>CAXARK010000038.1:7500-95000 GCA_963971205.1 Aethes cnicana
AACACCCCGGGAAGACCCCCGTGCTCAGGCTCCTGTCAAACAGTTGCCTGAGCCGGGGCCCGAGGTGTTTCATTGCCGGCGGGAGGATTTTACCCGGGACGCCATCTGGGCCCGGGGCCTTCCTGCAACGACGGAGCCGGTCAATTACACGGACCAGCTCGTCGTCCGTTACCGGTGGTGCCTCCGAAGACCCCTCGGGCTCCGACGAGGGGATCACCATCCTCGGAGGGGTCATCGCCGGTGCCAACGGGAAGAGGCCCTCCACAATGCGGCTTAGAAGCTCCGGCTCCAGTGATTCCGTGGGGGGTGCATTAGCGCGGCGAAGCTTGTCTCTGACTATTTTGTATGGCCGCCCCCACGGATCCCTATCCAAGGTGGCCAAGAACTCCTCGTTTGCGGAGTCCTTGGCCTTCGCTATCGCGCACACCAGAGCCTCTTTTGCCGCTTTTAGGGCCACCAGGAGGGGCTCCTCCTCCTCCGGGGTATGACGCCTACGCCGGCACCTCGTGTAGACCCTACGGGCGGAGTTACACGTTTGGCGGAGGGTCGCGATCTCCTCCGACCACCAGTACACTTGGCGCCGATTTGGTAGGCGCCTGGCGCGCGGCATCGCCGCGTCGCACACCGCCGTGAGTGCGACGCGGAGACCACGCGCCAGCTCATCCGCAC
Source organism: Aethes cnicana (assembly GCA_963971205.1). Lineage (NCBI taxonomy): Eukaryota > Metazoa > Arthropoda > Insecta > Lepidoptera > Tortricidae > Aethes > Aethes cnicana. The sequence goes on from CAXARK010000038.1 coordinate 8,170, forward strand.
TCATGTATGGGTCAGGTGTCGGTGAGCCCCACACCTCCAGCATGGCAGCCTCCTCAGCCACCTCACCATCTAGTTTTCCCACGTTCCACCGTGGGAAATTCCTGGGAACCGTGTTCCTCCTCCCCAGGGATGGCAAGGCAGAACTGCTCCGTGAGACCCTCATCCGAACATACCTGTGGTCGGAGAGGGTCTCAACGTCCTCCAGGACGCGCCATTCCGAGATGCGTGCGGCAACAGCGGGGCTGGAGAATGTAACATCCACCACAGATCCCCCCTGCTGCCGCACACATGTCTCCACCGAGCCACGGTTGACTATTGCTAGTCCCGTGGCTCCGACCCACTCCAGGACAGAGTCCCCCCTGGGTGTCGTGACCCGGGAGCCCCACGCCTCCGCCTTAGCGTTGAGGTCTCCCATCACGAGGACCGGAGTGGGGGCGAGGGTGTTCACCACCCTCCCTAGCCCCTCCAGAAATCTATCAAGGTCACGTAGCGGCCTGTTTGGGGAGAAGTACACTGCTATTGCAGCAATGTCTCCCCACCTAGCCGCCACGTAGCCGGGCCCGCTGCCGATCTTGGAGAGGACCGGATGGGCACCCCCCACCGGCACTCCCAACGCCACCGTACCCTCCGAGTCCCCCACCCAGTTGGGGGAAGGGGGGACAAAGTACGGCTCGGCAACCGCCAACAGGTCAATGCCCCACTCCGCCTGGTGCTGAACCAGAAGGTCCTGAGCACGGGCGGAGTGATTGATATTGACCTGGAGGACCTCCAAATGCCGCTGTTGATAAGCTGGCATTTAGAGGTCCATGCCGACTCCGGCTGCGGCTTGGGGTGCCACGGATTTGATTGGCACCACCTTACCTCTCGAGCTTGGGGGGTTGCACGAGGGACCCCCCATGACGTGCTCCGCTGTGCGTCCGGCACTACTGCACACCGCGCATGACGGCTTGGCGGCGCACGCTTTGGCCGTGTGCCCGGTCTGCCCGCACCGGTAGCACAGCTCACTCCTGTCCACCGGCGACGGGCAGAGCGCCCTCGTGTGCCCGAGGCCCATGCACCGGAAGCAGCGCATGGGCAACGGTTCCAGGGCCTCCACACGCGTACTCGCCCACCCAACCTGTAGGCGACCGGCGGCCACCAGCAGTTTAGCCGCAGGAATCGGGCATCGAACGATGATGGCCCCGATTCCCGCGCCCGTGTACCGAATGGTACCCGCCTTCACCTGGTCAGGTAAGCACGCCCCCTTCGTCGCCACAGCTTCCGTGACGGCCTCCGGGCTGGCCATCTCGTTCAGCCCAGAGATCCTGACCTCGGCCATCTTAACTGGCCGGGTTATCGCCGCCACGTCGCCCACCAGTTCCCTTATTTTCTCTGCCAGGGCGTCAGCGGCCGGGCCGCTGTCCTTCCCTGGCACTTCGATTATTCGGGCCCCCGTCGCCGTGGTACGGGTACGCACGTTGGTTATGCCCACGTCTGCTAGATTAATCGAGCCCACCTTCGTCATCACCTCTAGGTATGTGGTGTTGGCCTCAGGCTTGAGGCCAACCACTACCGCTGCAGAGGAGGGCACCTCCAGCTTCCTCGGCTTGGGCGCCTTTAGGGCCGCCGAGAAAGAGGAGGGCTTTATGGGTTTGCCATTTTTCCCGGCGACCATCCATTCCTTCTCAGCCTGGGCTGAGGAGGCGGATGGAGTCGCCTCGGCTGGGGACGCAAGCGTCCCGGATTGAGGCACCGGCTCCGGTTGTTTAGTAACCCCAGCCTTCCTCTTCCTCTTTTTGGCCATTGAAGCCTTACTTTGGGGCTTCGAGGCCAAAGAGGGGGGTGGGGTTTCCACCGCCGGTGCTGCCGCGCTGGGGCGCTGGGCCCGCTGCGGTGTGGTCGTCTGCGCCTTATTACTGGCATCAGCGGCCGCCGCAGCAATGCGCTTATCTGCCTGCAACGGCGGGCGGAGGATCGGCTCAGGCGGGAGCCTTTTCTCCATCTCGCCCAACCGTGCATTAAGCATTTCCCCTAAGGAGATGAAGAGATCTCTCTTCATCTCCTTGACCAGTTCCGGGAGATTCAAAAGCTCCCTCAAGCTATTCTCCTCGAGGCTCGCGGTTGATGCCGTCGAGGGTCCGGCCCCGATGGTAACCCCACGAGCCGAGAAGGCCTCCCTGAGGGCCTTCGTTTCCCCCTCGAGGTGCGCCAGCTGCTCACGCATACGCTTGTTGTCAGCTTTCAAACGGCGCACCTCCTCCGACTCCTCGAGGGTTTGAATTCCGTCTGCAGCAGCTATTATGCTCCTGCAGGCGGAATTCATTCTCCCCCATACGTCCCCCTTTAAATTACCACATTTGCGGGCCTCCTCCAAAATTGAGGTGGCCGCATTGCGGGCAACCTCGATCAAGTCATCCCTGGAACTCGTCAGGGATGACTGTCCCTCCCTCTTGCTGTGGGCCTTGCCTTTGCCCGCACTTCTCCCCTTGGTGGGTTCCGAGAGGGTCGGAGAGCTCCGGCCGAGCTCCTCCTCCTCCGAATTATTTCCGCGGAGTTTGGCCTTTGCCTGGGAGTGCCCTACATAGGCACCCTTTGCCCGGGGCGGCTTCGCCTTAGCCGCCCTGGGTTTCTCTCCGGAGGTCCCCTCCTCAGAATCGCCATTTCCTCTTTGGCGCTTGAGTTGGCGCTTTACCTCCTCTACTGACATAACGTCTTCTCCACTGGAGCTCGAACCCTCCGGTTCGGAATCTCCTGCCAACACCATGACCCTCTTTCCCACTGATTTTAAATTCCTCCCCTTGCTTCCAGGCTTCCCCTTCTTTCCCACTGGCTCCACTGGACCCTGCTGGGTGTCCTCTTCCTCACCCCCTGAGGGTGGACCCTCAGACCCCATGTCCCTCACCTCTAGAGTCCTTCTTTGACAATTTTAGAGAGTGACTCCAGGCTAAAGCTAGTAGAGCCGAAACTGGCGAAAGATAAGGCCGATAATGGCGGTGCCAAAAAGTGGCGCAGCGGTCGGGGGAGCCAAAAAGTGGCGACGCCAGAGGGGCGGCGCCAAAATAGGGCGGCGCCAGTAAACGGCGCGGCGCCAAAAAAGGGCGCTAAAAAGGCGCGGTAAATGGCGCGGCAAAAAGGCGCAGAAAAAAGGCGCGGAAAAATGGCGCGGAAAAATGGCGCGGCAAAAAGGCGCAGAAAAAAGGCGCGGAAAAATGGCGCGGCAAAAAGGCGCAGAAAAAAGGCGCGGAAAAACGGCGCCAAAAAATGGCGCAGTAAGAGATTTGCCAGAAGGGCGACAATGGCAGAGCCAGACGGGCAGCGCCAAAAAAGGGCGCTAAAACGGCGCCAGAAAATGGCGGCGCCAGTAAATGGCGCACAAAAAATCACACAGAAGGGAACACAGAATTTAGGCACACGCGACGCACACTTTATAACTAGGTAGGCTACTCACTAACTAAAGCTAACTTAACTAATGGAGTCCAATTGTCTCAAACTTATACTGTCTCTAAAATAGTCTCTAACCTCACTTCCCGCAGGTCTTCAGCAGGAACTGGAGCAAGGAATGGTGCAGAGGCACCAACAATACACTGGCGTCGTGGAACCGGCCCCTTAAAATCCGCGCAAAAGTGGCGCCGAATGGCGCGACTGGCGCGGATTTAGGGCGCATGTGCGCCTCCAATGGCGCAGAAAAAGGGCGCAGGTGCTAGGCGCGATGGCGGCGCGGCGCAGGTAAATGGCGCGGATAAAAGGCGCACGGGCGCGCAAGGGCGCACAAGTAAGGCGCGCGGCGCGGAAAAAAGGCGCGCGGGCGCGATCCAAGGGCGCAAAGCAGGGCGCGCGGCGCGGAAAAAGGGCGCGCAAAAAGGGCGCCTGATTTCGCGGAGCAATGGCGCAGCGCAACCGACCTCGACCACAGCCAGAGCACGACTCAACCTAACCTAACCTAACCTAACCTAACCTAACCTAACCTAACCTAACCTAACCTAACCTAACCTAACCTAACCTAACCTAACCTAACCTAACCTAACCTAACCTAACCTAACCTAACCTAACCTAACCTAACCTAACCTAACCTAACCTAACCTAACCTAACCTAACCTAACCTAACCTAACCTAACCTAACCTAACCTAACCTAACCTAACCTAACCTAACCTAACCTAACCTAACCTAACCTAACCTAACCTAACCTAACCTAACCTAACCTAACCTAACCTAACCTAACCTAACCTAACCTAACCTAACCTAACCTAACCTAACCTAACCTAACCTAACCTAACCTAACCTAACCTAACCTAACCTAACCTAACCTAACCTAACCTAACCTAACCTAACCTAACCTAACCTAACCTAACCTAACCTAACCTAACCTAACCTAACCTAACCTAACCTAACCTAACCTAACCTAACCTAACCTAACCTAACCTAACCTAACCTAACCTAACCTAACCTAACCTAACCTAACCTAACCTAACCTAACCTAACCTAACCTAACCTAACCTAACCTAACCTAACCTAACCTAACCTAACCTAACCTAACCTAACCTAACCTAACCTAACCTAACCTAACCTAACCTAACCTAACCTAACCTAACCTAACCTAACCTAACCTAACCTAACCTAACCTAACCTAACCTAACCTAACCTAACCTAACCTAACCTAACCTAACCTAACCTAACCTAACCTAACCTAACCTAACCTAACCTAACCTAACCTAACCTAACCTAACCTAACCTAACCTAACCTAACCTAACCTAACCTAACCTAACCTAACCTAACCTAACCTAACCTAACCTAACCTAACCTAACCTAACCTAACCTAACCTAACCTAACCTAACCTAACCTAACCTAACCTAACCTAACCTAACCTAACCTAACCTAACCTAACCTAACCTAACCTAACCTAACCTAACCTAACCTAACCTAACCTAACCTAACCTAACCTAACCTAACCTAACCTAACCTAACCTAACCTAACCTAACCTAACCTAACCTAACCTAACCTAACCTAACCTAACCTAACCTAACCTAACCTAACCTAACCTAACCTAACCTAACCTAACCTAACCTAACCTAACCTAACCTAACCTAACCTAACCTAACCTAACCTAACCTAACCTAACCTAACCTAACCTAACCTAACCTAACCTAACCTAACCTAACCTAACCTAACCTAACCTAACCTAACCTAACCTAACCTAACCTAACCTAACCTAACCTAACCTAACCTAACCTAACCTAACCTAACCTAACCTAACCTAACCTAACCTAACCTAACCTAACCTAACCTAACCTAACCTAACCTAACCTAACCTAACCTAACCTAACCTAACCTAACCTAACCTAACCTAACCTAACCTAACCTAACCTAACCTAACCTAACCTAACCTAACCTAACCTAACCTAACCTAACCTAACCTAACCTAACCTAACCTAACCTAACCTAACCTAACCTAACCTAACCTAACCTAACCTAACCTAACCTAACCTAACCTAACCTAACCTAACCTAACCTAACCTAACCTAACCTAACCTAACCTAACCTAACCTAACCTAACCTAACCTAACCTAACCTAACCTAACCTAACCTAACCTAACCTAACCTAACCTAACCTAACCTAACCTAACCTAACCTAACCTAACCTAACCTAACCTAACCTAACCTAACCTAACCTAACCTAACCTAACCTAACCTAACCTAACCTAACCTAACCTAACCTAACCTAACCTAACCTAACCTAACCTAACCTAACCTTTTTTTTTTTTTTTTTTTTTTTTTTGTTTACGAAGTGGAAATGCATTACGCATACCCCCCGGGCTGGGAGATGCCGCTTGGGGAGTTATGTGGGACTCTCCTCACCCTCCCTCCCCCGAGTGGAGAAAGAGGCCGAGGCCTACCCACTAAAACCACTCCGGTACAATCCAGCACTGCCGTTGTGGGGGTGCCATGGGCTCGCGAGCATTCTACCACGACACCCCCCGACGGCCCCGAAGGGGCTCCATCTCCAAAAGGGGGACTTCTCCCACGGGCCATCACCCGAGTCCCCCCCTTCACCGTCGCCGGAAGTTGACCGAGTGAAGGACCGCCCAAGGACGATCCAACCCCCCGCCAACCGCCGACGACAGAGTGTCGCCCCGAAAGGGCAACACCCTTCCGTCACCAGTGCAGCCCCGCAATGTCGCCCCTAAAAGGGCAACACAGCGAGGGCCACCATTGCCGCAAGGCGAGTGTCGCCCCGAAAGGGCAACACCAACTTCGCAACTTCCCTTCCATCCTTCACCATTACGCCCCCACAATGTCGCCCCGAAAAGGGCAACACCGCAAGGGCGTTGGCTGCGCAAAGGGCAGGTAGCTTGATGATCAGCTCTGACCAGCTTCCCCGCCCTTCGAACAGCCCCCTCACCAGCAACTCTCTCAATGTCGCACTGAAAGTGCAACACTCCCATTCACACACCTGTGCATATATTGCACCCCTCTCCATATTGTCACCTCACCTGGCTGCGCAAGGAGCAGGCCACATAATGCTAGCAGCCCACTCCCCGCACAACCCCACTCCAGTGTCGCCCCGAAAGGGCAGCACTCCTCTCAAATTCGCTCCCCCCACCCCAGTATCGCCCTGAAAAGGGCAACACTTCCGTCTCCTGGCTGCGCAAGGAGCAGGCCACACAATGCTAGCAGCCCACTCCCCGCACAACCCCACATGACCCACTCCAGTGTCGCCCCGAAAAGGGCAACACTCCCACTCACGCACAGCCGCACAGGTTGCAGACTACATCATGGCCCCTCTGGCTAGTAGCCCACTTCCCATACGACCCCTCGCCAACACTCATTCCAGAGTCGCCCCGAAAAGGGCAACACTCCCACTCACGCATAGTCACACAGGTTGCAGACTACATTATGGCCCGTCTGGCTAGTAGCCCACTCCCCATACAACCCCTCGCCAACACTCATCCCAGAGTCGCCCCGAAAAGGGCAACACTCCCACTCACGCACACCGACACTCCTCCCAGAGTCGCCCCGAAAAGGGCAACACTCCCGCTCACGCACGGTCGCACAGGTTGCAGACTACATTATGGCCCGTCTGGCTAGTAGCCCACTCCCCATACAACCCCTCGCCAACACTCGTCCCAGAGTCGCCCCAAAAAGGGCAACACTCCCACTCACGCGTAGCCGCACAGGTTGCAGACTACATTATGGCCCGTCTGGCTAGTAGCCCACTCCCCATACAACCCCTCGCCAACACTCGTCCCAGAGTCGCCCCGAAAAGGGCAACACTCCCACTCACGCATGGCCACCCAGGTTGCAGACTACATTATGGCCCCTCTGGCTAGTAGCCCACTCCCCGAACAACCCCTTACCACCATGTCGCCCCGAAAGGGCAGCACTTCTCTCAATTTCGCTCCCCCCACCCCAGTATCGCCCTGAAAAGGGCAACACTTCCGTCTCCTGGCTGCGCAAGGAGCAGGCCACACAATGCTAGCAGCCCACTCCCCGCACAACCCCACATAACCCACTCCAGTGTCGCCCCGAAAAGGGCAACACTCCCACTCACGCACAGCCGCACAGGTTGCAGACTACATCATGGCCCCTCTGGCTAGTAGCCCACTTCCCATACAACCCCTCGCCAACACTCATCCCAGAGTCGCCCCGAAAAGGGCAACACTCCCATTCTCGCATAGTCGCACAGGTTGCAGACTACATTATGGCCCGTCTGGCTAGTAGCCCACTCCCCATACAACCCCTCGCCAACACTCATCCCAGAGTCGCCCCGAAAAGGGCAACACTCCCACTCACGCACACCGACACTCCTCCCAGAGTCGCCCCGAAAAGGGCAACACTCCCGCTCACGCACAGTCGCACAGGTTGCAGACTACATTATGGCCCGTCTGGCTAGTAGCCCACTCCCCATACAACCCCTCGCCAACACTCGTCCCAGAGTCGCCCCGAAAAGGGCAACACTCCCACTCACGCGTAGCCGCACAGGTTGCAGACTACATTATGGCCCGTCTGGCTAGTAGCCCACTCCCCATACAACCCCTCGCCAACACTCGTCCCAGAGTCGCCCCGAAAAGGGCAACACTCCCACTCACGCATGGCCACCCAGGTTGCGGACTACATTATGGCCCCTCTGGCTAGTAGCCCACTCCCCGAACAACCCCTTACCACCATGTCGCCCCGAAAGGGCAGCACTTCTCTCAATTTCGCTCCCCCCACCCCAGTATCGCACTGAAAAGGGCAACACTTCCGTCTCCTGGCTGCGCAAGGAGCAGGCCACACAATGCTAGCAGCCCACTCCCCGCACAACCCCGCATAACCCACTCCAGTGTCGCCCCGAAAAGGGCAACACTCCCACTCACGCACAGCCGCACAGGTTGCAGACTACATCATGGCCCCTCTGGCTAGTAGCCCACTTCCCATACAACCCCTCGCCAACACTCATCCCAGAGTCGCCCCGAAAAGGGCAACACTCCCGTTCTCGCATAGTCGCACAGGTTGCAGACTACATTATGGCCCGTCTGGCTAGTATCCCACTCCCCATACAACCCCTCGCCAACACTCATCCCAGAGTCGCCCCGAAAAGGGCAACACTCCCACTCACGCACACCGACACTCCTCCCAGAGTCGCCCCGAAAGGGCAACACTCCCGCTCACGCACAGTCGCACAGGTTGCAGACTACATTATGGCCCGTCTGGCTAGTAGCCCACTCCCCATACAACCCCTCGCCAACACTCGTCCCAGAGTCGCCCCGAAAAGGGCAACACTCCCACTCACGCATAGCCGCACAGGTTGCAGACTGCATTATGGCCCCTCTGGCTAGCAGCCCACTCCCCATACAACCCCTCGCCAACACTCGTCCCAGAGTCGCCCCGAAAGGGCAACACTCCCACTCACGCACAGCCGCACAGGTTGCAGACTGCATTATGGCCCCTCTGGCTAGCAGCCCACTCCCCGCACGACCCCTCACCGTTACCCATCCAAGTGTCGCCCTGAAAAGGGCAGCACTCATACATCACCAGCCCCTCCACAACTGTAGTCACAGAATCACAAGACGATGAAGAAACCACAGCTACCAGTCTGCCTGCAAACAGAATAAACGCCAAAACGCCAAAAGTGTAGGTCAGTAATATTTAATATTTAGTTATGGCTGTTGTGCCTAAACGAAATGAGTCAGACAATTGTAGTTTACAGTAATCTCATTTTTTATTACTTATAAACCCAGTAATAAAAGAAAATTTTGAAAAACTATAAGGATAAAAAAGTGAAATTTGGAAAGTTATTTACGCAACCGATCAAAGAATCCCCCGCCCGCTCGCAACTAACTGTTTATTGCGAAAACTACACATAGTAAAATTATGAACTTTGAAGCAAGTGTAGCCTTATAAATTCCAAGCCGAGCGCAGAGATTGGTAAATAAATAAATAAATAAATTTCGATTTACGCACGCCAAAAGACAATTAACGATAACTAACTACAATATCAAACGCAACGGTGGCTTCCGAACCTGCCCAATGGAAGTAAAGCTTCTAAGTTACATAGTTCGAAAATACACCATTACGGCCCCTATAAGAATGTTCTAGAAACTCTAAGATAATTATTGCTATTGTACTTAAACAAGAGTTAGTGACCTGGGATTAGCAAAAGAAAACTTATTTAATAACTTATAAACCCATTACTAAAAAAAAATGCAAAGCAAAGGGCAGCAAAGTTCGAGCAGAAGGAAGAATGTTCTAGAAGCTCTAAATTTAATTATTGATATTGTACTTAAACAAAATAAGTTAGAAACTTGGAATTTGTGGCAAACTTATTTTTTATTGCGTATAAACCAAATAATAAAAGAAAATTTTGATAAAGTACAAAGATAAAAAGTGAAATATAGAAAATTATTTACGTAACGAACTCGAAAATCCTCTGATCGACTGCACATAACATTACTTATTTTAAAAACTATGCGTAAGAAAATTCTAAACTTTGGAACAGGTATAACCTATTAGATACTCGACCGAGCGCAATAATAAACAAGGGGGGTTATCGCTTTAAATTTTGAGAAAAAATGGGGGCAAAGTTCAGGCAAAATAAATAAAGAGAGAAACAAAACTTATAACTAGAAAACTATAACACTTAGCCGAAATCCAATTGCACAATTGGAGTCCTCTCCTCAATCCTCATTAGGATTACATCACAAATCCAGCTGGAAAACACAGGAAGTGGAACTCCGCGGTCACGTGTTTTCCAGATTTTTCAGATACTAAGTGAAGGTCGTCCGCGAACGACATCCTTTATTATTAGATTCAAGGTCGCCGCTTATACCCGCTGTGAGAGATTTAAGAATATTACTTTCCTCAGTGATAGGCCTGCACAATTGGGCCAGCAACGTTTGAGTGAAATCTAATTAACTTAAGGTCTAGTTCTGCTAAAAATATAAAACAAACACCAGAAGAATCAGGAGAGTGTGCACTATACAGGGTGTAAAAGCCGTTTTCGCGAAAAGTAACCTTCACTATGGTTGTAGTGGGGCGTTGTACCTAGCAATAACAGGTCAAAGTTGCTATTGTTCTTAAATGATATGAGTCCGGTGGTTGAAATTTGTGGCAATACTATTTTTACTTGTTATGAGGCCGGTTGTGAACAAATATTTTGAAATAACAATGAGCACAAAGAAAGTAAAACTTACAAAATATTTACGTAATTATTTTGATATTTAATTTAACTGAGAGTTTATATATGTGAAAATTCTGAAGTTTGGTGGATGATATGTGAGTGTTCATATCTACCTAATAAGCGAAGGTCGTCCGCGCGAAACGACAACCCTCATTACGAGATTCAAGGTCGCCCCTATTACGCCCGCCGTGAGAGATATAAGAATATTACTTTCCCCGATGACTGTAAGTTAGAAAATTCTGAAAATTGGCAAATATATTGCTTATGTATGTATTTATTGAGTTAACATTACGTCATCCGCGCGAAATTGTGTTCTTTAAAATATGCTAATTCAAGGCCTGCACGATTAGGCCAGCAGCGTTTGAGTGAAATCTAATTAACTTAAGATCTAGTTCTGCTAAAAATATAAAACAAACACCAGAAGAATCAGGAGAGTGTGCACTATACAGGGTGTAAAAGCCGTTTTCGCGAAAAGTAACCTTCACTATGGTTGTAGTGGGGCGCTGTACCTAGCAATAACAGGTCAAAGTTGCTATTGTTCTTAAATGATATGAGTCCAGTGGTTGAAATTTGTGGCAATACTATTTTACTTGTTATGAGGCCGGTTGTGAACAAATATTTTGAAATAACAATGAGCACAAAGAAAGTAAAACTTAGAAAATATTTACGTAATTATTTTGATATTTAATTTAACTGAGAGACTATATATGTGAAAATTCTGAAGTTTGGTGGATGATATGTGAGTGTTCATATCTACCTAATAAGCGAAAGTCGTCCGCGCGAAACGACAACCCTCATTACGAGATTCAAGGTCGTCCTTTACGCCCGCTGTGAGAGATTTAAGAATTAAGAATATTACTTTCCCCGGTGACAGTAAGTTGGAAAATTCTGAAAATTGGCAAATTTATTGCTTATGTATGTATCTATTGAGTTAACAACACGCCATCCACGCGAAATTGTGTTCTTTAAAATATGCTAATTCAAGGCCTGCACTATTAGGCCAGCAGCGTTTGAGTGAAATCTAATTAATTAAAGATCTAGTTCTGCTAAAAATATAAAACAAACACCAGAAGAATCAGGAGAGTGTGCACTATACAGGGTGTAAAAGCCGTTTTCGCGAAAAGTAACCTTCACTATGGTTGTAGTGGGGCGCTGTACCTAGGAATAACAGGTCAAAGTTGCTATTGTTCTTAAATGATATGAGTCCGGTGGTTGAAATTTTGTGGCAATACTATTTTTACTTGTTATGAGGCCGGTTGTGAACAAATATTTTGAAATAACAATGAGCACAAAGAAAGTAAAACTTAGAAAATATTTACGTAATTATTTTGATATTTAATTTAACTGAGAGACTATATATGTGAAAATTCTGAAGTTTGGTGGATGATATGTGAGTGTTCATATCTACCTAATAAGTGAAGGTCGCCCGCGCGAAACGATACCCTTCATTATTAGATTCACGGTCGCCGTTTACGCCCGCTATGAGAGATATAAGAATATTACTTTCCCCGATGACTGTAAGTTAGAAAATTCTGAAAATTGGCAAATGTATTGTTTATGCATGTATCTAATGAGTTAACAACACGCCATCCGCGCGAAATTGTGTTCTTCAGAATATACTAAATTAAGGCCTGCACGATTGGGCCAGCAACGTTTAAGTGAAATCTAATTAACTTACGATCTAGCTGTGCTAAAAATATAAAACAAACACCAGAAGAATCAGGAGAATGAGCACTATACAGGATGAAAAAGCCGATTGCGCGAAAAGTAACCTTCACTATGGTCGTAGTGGGACGCAGCGCCTAGTAACAAGATGAAAGTTGCTATTTTGAGATCGACTAGTAGGTACGATTCCTTCTATATCCTATTCAAAATTAAAGAAAGCGCCAGTAATAGTATCAGGTGGTCAGTGCTTTCGAATTTTTTTGTGCTCTAATCTAAACAAAATCTAATTATCTTATGATATACATGGGCTAAAAATATAAAATTTGCATGAAAAGAAGCAGAAAAATATTCTCTATTCAAGGTGTGCAAACCGTCTGCGCGAGTGATAGGCTTCTCGGTGATAGAACGCGCTTAGCAACAAGTAGAGATTTTAGGAATGATTGAACTTGCAATTGTGCTTAAACCAGATGAGCCCGGCGGTTGGGGTTTGCGGTAGACTAATTTTAATAACTTAGAAGCGATTTGTGAAAGAAAATTTTGAAAAAGTATAAAGATAAAAAATAACTTTGGAAAATTATTTACGTAACGGACTTGAACTTATAATTACTTATCTTGAAACCTATGCGTGGGATAATTCTGAAATTTAGAACAGGTATAGCCTATTAGACTCTGAACCGAGCGCAATAACAAAAAAGGGGGGTTATCGCTTGAGATTTGAGATAGAAAGGGGAGCAACTTCGAGAAGAATAGAATGTTCCAGAAACTCAAATTTTAATTATTGCTACTGTACTTAAACGACCTGAGTTAGAGACTTGGGATTTGCGGCAAACCCATTTTTTATTACGTATAAACCCACTAGTAGAAGAAAATTTTGAAAAAGTATCAAGATAAAAAAGTGAAATTTGGAAATTATTTACGTAACGAACTTGAAGATTCTCTGACCGACCGCACTTATAATTACTTATTTTGGAAACTATACGTAAGAAAAAACTAAAATTTTGAAGGATTATAACCTATTAAATTCTCAACCGAGCGCAATAATAAAAAAGGGGGGTTATCGCTTTAAATTTTGAGAAAAAGGGGGGCAAAGTCAAGGCAAGATGAGTAACGAGAAAAAAGCTTATAACTAAAAAACTATGACACTTAGCCAAAATCCAATTGCACTGTTGAAGTCCTCTCCTCAATCCTCATTAGGATTCCATCACAAATCCAGCCGAAAAGCACCGCAAGTGGTACCCCTCGGTCAAGTGTTTTCCAGATTTTTCGTTCTGGAGCGACGAATTTACACAGGAAAAATCCAAAACTCAGCCACAACCAGGTCCTCATAAAGGCGCAGATATTAGCAATTGAAAAACTAGGGGTCATCGATCGTATTCGGGAGTTAAAAATTTTTGAAGGAAAAAATTCCCTCGGAAAAACACATTTCCCGTCACTACACTTCACAAACACATCCGATTTTCAAAAATTTTGCACCCCTACGTAGGGGGCAAAAATGCGCAACTTTTGATACTAAATTTAACACTGTAGCACTAAAAAAGACTATTTTTGCGGATTTTCGAGCGCGGAGCAAGTAAAAACGTGGCCGTCCGCGGCGGCGCGCGGGACGCAACTAACCTAACCTAACCTAACCTAACCTAACCTAACCTAACCTAACCTAACCTAACCTAACCTAACCTAACCTAACCTAACCTAACCTAACCTAACCTAACCTAACCTAACCTAACCTAACCTAACCTAACCTAACCTAACCTTTTTTTTTTTTTTTTTTTTTTTTTTTTTTTTTTCGCTGGGGAAATGCCTTTACGCATACCACCCGCCCAAAGAAAGGGGGGGCAGGTGGTTATGTGGGACTCGCCGGCCAGAGTGGCCGGAATACCCACTAAAACCCCAGCGATTCTCCTCCGCGCTGACTGCGCGAGGGCTGCGGGATCGCGTTGTCGCATTCTACCGCAGCCCTCTCAGCGGGCCCGTTACTTGGGCCCTCCTCCGAGTGAGCGCCCCGGGAGAATTACGGGGCGCTCAAACTCCGTGGACTTCTGTTGGGCGTTGGGGCCCCCCGACCCCGACGCCCGGTCCACTAGGGTGGAGCGTTTAGGTGCGCGTAGCGCCTCCGTGCACGCCCCACCCTCCTCCGGCGGAGAGGAGCCGCAAGGGGATCGTCCTCGCGCTCTCTCTCCGCGGCCTCCTTCCGCGACAGTACGGCGTCGCAGAAGGAGGCCATTGCCTCCCAGCACCTCTCGCTGTCGAGCATCCTCCCAACGATGGTCGACAGCGAGAGGTCCCCCCCCACGACGGCGGCCAGGGCGCATCGTTCGCTCGCCCAGGCCGCGCACTCCTCCACGGTGTGGCGCACAGTGTCCACCCGTGCGCCACACTCATGGCAGGCCGGAGATTCTTCCCGGCCCGCCACGCGGTGCAGGTACTCGCCGAAGACTCCGTGTCCGGTGAGCACCTGCACCAGGTGGAAGGACAAGGGTCCCCACAGCCGGGCAACCCAGCGATCCAGGTGGGGCAATATTGCCCCAACGGTCGCCGAGCCAGCCGTGGCGGACCCTAGCTCGTCCCTCCACCGCGGGAGGATGGCGGCTTTCGCCGCCTCCCGCAAGCCCTCCACCTCCCTGAAACTGGGGAACTCCCCCCTCCCACGCAGGGCGGCACGGTATTCGTACACCTCCGCAAGTACCTCAGCTTGCAGCGACCACGGGGGGTCGCATGCAAGGAGGGTCGCGGCCGCGTACGAAACCGTGCGATACGCCCTGCATGCCCTCGAGGCTATGACCCTCTGCGATCTCCGCAGGAGGGCCATATTTTTTGCCCCGAGGGCGTCGATCCAGACCGGGGCCCCATACAGGGCCATACTGCGGATTATTCCGCAGTACAGCCTTCTGCACAGGGATGCCGGTCCGCCGACATTGGGAAGGAGCCTCCCCAGTGCCCCCGCTGCCCCCAGGAGCTTCGGAGCCTGTTTGGCGAAGTGCGCCCCGAAGCTCCACCTCCCGTCGAGGTAGAGGCCGAGATACTTCATGTCGGCCCCTACCGCGACCCCCACCCCGGACAGGGTGATCCGCGCTCCCCTCGGAGGACCCCTGCGTGGGCCGTGGAAGAGGACGGCCTCCGTCTTTTCGACCGAGACCGTCAGGCCCAGCAGGCGGATTCTGTCCGCCACCAGCGTCGCCACGACCTGGCCTAGCCGCACCGCGTCCTGAAACGTCCTTCCCCGGGCTGTGACGAGAGTGTCATCCGCATAGCAGATGACACTCGTCCCGGGGAGGAGAGGGCAGCGCAGCAGCCAGTCGAAGCCGACGTTCCACAGGACGGGCCCCAACACGGAGCCCTGCGGGACGCCGCTTCCCACGCGACGCTGGTGTAGTCCTCCGTCTCCGCCCTCCCAGCGGATCACCCTGTCCTGGAGGTAGTCCTCCAACAGCCGCCGGAGATAGGTAGGCACCCCGTGATACCGGAGTGCCTCCTTGATCGTCTCGAACGGCAGGCTGTTGAAGGCGTTCTTGACGTCTAAAGAGATCGCCAGGACTACCTCCCCCCGCTCGACGGCCTCTGCGGACCGAGCCTTCAGGGCCTTCAGGGCGTCTATCGTGGAACGATGCGCCCTGAATCCGTACTGGGCCTCTGAAAGGCCCGGTCCCCGCTCGTCGAGGTGCCGGACAAGTCTGTGGGCAAGAATCTTCTCGAAGACCTTGCCCACTTCGTCCAGCAGCACGATGGGCCGGTACGCCCCCGGCGTGCCTGGTGGCCGGCCCTCTTTGGGAATGAGGGCCAGCCGGCCCTCCTTCCACGGCCGAGGGAAATGCCCGACGCGGAGGCATGCGTCGAACATTCCCCTCAGCCGCTCCTCCAGTTCGCCGGCGGCGATCAGGAGCACCCTACCGGGTACTCCGTCCGGCCCAGGGGCAGTTTTTCGCCCCTTGAGCCGGTCTAGGGCGAGGCCCAGCTCGCCATTGGTTACAGGGGGGGCCACATCCCCCTGGTCCTCGTTCGATGGAGGGGCCATGGGCGGTGGAGTGTGCCCGGTACCAGCCGGGAACAACGCCGCCACTATCCCCTCCACCACCGCCGGCTCTAGGGTCTCCAGGGGGGGAGGGCCCAGGAGGCGCAATTTCTTGCGCGCAGTCCTATAGGGCCGCCCCCACGGATCCCTGTCCAGCGATTGGAGGAGCTCCTCCCGAGAGAGGGCCTTTGCCCTAGAGATGGCCAGCTGGAGCGCCTTCTTCTTCTCCCTGTAGGCGCCCTCCAGCTGGTCCTCCTCTTCGTCCGCGGGGCCGTTTGTGCGCCGGCGGCGGCGGCGGTAGCGGGCGTAGGCCCTTCGCGCCATGTTGGCCTCTATTCGCAGGGCGGCGATTTCCTCCGTCCACCAGTATACCTGATGACGGGGGGGACGCCGTTTGGCCCTCGGCATCGCCGCGTCACACACCGCCGTCAGGGAGGTGCGGACTTGGTGGGCCAGGGCGTCGACCTCTTCGGGCCCTTCGGCCGCGTCTATGGGCCCGGGCGACTGCCACCGCTCGACGATGGCAGCGCACTTGGCCAACTCCCGGTCCATTTTGGAGACTCCCGGTCCATTTTGGAGAACCTAACCTAACCTAACCTAACCTAACCTAACCTAACCTAACCTAACCTAACCTAACCTAACCTAACCTAACCTAACCTAACCTAACCTAACCTAACCTAACCTAACCTAACCTAACCTAACCTAACCTAACCTAACCTAACCTAACCTAACCTAACCTAACCTAACCTAACCTAACCTAACCTAACCTAACCTAACCTAACCTAACCTAACCTAACCTAACCTAACCTAACCTAACCTAACCTAACCTAACCTAACCTAACCTAACCTAACCTAACCTAACCTAACCTAACCTAACCTAACCTAACCTAACCTAACCTAACCTAACCTAACCTAACCTAACCTAACCTAACCTAACCTAACCTAACCTAACCTAACCTAACCTAACCTAACCTAACCTAACCTAACCTAACCTAACCTAACCTAACCTAACCTAACCTAACCTAACCTAACCTAACCTAACCTAACCTAACCTAACCTAACCTAACCTAACCTAACCTAACCTAACCTAACCTAACCTAACCTAACCTAACCTAACCTAACCTAACCTAACCTAACCTAACCTAACCTAACCTAACCTAACCTAACCTAACCTAACCTAACCTAACCTAACCTAACCTAACCTAACCTAACCTAACCTAACCTAACCTAACCTAACCTAACCTAACCTAACCTAACCTAACCTAACCTAACCTAACCTAACCTAACCTAACCTAACCTAACCTAACCTAACCTAACCTAACCTAACCTAACCTAACCTAACCTAACCTAACCTAACCTAACCTAACCTAACCTAACCTAACCTAACCTAACCTAACCTAACCTAACCTAACCTAACCTAACCTAACCTAACCTAACCTAACCTAACCTAACCTAACCTAACCTAACCTAACCTAACCTAACCTAACCTAACCTAACCTAACCTAACCTAACCTAACCTAACCTAACCTAACCTAACCTAACCTAACCTAACCTAACCTAACCTAACCTAACCTAACCTAACCTAACCTAACCTAACCTAACCTAACCTAACCTAACCTAACCTAACCTAACCTAACCTAACCTAACCTAACCTAACCTAACCTAACCTAACCTAACCTAACCTAACCTAACCTAACCTAACCTAACCTAACCTAACCTAACCTAACCTAACCTAACCTAACCTAACCTAACCTAACCTAACCTAACCTAACCTAACCTAACCTAACCTAACCTAACCTAACCTAACCTAACTTAACCTAACCTTTTTTTTTTTTTTTTTTTTTTTTTTTTTTTTTTTTTTTTTTTTTTATCGGAGTGGAAATGCATTACGCATACCCCCGGGCTGGGAGAAGCCACGGGGGTTATGTGGGACTCTCCCACCTCGCCCCGACCCCGAATGGGAAGGAGCTCGGCGGGCCTACCCACTAAAACCACTCCGGCGTTTCCGCACTGCCGTTAATGGGGACGCCATGGGATCGCAGAGCATTCGACCACGACGCCCCCCGGCTTGCCCAAAAGGGCACCATCTCCAAGGGTACTTCTCCCACGGGCGACTAGCCTTTCGGCCCATCACCCGAGTCCCGGTCGGCGATCGACTGGGTGAAGGAGAACCGCTCCAGCCCCCAGTCAACCGCCGACAAAACACGTGCCACCCTGTAAAGGGCAGCACCCACCAAACGGTTGCGCAGGGAGCAGGTGCCATAGGCCCCTCTGGCCGGCATCCCCACTCCCCACACAACCCCCCCACCACTGCGCCCCTATAAAAGGGGACGCACCCTCCCCGGGAGCCCAGTCGCCAGGCGACCGGAGCCCCGGACGCACCGCCCCGAAAAGGGCAGCGCGCCCACCCGGCCTCGTCTGCTGCGCCCTTTGCTCAGGTCAAAGGGACGCGCAGAGAGGCCCTCCCGTCGGATCATTGGTAGCACCGGTAAGCAATCCCTGCGAACAGGAGATCACTTACCGTTGCCTCCAGGGCGCACCGGCCCGAACTCTACCCTTTCCCCTTGATCGAAATCAAAGGGAAGTGGTAGAGCTCGGACACACGAGGAGGTTATCCGACCTGGCGCCCCAACCTAACCTAACCTAACCTTTTTTTTTTTTTTTTTTTTTTTTTTTTTTTTTTTTTTTTTTTTTTTTTTTCGCTGGGGAAATGCCTTTACGCATACCACCCGCCCAAAGAAAGGGGAGGCAGGTGGTTATGTGGGACTCGCCGGCCAGAGTGGCCGGAATACCCACTAAAACCCCAGCGATTCTCCTCCGCGCTGACTGCGCGAGGGCTGCGGGATCGCGTTGTCGCATTCTACCGCAGCCCAACCTAACCTAACCTAACCTAACCTAACCTAACCTAACCTAACCTAACCTAACCTAACCTTTTTTTTTTTTTTTTTTGTTTACGAAGTGGAAATGCATTACGCATACCCCCCGGGCTGGGAGATGCCGCTTGGGGAGTTATGTGGGACTCTCCTCACCCTCCCTCCCCCGAGTGGAGAAAGAGGCCGAGGCCTACCCACTAAAACCACTCCGGTACAATCCAGCACTGCCGTTGTGGGGGTGCCATGGGTTCGCGTACATTCTACCACGACACCCCCCGAACCTAACCTAACCTAACCTAACCTAACCTAACCTAACCTAACCTAACCTAACCTTTTTTTTTTTTTTTTTTTTTTTTTTGACGGTGTGGAAATGCTCCTTATGCATTCCCCCCGGCCCGAGGCTGGCCATTTGGGGGGATATGTGGGGCTCTCCTCGCCCTCCCTCCCCCGAGTGGGGAAAGAAGACGAGGCATACCCACTAAAACCACACCGGCACTTTCCGTCCTTGCCGTTTAAGGGGGCGACACGGGGTCGCGGACATTCTACCGCATCGCCCCCCGGCAGCCCCGGTTAACTTTTACCGGGGCACCCGCGCCAGGGAGAGGGAGAGTTGTAAGTGCGACAACCCTCCCCCCCAGACCCGTAGGGCTGTTATGTTGTTGTGGGGCCTCATCCCACCAGCCCTACAGGGGGATTTGGCGGGCAAACTGCCTACGCCTTCTCCCCCTTCGTCTGCGCCGGAGCAGGGGCGCGTTGGGATCGTCTTCGCGCCCTCGCTCCGCTTCCTCCTTCTGCGACATAATGGTTGTGCAGAAGGAGGCAACCGTCTCCCATTGGTTCTCTCCCCTCAGCATTACAGCCACTAGGCTGTGCGGGGAGAGATCTACAATCCCGGTTGCTGTGACCAGGTCCCTCCTTTCACCATCCCATTTCGGACACGACTCGATAGTGTGTTGAGCCGTGTCCACCTGGTCGCCACATTCGTGGCACCGCTCGTCCACCTCCCGTCCAATTCGGCACAGATATATGCCGAAACACCCATGGCCCGACAGTACCTGTGCCAGATGGTAGGACACCAACCCGTGGGTCCGGTCCAGCCACGTGTAACTAACCAGTTTGTCACTTGTCTAGTTATTAAGAAACTTAATAAATTAATTAATATTGAGGTTCGTGAGATTATCATAACTAAGCTGTCGGGAATCAAATTCAGAATTTTAGTATCCATAAAACTTGCTTAGTTAAATGTCTAGTAAAAATTAGTGACATCTAACGGGAAAGTTTGGAGTTGTTTGGTAGGTCTTGAAACATGGTCAACTTGGAATACGGGAGGTCTTTAGTTGAAGTAATGAGTTCAATGTTTAAACGCTAGGTGTCGCTGTGAGTAGGAGCAGTAAGTTATTCACTTATTAGAGTGAGAGGGTATACATAATTCTCAAATCAATTAGAAATATAACTTATATAACATTAAATGACAGAAATTTATTAAAAGAGTTCATAATGTTTAATTTATTATTAGATTTTATTGTGTCTGGCTTCAGCAGTCAGCTTTCTTGACATTTTTCTAGATTCAAAAATTAGGAAAAGCTGGGGTTTTGAATTAGGAAAACAAAAGATTCGCGAGGAAACGTAATGTGGAGTGGGGAGGCAGTTTTCTTTGAAACGCGGAACGGTTCACATCTCCTTGGAGTTCCTTATTGGTAGTCATTGATTTTCATTTTAGTCTCTAAGTAAGTGGAGATTTATTGTGGAATTCTTTGACTATTTACGTTTCTTTTACCTTGATTTATTATATATTGTTTATAACTCCAGTGAGATTTGAATAGGACAAAAGTCGTGTCTTTAGGAGACGATAGCTTGGGTTGAAACGCGGCTTTGCCATGGGATATACGTACATTCAAGCTATTTATCCTACGTGGGGAAGGGTTAAATTCTAGGGGTAGGAGTGAACTGGTGCTCTGAGGCGAGTCCAGGGGTTGTGCATTATACGAAGCAGGGCCAACCTTAGTGCCTCCTGAGTTTGGGTGTGCATGTGTGATTTGGGAAGATCTCTCATGTTCAGTCGAATTTAGTCTTCTGTTTATATATTTATATTTTCACGCTCATCAACACAAGAGTCTGTTCTGTCACCCAGTCCAATTTCGGTCAGACTCGATCACACGGGTATAGGGTCTTAGGGTCAGGCACACAGGGAAGCAACCCATCCTGAAACTTTCATTTGAATTAATTTACATCACTCTTACGCATTTAAATGGGGAGCTGTGGGATGCAGCGATTGCTTACAAATCTTGGAAGTAAATGTAAACTACAATAGGAATATTAAAGAATCTGCCTAAGTTCTCTTGTCAATTCAGAGCTTAGGAAAGTAATCAGAATTGATGGATTGACTAACTAAATAGGATTCTTAATAAATCTACCAAAGTTCTCTTGTCAATTCAGAGCTTTGAAAAGTAATCAGAATTGATGGATTAACTATCTAATTTTATAAGATACTGAGTAAATTTAAGACCAGACCTTTGAATGTGTCAGAATATTCTAAATTATTTATATTCAACAAGGAATGTTCAAGAAACTCTTCAGAGATTCTTGCCGGCTCTTCTCAGCAGTAAGTTTTTCCGAACCAGTGGTAGCTTCTAAACCAATCTAAAAGTTTATAAAGACTGCTTGAGTAATGACATATATTATGAATAAATAATTCTTGAAGTTGATCTTAGATTAAAACATATAACAATTTTTTAATTCAAGTACTAGAAAGAAGTATTTGAAAACCTTTTACCTGATTAGCTATGATGAGATTTCAATCTAGCTTGGGAAATTACCCGAGGTAACAGCTTACGAAACAACGGATGGCACCTACCTCTAGCGACAATTGATAGTTCATTATTATATAATAAAATAATAAAT
Source organism: Aethes cnicana (assembly GCA_963971205.1). Taxonomy (NCBI): domain Eukaryota; kingdom Metazoa; phylum Arthropoda; class Insecta; order Lepidoptera; family Tortricidae; genus Aethes; species Aethes cnicana. The sequence continues at coordinate 30,252 of CAXARK010000038.1, forward strand.
CAAATATAAGATTTACCAGACATCTAGCAAGACAAAGCTATTGACTCATTTGTATGCAATAAATAAGCTTTAATGTAAGATCAATAAGTCAAATATAATTCCATATTAAAGAATATGAGTTATGGAATTTAGAACCCTCTTTTCCCTTGTAAACTATACAAACCGAATGACATCACAAGACCTTAAAAAGAATATTCTTATTATTATGGCTAGGGGTCTGTCCAGTAGTGGGTGTGGACCATAGGAATGGGTTTAGCCCACGTGGTAGCAACCACGGGAGCGGGGATGAGCTCCTTCCCTCCTTCAGAGGCCAAAGAACATTATGCTATAAAATCCAGTTGAATAAATGTTTATTTCAAAACAATGTTTGTTTACAAAATCTTAAAAGAACTGTCTGTACTTATTTACTCTTTGTCTTATCTAGCTATACTAATTAAGGAGTGACTACTCTGCCCTATTTAATCTATGACATAATTTGCATTACTAACTAAAATATTTTCTAACAAACATGAAGGCAGTAGGATCTTTATTTAATAGGAATTTGAATATTACTTGAGTTGGGTATTTGTACTGTTTCATGTTCTTTAAGGTAAAGTTTTAAATACGTAAATCATGACTAAAAGTACCTAGGTTATCAACGGTTCACAACAGTAGTCCTATTTCGTTATCACTAGACTTCATTGGCCATTCGTTTAGTTTTAGGTAGGTATAATATAAATTTAATATGAGGTTGGGGGGGTTAGTTACAATTGGTGATAGTGACCAGGATAGTAGTTTTTAGTATTAGGCATAGTTTGGTTAGGGGAGTGGGTACAAATTGGTGCCTAATGTCCAGGATAATAGTTTTGGTATTTGGTATAGTTTTGTTAGGGAAATGGCTCTTCGGGAGCACAATTGTTGCCTGTGAAAATGGAAAGTCATTGTTTGTATTTTAAAACTTACCTTGTTACTTTTACCCATTTAAACAGTAAATAACTTTCATCTTATAACTTATCTCTGCTGGAAGATTACAAATTGTTTAACTAATTAAAAGTTTAACACTTGGGGGCAGGTAGGATCTTTATAAGTCTTGGAGTGGCGTCCGCGAACCGGTAGACGAGGTGTCGGTGGGATTCCGACAAGATGGAGTGACGACTTTGTGAGGGTCGCGGGAGCGCGGTGGATGCGAGTGGCACAGGTCCGGTCTGAGAGGCGCGCCTTGGGGGAGGCTTATGTTCAGCACAGGATGTCTGTCTATCGGCTGTGATGTTGATGATGATGATGATGATGATGAGATATTTTTTTAAGAGGAAAAGAAACCGTTTATTTAGATATGAGTACAAGAACTTTTGTTGTACGCTTAGATACAAAGTATTATTTCTAAAAATTCTATTTCTAGTCTGTAGATTTGTTCAGCTGCGGCTTTGTCCTTGAAATTCTTATGGTGGTGTAATCATTTTCATATGGTACAGAGATCTTGAAGGTGGACGTCTTAGTGCTTTAGGAATACCCGGAGCGCTAAAATAAAAAGAATGTGAAATTAGATTTAATTTGTAATTCTATGGTTTTATTGTTGGTATAATGTGGTCTTCATTTGCTGGTGCTGGGTATGGACTTTGCCAGAAATGAATTTTTGAATTGAATTGAATAATAAATCTCAGATTGAATGACATTTGGTTAGAATTTCACTTTCATAGATACTTCAAAATTTTCTTTGTAGTGCATTCAACTTAAATAATGACAAATTCAGCATATCTAGTTTGAGTGATAAAGATATTTGAATAAGATAGGCTACCTGTTAGAATCTTATTGGAGAATCATCATTTTAGCTAGAAGTTGTTGGAGTCACGTTGAAATTCGGTTCTAGAAATTTCGTATGCAAAGTCGGTTCTTAGACTCTCTTCATTGAACAGTGAATATAATCTGAAACAAAGGTATATTGAAATAAAGAAACTTAGTCATAATTTATGTAAAAAACTTAGCGGTTTACTTAGCTAGAGGTCCAAACCTCAAAAGGAATTTACTTTATTAATATCGGGAACTTATTTTCCACGGAATTGTAAAAAAATTGGGAAAAGAAAACCAGTTGCTTTGGTTGTCAAAGTTCAATATGCGTAACATTTAATAGGCTAATTGTTGTAAGGTAAATAATCGGATTACCTAGTGATAATTATAATAACATAGTCTTACCTCAGGAGTTTGACACGGCGTGGAGCTTGTAGTAATGTAATAAGGTTTGCCGGCGACATTTTCACGTTTTGTAAACGAGAAGATAGACGTAGTCTGTGTTGTAGTCGGACTAATAGAAGCCAAAACTTAAACAAAAGGAAATTCTCTTTTCCATTTCATATTGCACTTCATATAATAACACATTCAAAATCACTCGGGTCTTGAATCTTTCTTAAATAAATAGTAGCAACATAATATAAATGGTTACCACACCATAGATTATAAGGAGTTGAGTCATAGACAAAGGCGCGTTTACACATAATTGAATAGGGCAAGTTTTCACTTGCGTCACAAAATTCGTGAAGACAGTGTTCGTACTATTTATTGCTGGTTCATGGTGAATTCTCAATAATCAATTTTAATATAATAAATGTGAAAGTGTGTTTGTATGTTTGTTATCCTTACTACGCGTCAAAGTGATTGGCCGGTTTATGAGTGAAATTTGATATGGAGATAGAGTATGCGCCATCCTGAGAGCGCGTGGTTCTTGCGGGAGCGCGGTGATCAGATTCCGTACGGACGAAATCGCGGACAGAAGATAGTTTCCTATATTTTTAACACTAAGAAGGAACTTGGGTACGCGACTCAATGTTCAATACGGGCACACTAAGGAGTGGTACCAGTTGTTAGCTACCAAAATTTGAGTGACGCTGTCGTCGCAAAATAGATTAAGTAAAAATGGTCCATACACAGATAGTCAGAAGTATATTGACTTTGATGCTTCGTTTACACGCTCGCCGATCAAAGCGACGTTCAACGTTCACTTTCACGAGCACGGGCGCGCGTCTGAACACAACATATCATTTGTTGTTCGCCAGTCACTTATAGAGGGAGGTTACATTGCTAAACGGACAAACGGACATCTGGCGGGAAAAAAAGGAGGTTTTTGCCCAGCGGTGGGACACTCCAATAGGTTATAAAAAAAACATCGCAAAAGGACTAATCATAGACGTAACATTTTGACCTAAATCCAAGTACATTGGTTATTCGTGCGAGGGCGTTGCGGTGGTAATATGTCATTTATAAAATAAGATTTAGGCTTATGAATAACTAGTTGTGTTTCGCGACTTCGTCTGCGTGGAATTTGGTTTTGTCGATGGCTTTTCCTTCTGACATCCGATTTTAATCAAACATCTACTCTTGTGAGTTACATTCGGAACGGTTCGGTGGTTTCGGAGTTTGACTCAGATGAGTGGACGGACAGACGAACGGAAGGAATTTCTGAAAAACGCTGTTTTGTGGTCTGCCTTTACACTTCTCGCCGGTTTTCGAATCTGTTGCCAGTAATATAAAAACTAAAGCTATGACTAGAATGGAAAAATAAGAGTTTGAGAAACTGCTACTATTACTTTTACTACAGCCTATTTGCGTCCCACTGTTGGGCTTGGGCCTTCTCTAGTCACGGGAGGGTTTGGCTGAGGTCCCCACGCGGTCCCAGTGAGGATTGGGGCCTTCACGCATATCTTTGCATTGTTTCGCTGATGCGTGCGGGTTTCTTCGCGTTGTTTTTTCTCGCCGAGAGGCTCAGTGGATGACTCGAATTGGATTTCGCTCAAGGTTAACTTAGAGGTGCGAGCCGGAATCGAACCTCGTCCTTTTGCATGAGAGGCGGTGGGTAGAACCACTAGGCCACCACGGCTTAAGAAACATTCAAACAAAATTTATGTTAGGTATAGAAACTTAGATTGGTTTTAATCGGTGTATTAACTAAATGTAATGTTGGCTTTTAAACGGATCATTCAGAAAGATTCAGGTAGGTTGCGGTCAGACATAGACTACAAAACGGACGTTCAAACAAGTTTCTCTGAATTATAACTAGATGGCGCTGGCAGTGTCTAAATAAGAATAGATTCAAATTTTAGTTAGTAGAGAAATTATCTTGAATTATTATTAAGCTATTAATAAAGTAGATTATACAAGTTAATATAGGATATTTAATAAAATAAAACTTACATGTTGATTTACTAACACCATAAATTCAAGTTATAGGCTGTTGGAAGTATTTGGATAACAAAGGTCGAGGTAAAATAAAGAGTCTTATTCATGTCGAATGGTGGTTTCTACGAGACAGCCATAGATTGGTCAGTACTTGGTCATTACGAGTTGTGTTGCCAATAAAATGAGAATGTAAAATATAGGTGTTTTAAAAAAAAAAAGAGGTTTAAATATACATTTTTAATAATTTTCTTCAGAGTATGGGGATATTAATAAGGACATTTTAAAAATAATAATAATAAAATAAGTAATTGGAATTTTAATAATTCAGATTAGTTGTGATAATTGTAAAAAAATTGCGGACTTGGTGTCGTTTGGACATAATGAAAATGTTGACAGCTGTCAGTTGGACAAGTGGGAAAACGGTTTGGTTACAAGTAATATATAAAGTAAGAACTGAATACCATTTATTACATTGGTAAAGGTCTCCTTTGGTGGACTGTGTTTGCATTTGGACAAGAGAGTTAGCACCGATGTGCAGGGGTCTGAATATTATTTTAAAAAGGAATGGAAGGGTGTATAACAAGACAAAGTGAGTGAAGTGAGTCAGTTGTGAAAAGGAGTTTCTTATTGTACGAAGAGGTCTTAATTTGAACACAAACTGGTAAGGGAGACTTAATTTATTAAAATTAAACCCGAGGGCATCACACGTAAACAAATGTTTCATTAAAAGGTATCTCTAGGAGTTAGGTTAAGTACTCATGTCATATAGTCGTATATGATATGTTCATAAAGAGAGAAAGATTGAATTCTTCCTTGTAGTGAAACAATACTCTACCAGTAATATCACAATATTCTTCGGCACACACCACATGTCCGCATTAGACATGTCACAAGTTCCAGGATGTTTTGAGACTTGTGATTTAGATTCATTTTGAAGATAGAATGGGAATTTGCAGGGTGGTAACAATATCCATATTAGCTTAGATTTTGAATTGGGAACCTCTATTGGTGAAATTATATTCTAATCGGAAATAAGCTGGATTGGGTTAACTAACTGGTAGAGATTTCTTCTAAACATGGATCTCACAAATCCATGGTCCACGGTTTAAAATCTGACTAGGAAATTGTTATTTCGCTGTATGTTATTCATTATTGTTGACAGAATGTTTTAGAGTTATAATCTCATTATTAAATGGTTTAAATACACAACACACAGAGAACAGAAGGGAATAATTTTAATAGATTATTTGTTTTTTTTATATTGTAAGGAATGATCTGCTCCGGTGTCAATTTGTAAATATTGACATCTTCACATATCATTGGGCAGGAATGTAACTAACCAGTTTGTCACTTGTCTAGTTATTAAGAAACTTAATAAATTAATTAATATTGAGGTTCGTGAGATTATCATAACTAAGCTGTCGGGAATCAAATTCAGAATTTTAGTATCCATAAAACTTGCTTAGTTAAATGTCTAGTAAAAATTAGTGACATCTAACGGGAAAGTTTGGAGTTGTTTGGTAGGTCTTGAAACATGGTCAACTTGGAATACGGGAGGTCTTTAGTTGAAGTAATGAGTTCAATGTTTAAACGCTAGGTGTCGCTGTGAGTAGGAGCAGTAAGTTATTCACTTATTAGAGTGAGAGGGTATACATAATTCTCAAATCAATTAGAAATATAACTTATATAACATTAAATGACAGAAATTTATTAAAAGAGTTCATAATGTTTAATTTATTATTAGATTTTATTGTGTCTGGCTTCAGCAGTCAGCTTTCTTGACATTTTTCTAGATTCAAAAATTAGGAAAAGCTGGGGTTTTGAATTAGGAAAACAAAAGATTCGCGAGGAAACGTAATGTGGAGTGGGGAGGCAGTTTTCTTTGAAACGCGGAACGGTTCACATCTCCTTGGAGTTCCTTATTGGTAGTCATTGATTTTCATTTTAGTCTCTAAGTAAGTGGAGATTTATTGTGGAATTCTTTGACTATTTACGTTTCTTTTACCTTGATTTATTATATATTGTTTATAACTCCAGTGAGATTTGAATAGGACAAAAGTCGTGTCTTTAGGAGACGATAGCTTGGGTTGAAACGCGGCTTTGCCATGGGATATACGTACATTCAAGCTATTTATCCTACGTGGGGAAGGGTTAAATTCTAGGGGTAGGAGTGAACTGGTGCTCTGAGGCGAGTCCAGGGGTTGTGCATTATACGAAGCAGGGCCAACCTTAGTGCCTCCTGAGTTTGGGTGTGCATGTGTGATTTGGGAAGATCTCTCATGTTCAGTCGAATTTAGTCTTCTGTTTATATATTTATATTTTCACGCTCATCAACACAAGAGTCTGTTCTGTCACCCAGTCCAATTTCGGTCAGACTCGATCACACGGGTATAGGGTCTTAGGGTCAGGCACACAGGGAAGCAACCCATCCTGAAACTTTCATTTGAATTAATTTACATCACTCTTACGCATTTAAATGGGGAGCTGTGGGATGCAGCGATTGCTTACAAATCTTGGAAGTAAATGTAAACTACAATAGGAATATTAAAGAATCTGCCTAAGTTCTCTTGTCAATTCAGAGCTTAGGAAAGTAATCAGAATTGATGGATTGACTAACTAAATAGGATTCTTAATAAATCTACCAAAGTTCTCTTGTCAATTCAGAGCTTTGAAAAGTAATCAGAATTGATGGATTAACTATCTAATTTTATAAGATACTGAGTAAATTTAAGACCAGACCTTTGAATGTGTCAGAATATTCTAAATTATTTATATTCAACAAGGAATGTTCAAGAAACTCTTCAGAGATTCTTGCCGGCTCTTCTCAGCAGTAAGTTTTTCCGAACCAGTGGTAGCTTCTAAACCAATCTAAAAGTTTATAAAGACTGCTTGAGTAATGACATATATTATGAATAAATAATTCTTGAAGTTGATCTTAGATTAAAACATATAACAATTTTTTAATTCAAGTACTAGAAAGAAGTATTTGAAAACCTTTTACCTGATTAGCTATGATGAGATTTCAATCTAGCTTGGGAAATTACCCGAGGTAACAGCTTACGAAACAACGGATGGCACCTACCTCTAGCGACAATTGATAGTTCATTATTATATAATAAAATAATAAATCAAATATAAGATTTACCAGACATCTAGCAAGACAAAGCTATTGACTCATTTGTATGCAATAAATAAGCTTTAATGTAAGATCAATAAGTCAAATATAATTCCATATTAAAGAATATGAGTTATGGAATTTAGAACCCTCTTTTCCCTTGTAAACTATACAAACCGAATGACATCACAAGACCTTAAAAAGAATATTCTTATTATTATGGCTAGGGGTCTGTCCAGTAGTGGGTGTGGACCATAGGAATGGGTTTAGCCCACGTGGTAGCAACCACGGGAGCGGGGATGAGCTCCTTCCCTCCTTCAGAGGCCAAAGAACATTATGCTATAAAATCCAGTTGAATAAATGTTTATTTCAAAACAATGTTTGTTTACAAAATCTTAAAAGAACTGTCTGTACTTATTTACTCTTTGTCTTATCTAGCTATACTAATTAAGGAGTGACTACTCTGCCCTATTTAATCTATGACATAATTTGCATTACTAACTAAAATATTTTCTAACAAACATGAAGGCAGTAGGATCTTTATTTAATAGGAATTTGAATATTACTTGAGTTGGGTATTTGTACTGTTTCATGTTCTTTAAGGTAAAGTTTTAAATACGTAAATCATGACTAAAAGTACCTAGGTTATCAACGGTTCACAACAGTAGTCCTATTTCGTTATCACTAGACTTCATTGGCCATTCGTTTAGTTTTAGGTAGGTATAATATAAATTTAATATGAGGTTGGGGGGGTTAGTTACACACGGCTGGAAGGAGGGCAGTAAGGCCGCTATGGCATGAGTACCATACAGCTCGTCCTCCAGCTCCTCCTTCCAGCGGTCTCGCATCCGTTCCGCCGCTCTACGACGGACTCTTTCCACTTCGTCCGGGGCTGGATCCCCGCCCCGGACCTCCGACACCCCGCCTTTTTTATAGGCGTGAACTTCCGCCAAGACTTGTGCGTCCAACTCCCAAGGCGGGGTTCCTGCCATGAGGCAGGCCGCAGCCCACGCCACTGTAGTGTAGGCCCTCACAATCCGGAGGGCCACCACTCTCTGGGGCCGCCGGAGCTGGGCCCTGTTTTTCCGGCCCAGTTTGTCCGCCCATATGGGGGCCCCGTACAGCGCCATGCTCCTGGCAACCCCTGCGTACAGCCTCCTGCATGGCGCCTGCGGCCCTCCCACATTTGGCAATAACCGGCTCATTGCCGACGCCGCCTTGATAACCCGAGGAGCTAGCCGGCGAAAGTGCTCCTCGAAGTTCCAATGGCGGTCAAGCGTGAGGCCCAGATACTTTATGTGGGCCTTCAGCTCGACCGCCTCATTCCGCACATTAATGGTTGTCCCCGATGGAGGCCGCCACCCACGCCCCCCGAAGACAATTGCCTCCGTCTTTGGGAGGGAGACAGTTAGGCCCAGAAGCCGTATGCGCTGGACCATCAGGTCTGTTGCTACCGCCGCCCTCCTCAGCACCTCCTCCAGTTGCTTCCCCCGAACAGCTACCATCGTGTCATCTGCGTAGCAGATGACTGCCATCCGGGGGAGCAAGGCCAGCCTAATAGCCCAGTCGTAACCGATGTTCCAAAGCAGGGGGCCTAGTACAGACCCCTGTGGAACACCGGCCGACATCGCTCTGGAGTCCCAGCCCTCTTCTGTCTGGTAGAGCACTACTCTCTGCGAGAGGTAGTGCCCCACCAGCCGCCGTAGGTAGAGGGGCACCCCGTGAGATCGGAGTGCCTCCTCTATTACCTGGTATGGGAGGGAGCCAAAAGCATTGGCGATGTCGAGCGACACCGCCACCACTCCCTCCCCCCGCTCTCCAGCATCCTCCACAAAAGCCCTTAGTGCTCCCAGGGCGTCCATGCAGGACCGCCTAGCCCGGAACCCATGTTGGCGGTCCGAGATATTGGGGCCCTCCCCCTCCAGGTGCTCGACGATTCGGGATGAGACGATGCGTTCAAGCATCTTCCCAGTCTCGTCGAGCAACACGATGGGCCTCCAGCCTGATGGAGATTCCGCCGGGCGGCCCGCCTTCCGAAGGAGGCACAACTTACCCTCCTTCCAGCACATCGGGAACTCCCCAAGTCTCAGGCAATTGTCAAAAATTTTCCTGAGGCGGATCCCCAGGTGCTTCAGCGCTATGGGCATTATCTTCCCGGGGACGCCATCAGGCCCAGGGGCCTTTTTGCATCGCCGGAGACGGTCCACCACCCTTACTATTTCCCCGTCCGTGATCGGAGGAGGCACCGACGGTTCCTGCGGCTCCTCAGATGGAACCGACATCATCGGGGGGACCATGGCTGGCACCACCGGGAACAGTCCCTCCACCACCCTGGTGAGGAGCTCCGGCTCCAGGGACTCCGTCGGGGGAGCGTTAGCGCGACATAACTTTTCTCGCACCATCTTGTATGGACGCCCCCAAGGGTCCCTATCTAGGGACGCCAGAAACTCCTTGTTGGCCTCATCCTTGGCGCGCCCGATGGCCACCACCATGGCCTCCTTGGCCGCCCTCAGCAGATCCAGGAGGAGCTCTTCCTCCCCCGGATTACGGACTCTCCTTCGCCGGCACCTGGTGTACGCCCGCCGGGCGTTGTTACTGGTGAGTCGGAGAGCAGCTATCTCCTCCGACCACCAGTATACCTGTCTCCTTCTGGGGAGACGTCTCGTGCGGGACATCGCCGCATCACACACTCTAGTGAGGGCAACGCGGAAGTCCATCGCCTGCTCGTCAATCCCCCTGGTAGGATCCGGAAGGGGGGAGCCCCATACTTCCAGCATGGCCGCCTCCTCGGCCGCATCCCTGTCCAATTTGGTCAGAGACCATCTGGGGAAGCAGCCTGGGCCATTTCCGCTCCCAGGTCTCGACACTTGTGCCGTTTCTCTTGGGGAGACCCTCATCCGCAGATACCTGTGGTCGGAGAGGGTCTCCACGTCCTCCAGCACGCACCAATTAGAGACCCGCGAAGCTACAAGGGGGGTCGCAAACGTAATGTCCACGATTGATCCCCCCTGCTGCCTGACACAGGTGTCGACCGTACCCCGGTTGAGCACCCCCAATCCTAGTGTCGCCGCCCAGTCCGTCAACACTGCCCCCCTCGGGGACGTCTGCGGGGAGCCCCACGCCATCGACTTGGCATTGAGGTCACCCGCAACCATCACCGGGGTCGAGGCCAAAGCCCCAACCACCCTGCCCAGATCGTTTAGGTATCGCTCAAATTCTCGCAGCGGCCTATTGGGGGAGAAGTACACCGCTATCACGGTGATGTCCCCCCACTTGGCCGCCGCGAAACCGGGCCCACTATTCACCCTGGACAGGGTGGGGTGTGCACCCATCGATGGCACTCCAAGTGCCACAGAGTCGTCCGAATCCCCCACCCAATTGGGAGTTTGGGGGACCAGGTACGGCTCCGCCACCACCACCAGGCTTATGTTCCACTCCGCCATGTGCTGCATTAGCAGATCCTGAGCACGGGCGGAGTGGTTCAAGTTGCCTTGAAGGACCTCCAGTTGCCGGTGACGGTTTACTGGCATTTAGAGGTCCATCAAGTTGCCCTCGCTCACGATACTCTCTCCAGCCGCCTTTTCGGAGGCCTGCGGCGCCTGGGATCTGACAGGCGCTCCTTTCCCTTTTACGCTAGGAGGGTTGCAAGACGCACCCCCCATAACGTGTCCCGCAGACCTCTTAGCATCGTGGCACACCACACACCAGGGCTTGGCCGAGCACTCCTTGGCCGTGTGTCCGTCCTTGCTGCACCGGAAGCACAGGGTGCTCCGGTCGACCACTGAGGGGCAGAGCGCCCTGGTGTGCCCGACGCCCATACACCCGTAGCAGCGCATAGGCAACGGGTCGAGAGCCTCCACGCGGGCTGCAGACCAGCCCACCATCAGACGACCAGCGGCGATGATTTCTTTCCCCGCCGTGATCGGGCATCGGACAATAATGGCCCCGCTTCCAGAGCCATTGTACCAAACGGTACCGGCTTTTATTTGGGCCAGGTTGCACTGGCCCTTTTCGGCAACCTTCTCCTTGATCTTCTCCGGAGTGACAGTTTCGTCAAGTCCGGAGATTCTCAACTCCACCATTTTTACTGGTCGAGTGACATCAGCCATCTCACCGACCAGAGCCTGGACCTTCGCCGCAAGCGCGTCCGCCTCTTTGCCGCTGTTTTTACCGGGCACCTCAATAATACGGGCCCCGGTAGCGGTCTTCCGGACATTGACCTGGGCGATCCCAACCTCCCTGAAGTCAAACCCGGTGACCTTCGTCATTACCTCTAGGTATGAGGCTTTGGTCCCCGGCTTGAGGGAGACCACGACCGCCGTAGAAGAAGGCGTCTCCAGTTTTTTGGGGGCTGGCACCTTGGCCACTCCAACTGCCCCGGAGGCCGCCGCCTTTTTCGCCTTCTTTTTAACTGCTAGGGTCCATTCCCCCTCCATGGGAGCCGTCGGCGTTGGCTGGGCTAACCCAGAGGGACCCGCTCGAGGTTCCCTAGTGGTTTGCGCACCAACCGGGGCCGTCGCTGGCACTTTTGCCTTGGGTTTTACGGCGGTCGCGGACTTACCCACGGACCCGACCGCCGGCTTGGACGCAACCTTAGCCGATGGCATTGATACTGCCGAAGCCATCGACGAGGGCCGCTGCTGGCTCGCAACGGCTTTAGCGGCATTAGCGGCATTAGCGGCATTACGCCGGTCTGCCTCTAGAGGCGGGCGGAGGATCGGCTCCGCCGGGAGCCTCCTTTCCAGGTTCTCCAGCCGGGCGTTTATCATGTCCCCGATGGAGACAAACAGCTCCCTTTCCCTTTTCAGGGCATCCTTCCTCAGGTCATTAATGAGCTCCGGTAGATGGAGGAGCTCCTGGATGCCCGTCGCCTCATTCGCCGCCGGAGCTGCGCTGGGAGCTGCGCTGGGAGCTGCAGCGGGGGCGCGCTCGCGCTCTGCGAAGGCAGTTCGCAGAGCTTTCGTCTCTGCCTCGAGGTGCGCGAGCTGCTCTCGCATCCTCTTATTGTCCGCCTTGAGAATGCGGATCTCTTCCGACTCGGAGCGGGAGAGAAGATCCTCAGTGGCGGCAATAATCTCACGGCAGGCCGCGTTCATTTTGCCCCACACTGACCCCTTCAGGTTCCCGCTTTTCTTCGCCTCCTCTATTATTATGGCGGCATTTCTGCGCGCCCCCTCCAACAAATCGTCTTTGTCCATTTCCGGCCTCTCCAGAGGTCCATTCTTTTTTAGAGCCCGGGAGGGCTCCGGAAGTGCCGGGAACTCCCGACGAAATTCCAACGCCTTCGTTGATTCCACGTCGCTTTCGTCCCTCATCATTGCCTTGGCCTGGGAATGGCCCACGTATAGCCCCAGCATTTTGGACGGATTGCTCTTGGGGGCCCTGGCCGGTTTGGCCCCCTCCGAGCCGTCGCTCGAGTCCTCCGAGAGCGTCCGCGTGGGGAGCGGTCGCTTGCGCGGATTCTCCCTCTCAACAGTCTCCGTCTCCATGGCGACTAACTCAGCCTCCAGTTCCCCCAACTCGTCGTCCGAGACCTCGATGAGGTCATCCGAGTCTGAGTCGGAGGTATGGTTCAAATCACCAATTTTCCCTCCAAACTTTCCCCCCTTTACCGCCAACGACTTTACCGCCACTTTTGGTTTCTTCCCCTCCCCCCCAGACTTCAGCCCCTCCCCCACTATCTTTCCCGACTTCCCCCCCTTCGCCCCTGGCTTCCCCCCTATTCCTACACTACGGGATGTCCCCCCCTCCGTTCCAGACTTCCCCCCCTTACATCCGAGTTTCTCCTCCTCCCCTGAGGGTTTACCCCCCTCCCCCCCCTTGGTTGGGCCCATGCCCACCGTCCCCGTCGAGCTCCCCGGCGATCCCGGCTCCGTCCCCCGTAAAAGCCCTTCCCCCCCCTCAATCACACCCCTTACCCCCCCAATACTGAACCCCACCTTTTTCCCCCCCAATAACTACTCCCCAGACCAAAAAAACGAAAATCAAAAGTTTTTTTTTTTTTCCCGGTCAAGAGCGAGTCGCGCCACTTGCCGACAAAGTTAAAATTTGGAACTTTGACCCCTGAAAACCCCCCTTATTTATAAGTTGTTTCTGACGGGATTGGTGTCAGAAGACAGAGCTCAACGACCCCTAACTTATCCTGCCTACCCCCAGTCCCTACCGCCTGTAGTTCAGGCGCTGTCGAATTTACCGTGCAAAAACAAACTTACACGGTAGTTCGCCAACGCCTGAAAAACAGGAATAGCAAATATAATGTGCCCCTATAACTTTCGAACGGATTGTTCAAAAATTATGGGACAAATTATTTCTGCAAGAAGAGAAAAAGTTTTGGTGAGTTCAGATGGAACACACCCAAAAACGAGAAAAGGAAAGAAGATATGAATTTAGAAAGGGACAAAAACCATAAGTTGGTACCAACAGCTAGCTACAAAACCAGAAAAATAACTAAAAAATTTATAACTTGAGTTCTAGAGAAGCTAGAGACTCCGACCAAAGAACAAAAATGAAGGTAATTAGACAAGGAAGAGAACTGTATACTACGATTTTCCAAAAAAGCTATACGTCGCAAAATAAACCCGTCACAAGTGTCTCGCATTCGAAAATTTGAGCTCAACCTAACCTAACCTAACCTAACCTAACCTAACCTAACCTAACCTAACCTAACCTAACCTAACCTAACCTAACCTAACCTAACCTAACCTAACCTAACCTAACCTAACCTAACCTAACCTAACCTAACCTAACCTAACCTAACCTAACCTAACCTAACCTAACCTAACCTAACCTAACCTAACCTAACCTAACCTAACCTAACCCCAACCTAACCTAACCTAACCTAACCTAACCTAACCTAACCTAACCTAACCTAACCTTTTTTTTTTTTTTTTTTTTTTATCGGAGTGGAAATGCGTTACGCATACCCCCGGGCTGGGAGAAGCCACGGAGGTTATGTGGGACTCTCCCACCTCGCCCCGACCCCGAATGGGAAGGAGCTCGGCGGGCCTACCCACTAAAACCACTCCGGCGTTTCCGCACTGCCGTTAATGGGGACGCCATGGGATCGCAGAGCATTCAACCACGACGCCCCCCGGCTTGCCCAAAAGGGCACCCTCGCCAAAGGACTTCTCCCACGGGCGACTAGCCTTTCGGCCCATCACCCGAGTCCCGATCGGCGATCAACTGGGTGAAGGAGAACCGCTCCAGCCCCCAGTCGACCGCCGACAAAACACGTATCGCCCTGAAAAGGGCAACACCCACCAATCGGTTGCGCAGGGAGCAGGCGCCATAGGCCCCTCTGGCCGGCATCCCCACTCTCCACACAACCCCCCCACCACTGCGCCCCTATAAAAGGGGGACGCACCCTCCCCGGGAGCCCAGTCGCCAGGCGACCGGAGCCCCGGACGCACCGCCCCGAAAAGGGCAGCGCGCCCACCCGGCCTCGTCTGCTGCGCCCTTTGCTCAGGTCAAAGGGACGCGCAGAGAGGCCCTCCCGTCGGATCATTGGTAGCACCGGTAAGCAATCCCTGCGAACAGGAGATCACAACCTAACCTAACCTAACCTAACCTAACCTAACCTAACCTAACCTTTTTTTTTTTTTTTTTTTTGTTATCGGAGTGGAAATGCGTTACGCATACCCCCGGGCTGGGAGAAGCCACGGGGGTTATGTGGGACTCTCCCACCTCGCCCCGACCCCGAATGGGAAGGAGCTCGGCGGGCCTACCCACTAAAACCACTCCGGCGTTTCCGCACTGCCGTTAATGGGGACGCCATGGGATCGCAGAGCATTCGACCACGACGCCCCCCGGCTTGCCCAAAAGGGCACCCTCGCCAAGGAACTTCTCCCACGGGTGACTAGCCTTTCGGCCCATCACCCGAGTCCCGATCGGCGATAAACTGGGTGAAGGAGAACCGCTCCAGCCCCCAGTCGACCGCCGACAAAACACGTGTCGCCCCGAAAAGGGCAACACCCACCAATCGGTTGCGCAGGGAACAGGTGCCATAGGCCCCTCTGGCTGGCATCCCCACTCCCCACACAACCACCCCACCACCGCGCCCCTATAAAAGGGGACGCACCCTCCCCGGGAGCCCAGTCGCCAGGCGACCGGAGCCCCGGACGCACCGCCCTGAAAAGGGCAGCGCGCCCACCCGGCCTCGTCTGCTGCGCCCTTTGCTCAGGTCAAAGGGACGCGCAGAGAGGCCCTCCCGTCGGATCATTGGTAGCACCGGTAAGCAATCCCTGCGAACAGGAGATCACTTACCGTTGCCTCCAGGGCGCACCGGCCCGAACTCTACCCTTCCCCCCTGATCGAAATCATAGGGAAGTGGTAGAGCTCAGACACACGAGGAGGTTATCCGACCTGGCGCCCCAACCTAACCTAACCTAACCTAACCTAACCTAACCTAACCTAACCTAACCTAACTTAACCTAACCTAGCCCTTTCTTTCGCCCCTTTTTCGTGAAAGTTTCACAAAACACGTAGATAGTGACTACTTAAGTGCGCGCAGTGAAAAAAGTGAAAACAAGTGAAAAACCAGTGATTTTTAACCTAAAACCCAGTTTTCACCACGTGGTCGGACAAATTTCTGAAGAAGAATCGAAACGCTGCGAAAACCACATCGATAACCCACCAATTTTTTGACGGGAATCGAAAGGTATTACAAAGGAGCACTACCAGCAAAGTTTCAGATTTTTCCCTTCGCGCCCTCAGGAGACACCGGGAAATAACTAAAAACCACGTGCAGGTTATCTCTGGAACTACGTGACTCTCAAAAGCGATATCTACACCTGGTCAAAGAACCATCGAAGAGGATCCCGGCGACGTTTCCCCCATCCTGAAACCAGCTTCCGCTCCAGAGAAACAAGCACTGGATGGTTGAGGAGAAATCGCCACTTCAATCAGACGCATTTTCCGGGAGATTTTCAGCGACGACCTAACCTGCAACCCCCCGTAAAATATAAGATTGTAAAGATAAAGAAAAATCAGAAAACCCGATTTTTCTCGGAAACGGTGAGTCCAATCAAAAAACTAACTAAATTTTGGTCTCCCCCTCCCAAACCCACCCCCTCCGCTACGCACCGAACGACCCCTTCCGGACCTACCCCCAAAGTCTCAACCCCCTACCCTTAAATATTTGAATGAACCAGCCTCACTTGACCCCTTGGTTAAATACATAAAAATCTACTTAACTCTATAACTCCGGAAGCACCAGCCTGATTTGAGTGCAGATTTCGACTTTATGCTAGGCATACATAGAGCTACAAAGTGGCACATGTAACTCGACTCTATCATAGAGTCAAAATTTTATTTCTTATCTTTCGTTAATTTTACCATTTTATTGTATTGTGTGTATTAATTGTGACTGTATATAGACGCTACAAGACTCTACATAGAGTTTATTTTCCTATTTTATTTTTTAAACCTAGCGTATTTAACTAAGTAGTATTAAGGACATAGAGCTGCGACTCAATAAATAAAATCGACTCTACATAGAGCCAGAAAAATATTTAAACCCTTTCGACTGTATTATTATTTTATCTTGTTTCTGTGCTCCATTGTGTGTTGTAGACGTCAAACTTGTACACTCTGTTACTGTGACTAAAAGAAACCTCGACCGAACGCAGATTATTCTGCTTAAAAAACTGTTGTGTATCGTCAGCTCTTCACTAGTTCTTTGTCTCGCTTGCGCATAATCACCTGCCCCATACACAGGTTTAAAATCGAGACAAACCGACACAAATCTGCCTCCACGATGATGGGCATAAGAACGCCGCTCAAAAAACAAACAGGAGAACAACCAACCTCAAACCCGAAGACCCCCGAACAGAAAGTTCGGAAGTCAATCGACAAATGGGAAGCCGCACAGTGTGACACGACACCGACCCTAACACCGGTCACGATAGATCCGACGCAGCAGGCAGGACCTGCAAAAACAAGACTACCCACTTCTCAAGACAAAGCGGACACCGCAGCTCGCAGGATCTCCACACCACCTAAGAAGACCTACCAGAGCAAAACCGCAGAAGCAAGAGCCAGACTTGAGAAAGGCAAACTGAGCATAAACAGCGCCAGAAACGTCAGGACCGATATCAAAAACGACGTACTGGAGGCGTTGGATCGACTCTACCAGCTGGTGAAGGAGACAGAGGCCGAATCCAAGAAAGGAAGGAGGAAGGAAGGGCCAGAAGCCGCCAGCGAGGCCAACATCGGATCACAGGCCACAGATACCACCTATGTGGTCAGCCCAGACTCGGACAAAATCCTGAGCAAACTCGACGCGCACACTAAAATGCTGGAAGAAAACAGCAAAAAGATGGACGAGATGCGGAATCTGTTGGAAGAACAGAAGGCGGGTCTCGACAGAGTGGCAGCAAAAACATACGCTAACATAACAGCAACCAGCAGCGAAATAACAAAGCCACAGACGCTCCACTCTGTCGTGATAACTTCCAAGAATGAAAGAGAAAGTGGAGAAGAAGTGTTGGACAAGGTGAGGAAGGAAGTGGATGCGAAGGAAGGATGGATAGAAGTCAGGAGAGTCAGGAAAGCCCGGGACCGCAAGGTTATCCTGGGATTCGACTCTATATCAGAAAGGGACAAGGTGAAGGCGAAACTCGGAAGAGAAGGAGCCGGCCTCAACGTCGAGGAAGTGAAAAACAAAGACCCGCTACTGGTTCTGAGAAGCGTATTGACAATCAACTCAGACGAAGACGTCTTGAGAGCACTCAGAAACCAGAACCGGGGTGTTTTTCTCGGCCTCGGCGCGGAGGACGACAGAGTTGAGCTCAAGTACCGAAGAAGGACCAGGAACCCCCACACAAATCACGTCATCCTTAGTGTCTCACCAGCAATCTGGCAGAGAGCGTTGCAAATGGGAAACCTGCACATAGATCTGCAGAGGGTCAAGGTCGAAGACCAATCCCCGCTAGTGCAATGCACACGGTGTCTCGGCTTTGGCCATGGAAGACGCTTCTGCCCAGAAACAGTGGACCTGTGCAGCCACTGTGGGGGCCCCCATATGAAGGCGGAATGCACTGACTGGCTGGCCGGAGCTCCGCCACAATGCAAAAACTGCATAAAGTCCGGCAGCGACCAATCGACACACAACGCTTTTAGCCTAGAGTGCCAAACACGCCGCAGATGGGATGACTTGGCCAGATCGGCGGTGGCTTACTGCTAAGGGCGACCAGGGCGACCAAACAAAAATTATAATCGCACAAGCCAACCTCCAGCGTAAAAAGCTCGCCACCGACGAGCTGCTCATCACCGCCCAGCAGCGAAAAATCAAAGTAGCCCTCCTACAGGAACCATACGTTGGCGGATCCAAAGTGATGAAGACACACAGAGGGACGAGAATCTTCCAGGGCATCAGCACGGAAGAGGGTACTGTCAAAGCAGCAATTGCTGTCTTCGATAGCGACCTTAAAATAACGCAGTACCCAGAACTCACCACGAACAACATCGTCGTGGTGGGGATCCAGACTGATACCATGGAAATAGCTCTGGTCTCTTATTACTTTGAACCCGACAAACCGGTGGAGCCCTACCTTGAGCATCTCAGAAGGATAGAGAGGGAGCTAAAAACAAAGAGGTGGATAGCTGGAGGGGACGCCAACGCAAAAAGTGCATGGTGGGGAAGCCCTGAAACGGACCACAGAGGCGAGGAGATATCTGGGGCACTCGAGGAACTCGACATGAACATCCTGAATACAGGTACAACCCCTACTTTTGATACCTATAGGGGGGGCAAGCGCTTTAGCAGTTTCATCGATGTTACGGCCTGTACGACGAACATACTCGACCTGGTGGATAACTGGAGAGTGGATCAAGGATTGACCAGCTCGGACCACAACGGCATAATCTTTGCAATCAATATCAACAAACCTTCAGGCATAAAAATAGAACGCACAACCCGTAAATTTAACACCAAAAAAGCTAATTGGACCCAATTCATTGAACAATTAAAAGAACTATTAGACGAAAACAAATTATCTAAACAAGAATTAGAAAAAATCACAACAATAGCATAACTGGAAAAAGCAACTAATAACCTTACAACAGTAATAAACGAAGTATGCTTAAAATCAATCCCAAAAAAGAAGAGTAAAGAAATACTTACCATGCCGTGGTGGTCCGAGAAGCTCGCTGCCCTGAAGAAGGAGGTTAACACCAGGAAGAACCCGATCCGATGCGCTGCTCCCATCCGAAAGCAAATGGTGATCGACGACTACCTGAAAAAGAAGGAAGAATATGAGACAGAGGCGGCAAAAGCACAGGTACAAAGTTGGAAGGACTTTTGCCAAAAGCAAGATAAGGAAGGGGTTTGGGAGGGGATTTACCGAGTTATAGGCAGAACTATGCAAAGAACTGAAGACCAACTGCTAGAAAAAGACGGCAAGCACCTAGAAGCCAAAGACTCGGTAAAGCTACTCGCCCAAACATTCTACCCCAGCGACACTACCGAGACTGACAACGACTACCACCGGAAAGTCAGAGAGAGGGCTGATAAAGTGAATGAAGACCAGCAAAATGTCTCTTGTTGTCCTCCATTCACTGAATCAGAACTCAAATGGGCGAGTGAATCTTTTAACCCCAAAAAAGCCCCGGGAGCGGACGGATTTACAGCCGACATCTGCCTCCACGTAGTGGCGAACAACCCGGAAGTGATCCTCACACTTATGAACAAGTGCTTGGAGCTCCGGCATTTTCCCACCGCGTGGAAAAAAGCTACAGTCATAGTCCTCAAGAAACCGGGGAAAAGTAGCTATACAAGTCCCAAATCCTACAGGCCTATTGGACTCCTACCAATAATGGGGAAGATATATGAGAAAATGCTAGTAGGACGTCTCAAACACCACTTAGTACCCAGAACCAGTACTCGCCAGTACGGGTTCATGCCCCAGCGTAGCACCGAGGACTCCCTCTATACCCTCATGCAGCACATCCGAGGTAAATTAGATAAAAAGAAGATCGTAACGCTCATATCATTAGATATAGAGGGAGCCTTCGACAACGCGTGGTGGCCTGCCATAAGAACCCGACTGGCTGAGGAAGACTGTCCGATAGGCCTGAGAAGAACAATGGACAGCTACCTCAAAGATAGGGAAGTGAATGTAAGATACTTGGGGGAAGAGTACAGCCTTAATAACAACAAAGGTTGCGTCCAGGGCTCCATTGCGGGTCCAATACTTTGGAATCTCTTGCTGGACCCACTGCTAAAGGGGTTAGAGGAAAACGGAGTGTACTGCCAAGCCTTTGCGGACGACGTGGTGCTTCTCTTCGATGGTGACACGGCATCAGATATCGAGCGACGCGCGAACGCTGCACTCGATTATGTTGGGGCGTGGGGTGAACGTAATAAATTAAACTTTGCTCCGCACAAAACCAACGCGATGACAATTACAAGGAAATTAAAATACGACACCCCACGACTTAGCATGGGAGGAACCAGCATCGAATCAGCGAAGGAGATAAAAATGCTCGGTGTTACCATCGACGATAAGCTCACTTTTAACGCGCACGTCTCAAACGTATGTCGGAAGGCCATAGGGATTTACAAACAGCTATCTAGATGCGCGAAGACGGACTGGGGACTACATCCAGAAGTACTGCGCATAATATATGTGGCAACAGTGGAGCCGATTATTTTGTATGCTGCCAGTGTATGGGCGCCTGCAGTCAGCAAGCTGGGCATAATAAAGCAGTTGGGCGTAGTGCAGCGGGGAATTGCACAGAAAATGTGCAAGGCATATCGCACCGTCTCGCTGAATTCAGCACTGGTATTGGCGGGAATACTCCCACTCGACCTTCGGGTACGGGAGGTAGCTCAACTGTACGAGGCGAAGAGAGGGGTGTCCCCGCCAATGCTGGGGGATCGGGAGGTCGAACGAATGGCCCCACCCGAGACGAGCCCGCACCCAGCCGCACGAAGGGAGCTGGAGATAAAACGCTTGGTAGACCGAGAGCAAGTCGACGCCAACAACGAATTTGATATTCGAATATTCACTGACGGGAGCAAGTTTGCGGGCGGGGTAGGAGCTGCTCTATCCCTTTGGGATAGATCAGCCGAAACCAAAACTTGCAAGCTTGCCCTGTCGAGATACTGTACCGTCTACCAAGCGGAACTCCTGGCCCTAAGCAGGGCAACGAGCTTGATCACGAAAAACCCAGCAAAATCCTTTGGTATTTACAGCGACTCTATGGCAGCTCTACAAACAGTCCAGAACTACGAATGCCTCCATCCCCTCGCAGTGACAGCCAGGGAAAACATCGAAGCCGCATCCCTCCAAGGCAAAACTGTCGCTTTGCATTGGATCAAGGCCCACGCGGGGCTGGACGGAAATGAAAGGGCGGACATGCTAGCCAAAGAAGCCGCTGTGAATACCAAAAGAAAAGCCGATTACGATCAATGCCCAATATCCTACGTTAAGCGCTCCATTCGCGAGGAAACTTTACGCGACTGGAGCAAAAGATATGAAAGTGGTGACACCGCGTCCATAACCAAACTGTTTTACCCAGATGCAGTGGCAGCATACAAAATAATCAGAAAGTACACACCCACAAATATCCGAACGCAAATAATGACCGGCCACGGTGGATTCTCTGAGTACTTGAACCGGTTCAAGTGCAAGGAGAGTCCATCGTGCATATGCGATCCATTAATGGCGGAAACTGTGCCACATGTATTATTGGAGTGCCCACAAAACAGCCGAGATAAATTTGAGTTCGAACAAAGAACAGGTGAAAGACTGACGAAAGATAACCTTAGCCAAATAATGACCAGCAAAAATAGGCCGAGTTTCATAAAATACTGTGAAGTCATTGCAAAAAGAGTCATAGACAGAAACAAAACGAGATAAGAAAGAAATGTTTCCAAATATTATGGTAATATTAGGTAAAACATTTTACAAAAAAGTGTAAAAAACTGTAAACCGTAAATAAGCAACAATATAGCGTAAATTGTAAAAAATAGTTAAGGTTAGATAATGTAGAATTAAGAAATTGTAAAAATAGTTAAAAACCATAAGAAGTAGTGAAAATATGTAATTAAATAAAGTACCACGCCCCATTCATTGAAATACCCCAGTTGCATGCACGCAAAATAAATAAAAAAGTAGTAGTATATAGAGTAGTTGGGTATCCCACCCAGGAAAGTAATGAAAGTGAAGTATGAATGAAAGAACCGGTATGAAGTAAGAAAGTGCGAGAAGAATAGAAGATGGAACTGGAATGTTTGAGTAAGAATAGGCGCCAAAAAATGGCTCCACCGTAGTGGAGGTAGATTGTAAAAAAAAAAAAAAAAAAAAAAACCTAACCTAACCTAACCTAACCTAACCTAACCTTTTTTTTGTTTTTTTTTTTTGTTTTTTTTTTTTTTTTTTTTTTTTGACGGTGTGGAAATGCTCCTTATGCATTCCCCCCGGCCCAAGGCTGGCCATTTGGGGGGATATGTGGGGCTCTCCTCGCCCTCCCTCCCCCGAGACGAAAAATGAAAGAAGACGAGGCATACCCACTAAAACCACACCGGCACTTTCCGTCCTTGCCGTTTAAGGGGGCGACACGGGGTCGCGGACATTCTACCGTATCGCCCCCCGGCAGCCCCGGTTAACTTTTACCGGGGCACCCGCGCCAAGGGGAGGGAGAGTTGTAAGTGCGACAACCCTCCCCCCCAGACTCGTAGGGCTGTTATGTTGTTGTGGGGCCTCATCCCACCAGCCCTACAGGGGGTTTAGGCGGGCAAACTGCCTACGCCTTCTCCCCCTTCGTCTGCGCCGGAGCAGGGGCGCGTTGGGATCGTCTTCGCGCCCTCGCTCCGCTTCCTCCTTCTGCGACATAATGGTTGTGCAGAAGGAGGCAACCGTCCCCCATTGGTTCTCTCCCCTCAGCATTACAGCCACTAGGCTGTGCGGGGAGAGATCTACAATACCGGTTGCTGTGACCAGGTCCCTCCTTTCACCATCCCATTTCGGACACGACTCAACAGTGTGTCGAGCCGTGTCCACCTGATCGCCACATTCGTGGCACCGCTCGTCCACCTCTCGTCCAATCCGGCACAGGTATCGGCCGAAACACCCATGGCCCGACAGTACCTGTGCCAGATGGTAGGACACCACCCCGAAGGATCGGTCCAGCCACGACTGGAAGGAGGGCAGTATGGCCGCTATTGCATGCGCACCATATGGCTCGTCCTCCAGCTCCTCCTTCCATCGATCCCGCATCCGTTCCGCCGCCCGGCGGCGGACTCCCTCCACTTCGTCTGGGGCTGGATCCCCGTCCCGGACCTCCGACACCCCACCCTTTTTGAAGGAGTGGACCTCCGACAAGACTTGCGCGTCCAACTCCCAGGGCGGGGTTCCTGCCATGAGGCAGGCCGCAGCCCACGCCACTGTAGTATAGGCCCTCACGATTCGGAGGGCCACAACTTTTTGGGGCCGTCGAAGCTGGGCCTTGTTTTTCCGGCCCAGTTTGTCCGCCCATATGGGGGCCCCGTAGAGCGCCATGCTCCTGGCCACCCCAGCATATAACCTTCTGCATGGCGCTTGTGGTCCTCCCACGTTGGGCAACAGTCGGCTCATCGCCGATGCAGCCTTTATTATTCGAGGAGCAAGTTGGCGGAAGTGCTCCTCGAATTTCCACTCACGGTCGAGTATGAGGCCCAAATATTTAATGTGGGCCTTCAACTCGACCACCTCACCACCCACGACTATGTTGGCTCCCGAAGGAGGCCGCCACCCCCGCCCCCCGAAGACAATGGCTTCCGTCTTCGGGAGGGAGACCGTAAGGCCCAACCGGCTTATCCGCTGGACCATCAGGCCTGTTGCCACCGCCGCCCTCCTCAACACCTCTTCAAGACGCTTACCCCGGACAGCTATCATCGTGTCGTCTGCATAGCAGATGACTGCCATCCGGGGGAGCAGGGCCAGCCTGATGGCCCAATCGTAACCGATGTTCCAGAGCAGGGGGCCTAGAACGGACCCCTGTGGAACACCGGCCGACATTGCCCTGGAGGCCCAACCGTCCTCCGTTCGGTAGAGCACTACCCTTTGCGAGAGGTAGTGCCCCACCAGCCTCTGCAGGTAGAGTGGCACCCCGTGGAATCGGAGTGCCTCCTCTATCACTGAGTAGGGGAGAGACCCAAAGGCATTGGCGATGTCGAGCGACACCGCCACCACTCCCTCCCCTCGCCTCCCTGCGTCCTCCACGAAGGCCCTCAAGGCCCCTAGAGCATCCATACAGGACCTTCTAGCCCGGAAGCCGTGCTGGCGGTCCGAGATATTGGGGCCTTCCCCCTCCAGGTGCTCGACGATCCGCGCTGAGACGATCCGCTCAAGCATCTTTCCGGTCTCGTCGAGCAACACAATGGGCCTCCAGCCAGACGGGGACTCCGCCGGGCGACTCGCCTTCCGAAGGAGGCACAGCTTGCCCTCCTTCCAGCACCCCGGGAACACCCCCGACCTCAGGCAACTATCAAACAGTTCCCTAAGACGGATCCCGAGGTGCTTCAACGCGATGGGCATCACCTTTCCGGGGACACCATCCGGTCCCGGGGCCTTCCTACACCGACGGAGACGGTCAGCCACCCTCACCATTTCTCCATCCGTGACCGGGGGGGGGACCATAGGTTCCTCCGACTCCACGGAAGGAGCCGACATCTCCGGGGGGACCAAGACTGGTGCCACCGGGAACAACCCCTCCACCACCCTGGTGAGGAGCTCCGGCTCCAAGGACTCCGTGGGGGGGGCGTTGGCGCGGCAGAGTTTTTCCCGCACCATCTTATAGGGACGCCCCCACGGATCCCTATCCAGGGTCGCCAGGAACTCCTCATGAGCTTCGTCCTTGGCGCGCCCTATGGCCACCACCAGGGCCTCCTTGGCCACCCTCAGTTGCTCCAGGAGGAGTACCTCCTCCCCAGGGCCACGGGTTCTCCTACGCCGGCATCTGGTGTAAGCCCGCCGGGCATTGTTACTGATGAGTCGGAGGGCAGCTATCTCCTCCGACCACCAGTATACCTGTCTCCGACCAGGGAGACATCTTGTGCGGGGCATCGCCGCGTCACAGACTTTGGTGAGGGTGACGCGGAAGTCCGCCGCCCGCTCTTCGACCCCCCGGGAAGGATCCGGTAGGGGAGAGCTCCAAAGCTCCACCATGGCCGCCTCCTCGACTGCGTCCCTATCCAACTTAACCAGGGACCACCTGGGGAAGCGGTCTGGCCCATTCGTTGACCTCGACACCTGTGCCGCCCTTCTTGGGGAGACCCTCATCCGCAAATATCTATGGTCGGAGAGGGTCTCCACCTCTTCCATCACGTGCCAGTCCGAGACTTTCAAGGACGCAGGGGGGGTCGCAAACGTGACGTCTACGATTGATCCCCCCTGCTGCCTGACACAGGTGTCCACCGTGCCTCTGTTAAGGACCTCCAGGCCCAGCGTTACCGCCCAATCCCTCAGCGCCGCCCCTCTAGGGGTTGTTTGGGGGGAGCCCCAAGCCACCGCCTTGGCATTGAGGTCCCCCATGACCAGCACTGGTGACGAGGCCAAGGCCCCGACCACCCTGCCCAAGTCGACCAAGTAAACTTCAAACTCTCGCAGCGGCCTATTGGGGGAGAAGTACACCGCTATAACGGTGATGTCCCCCCACTTGGCCGCCGCGAATCCGGGACCGCCACTCACCCTGGACAGGGTGGGGTGCGTGCCCATCGATGGGACTCCTATCGCCACGGAGCCGTCCGAGTCCCCCACCCAATTGGGAGTTTGGGGGATCAGGTACGGCTCTGCTATCACCACCAAGCTAATGTTCCACTCCGCCATGTGCTGCATTAGCAGATCCTGAGCACGGGCGGAGTGGTTCAAGTTGCCTTGAAGGACCTCTAGTTGCCGGTGACGGTTTACTGGCATTTAGAGGTCCATCAAGTTGCCCTCGCTCACAATATTCTCACCAGCAGCCTTTTCAGAGGCCTGCGGCGCCTGGGATCTGACAGGCGCTCCTTTCCCTTTTACGCTAGGGGGGTTGCAAGACGCACCCCCCATAACGTGTCCCGCAGGCCTCTTAGCATCGTGGCACACCACACACCAGGGCTTGGCCGAGCACTCCTTGGCCGTGTGTCCGTCCTTGCTGCACCGGAAGCACAGGGTGCTCCGGTCGACCGCTGAGGGGCAGAGCGCCCTGGTGTGCCCGATGCCCATACATCTGTAGCAGCGCATGGGCAACGGGTCGAGAGCCTCCACGCGGGCTGCAGACCAGCCCACCATCAGACGACCAGCGGCGATGATTGTTTTCCCCGCCGTGATCGGGCACCGGACTATAATGGCCCCGCTTCCAGCGCCATTGTACCAAACGGTACCGGCTTTTATTTGGATCAGGTTGCACTGGCCCTTTTCGGCAACCTTTTCCCTGATTTTCTCCGGAGTGACAGTCTCGTCAAGTCCGGAGATCCTCAACTCAACCATTTTGACTGGTCGAGTGACATCAGCCATCTCACCGACCAGAGTCTGGACCTTTGCCGCAAGCGCGTCCGCCTCTTTGCCGCTGTTTTTACCGGGCACCTCAATAATACGGGCCCCGGTAGCAGTCTTCCGGACATTGACGTGGGCGATCCCGACCTCCCTGAAGTCAAACTCGGTGACCTTCGTCATTACCTCAAGGTATGAGGCTTTGGTCCCCGGCTTGAGGGAGACCACAATCGCCGTGGAAGAAGGCGTCTCCAGTTTTTTAGGGGCTTGCACTTTGGCCGCCCCAGCTGCCCCGGAGGTCGCCGCCCTTTTCGCCTTCCTTTTGACTGCTAGGGTCCATTCCCCCTCCATGGGAGCCGTCGGCGTTGGCTGGGCCAATCCAGAGGGGCCCGCTCGAGGTTCCCTAGCGGTTTGCGCACCAACCGGGGCAGTCGCTGGCACCTTAGCCTTGGGTTTTACGGCGGTCGCGGACTTACCCGCGGACCCGACCGCCGGCTTGGACGCAACCTTAGCCGATGGCATTGATACTGCCGAAGCCATCGACGAGGGCCGCTGCTGGCTCGCAACGGCTTTAGCGGCATTACGCCGGTCTGCCTCTAGAGGCGGGCGGAGGATCGGCTCCGCCGGGAGCCTCCTTTCCAGGTTCTCCAGTCGGGCGTTAATCATGTCCCCGATGGAGACAAACAGCTCCCTTTCCCTTTTCAGGGCATCTCTCCTCATATCATTGATGAGCTCCGGTAGATTGAGGAGCTCCTGAATGCCCGTCACCTCGTTCGCCGCCGGAGCTGCGCTGGGAGCTGCAGCGGGGGCGAGCTCGCGTTCTGCGAAGGCAGTTCGCAGAGCTTTCGTCTCTGCCTCAAGGTGCGCGAGCTGCTCTCGCATCCTCTTGTTGTCCGCCTTTAGAATGCGGATCTCCTCCGACTCGGAGCGGGAGAGAAGATCATCAGAGGCGGCAATAATCTCGCGGCAGGCCGCGTTCATCTTCCCCCATATTGCCCCCTTTAAGTTCCCGCACTTCTTCGCCTCCTCCATTATGGAGGCGGCACTCCTGCGGGCCCCCTCCAGCAGCTCTTCCCTAGAGATAGGGGCAAGACTGGCCTCCCTTATAGCCTTAGCCGGCTTGGAAGGGCCAGGCAGCGCTGGGAACTCCCTCCTGAAACTCTCATCCTCCTCACTGGAATACCCGAGTCTGAGCTTCGCCAGAGCATGGGATTGGCCCACATAGGCCCCCTTTGCAAGGGTGGCCTTCCCTTTGGAGGGACTGGGCTTACCCCCAGAGCCCTCGGAGCTGTCCCCCCTCTGTCGATGGCGTTTGAGAGGGTTTCCCCCCCCCAGCTCCATAGTATCACTCCCTCCCTCATTTGCACTGACCTCAATCAGCGTACTGTCATCGTCCGAGTCGGACAACAAGGCACAACACTCCCCCTCCAAAGTCTCACTTTCACCCCCCTTTCGCTTTGCCTCCTTACTTTGAGACATCCCCCCCCTCCCCCCAGACTCCCCCCCCTTATCCCCCTTGATTGGGCCCATGCCCACCGTCCCCAACGAGTTCCCAGTCACGGAAGACCTGGTAACCCGCTTAGACCCCTTCCCCCCCTCAATGGCTCCCCTTACCCCCCTAATTACTGATTCGACAAAAACCCCCACAAAAAACTACCCCCCAAAACAAACGAACAATTTGGAAAAAGTTTTTTTTTTTTTTCGGTCAAGTGCGAGCCGGCCACTTGCCTACAAAGTTAAAATTTTGCCCCTTTAACCCAAAAAAACTCCCCTTAAATATTGCCCCTTTACAACCCTATTGGTGTCAAAAGATAGGTCTTTTGACACCCTACCCCACCCCAAAAACCCCAGTCCCTACCGACTTTATTTCAGGAGCTACCGAATTTACAGTCGTAAAACAAACTTACAACTGTAGTTCGGCAGCGCCTGAAAAAAAGAAATAGCAATGTTTTTTTACCCCTAACTTTTGAACCAATGGTCCAAAAATTATGGGGCAAATTTTAAATGAAAGAAAACAATTTAAATAAGAAGAATTTACAATAAACTATCCAAAAAAGTGAAAAAGAAAAAAGATATGAATTTTTGAAAACTTAAAAATTTGAAAGTTGAAAAAGCCGAAACCGCAAATAAAACCCAAAACTAGAAAAATTTATAATTTCGAATCTAGAGAAGCTAGAAGAACAAATGAAAAGCCAAAATAACGAGCGAGAAGCGCACAACAAGCTAGAAGAGAAAAAAGTTTCGAAAAGATTTCCGTCGCTGAGAAAAGTCCGAACAAAGAAATCCAACACCCGAAAATTTACCTCAACCTAACCTAACCTAACCTAACCTAACCTAACCTTTTTTTTTTTTTAACGCTGGGGAAATGCCTTTACGCATACCACCCGCCCAAAGAAAGGGGGGGGCAGGTGGTTATGTGGGACTCGCCGGCCAGAGTGGCCGGAATACCCACTAAAACCCCAGCGATTCTCCTCCGCGCTGACTGCGCGAGGGCTGCGGGATCGCGTTGTCGCATTCTACCGCAGCCCTCTCAGCGGGCCCGTTACTTGGGCCCTCCTCCGAGTGAGCGCCCCGGGAGAATTACGGGGCGCTCAAACTCCGTGGACTTCTATTGGGCTTTGGGGCTCCCCGACCCCGCCGCCCGGTCCACTAGGGTGGAGCGTTTAGGTGCGCGTAGCGCCTCCGTGCACGCCCCACCCTCCTCCGGCGGAGAGGAGCCGCAAGGGGATCGTCCTCGCGCTCTCTCTCCGCGGCCTCCTTCCGCGACAGTACGGCGTCGCAGAAGGAGGCCATTGCCTCCCAGCACCTCTCGCTGTCGAGCATCCTCCCAACGATGGTCGACAGCGAGAGGTCTCCCCCCACGACGGCGGCCAGGGCGCATCGCTCGCTCGCCCAGGCCGCGCACTCCTCCACGGTGTGGCGCACAGTGTCCACCTGTGCGCCACACTCATGGCAGGCCGGAGTTTCTTCCCGGCCCGCCACGCGGTGCAGGTACTCGCCGAAGACTCCGTGTCCGGTGAGCACCTGCACCAGGTGGAAGGACAAGGGTCCCCACAGCCGGGCAACCCAGCGATCCAGGTGGGGCAATATTGCCCCAACGGTCGCCGAGCCAGCCGCGGCGGACCCGAGCTCGTCCCTCCACCGCGGGAGGATGGCGGCTTTCGCCGCCTCCCGCAAGCCCTCCACCTCCCTGAAACTGGGGAACTCCCCTCTCCCTCGCAGGGCGGCACGGTAGTCGTACACCTCCGCAAGTACCTCGGCTTGCAGCGACCACGGGGGGTCGCATGCAAGGAGGGTCGCGGCCGTGTACGAGACCGTGCGATACGCCCTGCATGCCCTCGAGGCTATGACCCTCTGCGATCTCCGCAGGAGGGCCATATTTTTTGCCCCGAGGGCGTCGATCCAGACCGGGGCCCCATACAGGGCCATACTGCGGATTATTCCGCAGTACAGCCTTCTGCACGGGGATGCCGGTCCGCCGACATTGGGGAGGAGCCTCCCCAGTGCCCCCGCTGCCCCCAGGAGCTTCGGAGCCTGTTTGGCGAAGTGCGCCCCGAAGCTCCACCTCCCGTCGAGGTAGAGGCCGAGATACTTCATGTCGGCCCCCACCGCGACCCCCACCCCGGACAGGGTGATCCGCGCTCCCCTCGGAGGACCCCTGCGTGGGCCGTGGAAGAGGACGGCCTCCGTCTTTTCGACCGAGACCGTCAGGCCCAGCAGGCGGATTCTGTCCGCCACCAGCGTCGCCACGACCTGGCCTAGCCGCACTGCGTCCCGAAACGTCCTTCCCCGGGCTGTGACGAGAGTGTCATCCGCATAGCAGATGACACTCGTCCCGGGGAGGAGAGGGCAGCGCAGCAGCCAGTCGAAGCCGACGTTCCACAGGACGGGCCCCAACACGGAGCCCTGCGGGACGCCGCTTCCCACGCGACGCTGGTGTAGTCCTCCGTCTCCGCCCTCCCAGCGGATCACCCTGTCCTGGAGGTAGTCCTCCAACAGCCGCCGGAGATAGGTAGGCACCCCGTGATACCGGAGTGCCTCCTTGATCGTCTCGAACGGCAGGCTGTTGAAGGCGTTCTTGACGTCTAAAGAGATCGCCAGGACTACCTCCCCCCGCTCGACGGCCTCTGCGGACCGAGCCTTCAGGGCCTTCAGGGCGTCTATCGTAGAGCGATGCGCCCTGAAGCCGTACTGAGCCTCCGAAAGGCCCGGTCCCCGCTCGTCAAGGTGTCGGACGAGTCTGTGGGCAAGAATCTTCTCAAAGACCTTGCCCACTTCGTCCAACAGCACAATGGGCCTGTACGCCCCCGGCGTGCCTGGTGGCCGGCCCTCTTTGGGAATGAGGGCCAGCCGGCCCTCCTTCCACGGCCGAGGGAAATGCCCGACGCGGAGGCATGCGTCGAACATTCCCCTCAGCCGCTCCTCCAGTTCGCCGGCGGCGATCAGGAGCACCCTACCGGGTACTCCGTCCGGCCCAGGGGCGGTTTTTCGCCCCTTGAGCCGGTCTAGGGCGAGGCCCAGCTCGCCATTGGTTACAGGGGGGGCCACATCCCCCTGGTCCTCGTTTGATGGAGGGGCCATGGGCGGTGGAGTGTGCCCGGTGCCAGCCGGGAACAACACCGCCACTATTCCCTCCACCACCGCCGGCTCTAAGGTCTCCAGGGGGGGAGGGCCCAGGAGGCGCAATTTCTTGCGCGCCGTCCTATAGGGCCGCCCCCACGGATCCCTGTCCAGCGATTGGAGGAGCTCCTCCCGAGAGAGGGCCTTTGCCTTTGAGATGGCCAGCTGGAGCGCCTTCTTCTTCTCCCTGTAGGCGCTCTCCAGCTGGTCCTCCTGTTCGTCCGCGGGGCCGTTTGCGCGCCGGCGGCGGCGGCGGTAGCGGGCGTAGGCCCTTCGCGCCATGTTGGCCTCCACTCGCAGGGCGGCGATTTCCCCCGTCCACCAGTATACCTGATGACGGGGGAGGCGCCGCTTGGCCCTCGGCATCGCCGCGTCACACACCGCCGTCAGGGAGGTGCGGACTTGGTGGGCCAGGGCGTCCACCTCTTCGGGGCCCTTGGGCCGCGTCCATGGGCCCGGGCGACTGCCACCGCTCGACGATGGCAGCGCACTTGGCCAACTCCCGGTTCATTTTGGAGAGGACCCAGCGTGGAAACTTGCTGGGCCCTCTGGGCGGGGGTAGCGGCCCAAAGGTGGAGACCCTCCACCTAATATAACGGTGGTCAGAGAGGGTCTCCACCTCCTCCTCCACCCTCCATTCCACTACTCTGCGCGCGACGGAGGGGGTGGCGAACGAAACGTCCACCACCGACCCCCCCGTCCGTCGCACGCAGGTGTGGGCTGTCCCCCTGTTGAGGAGGGACAGTCCGGCCAGGGTCGCCCAAACCTGGACGGCCCTTCCGCGTCCGTCACTCGCCGGGTTGCCCCAGGCGCGCGACTTGGCGTTGAGGTCCCCGACCACCAACACCGGACGCGGAGCGAGGCGGCCCAGTGCCGCCCCGACGGAGTCCAAGAATACCTCGAACTCCGCCAGGGTCCTGTTGGGGGAGAAATATACCCCCACCAGCACCAGGTCCCCCCACTCAGCCACCACCATTCCCCGCCCCCTTTCGAGGGCTTTGGGGGTTGGGCCGCCGCCGAGCCCCGCCACCACCGCCACCGAGCCGTCCCTGTCCCCGACCCAATTAGGTTGGTCGGGGACAAAGTATGGCTCGCACGCGACCGCCAGATTTACCTGCCACTGCGCCATGGACTGCAGGAAGAGATCCTGGGCTCCGGCGCAGTGGTTGAGGTTCCCCTGGAGGAAGCTGCTCTGTCGGACCTGGGCCATTACTCCGACATTACTTCCTCCTGCCCACTCTGGCGGGGCTCCCTCTGGCTAGCGGCGGCGGGGTTGGGTCGGGACCCCGTCTTGCCTTTCGTCGACGGCGGCAGGCAGCTTCGCCCCCCCATGTGATGAGCGTGGGGCTTGCCTGCATCAGCGCAGACCGCGCAGCGGACCACCCCGGTGCAGGCGGTCGCTTGGTGCCCCTCCTGGCCGCACCGGAAGCACAGGTTGTCCCGGTTTTTCGGCGAGGGGCACATGGCCCTGGCGTGCCCGATCCCCATACACCGGAAGCAGCGCAGGGGACGGTCACCCAGGACCTCGATCCTGGCTGAGCTCCATCCGACCAGGATCTTCTCTGCCCTTCTTAGGGCCGTCGCTACTGCCAGGGGGCACATTATTAGGCACGCCCCCTGGCCAGCCCCCCTTTTACGTATGGGGAGGACCTTGACAGCGTCCTCCCCACACTTAGCCACCCTGCAGACAGCGGCAGCCACCTTTTCCTGGGTGGCCGCCTCGTTGAGGCCTGTGAGTTGGACGTCGACCGTCCTCACAGGCCTCGCAACCGTCGCCAGGCCATCCAGCTCAGTGCGGAGAGCCTCCGCCAGCTTATTGGCCTTCTCCTCACGGCCCTCCCCCGATATTTGGAGGAGTGTGGCCCCGGTGGCCGTCGAGCGGAACTTGATGCCGCTGATTTCCAGCGACGCCAAGTCCACTCGGGCCTCTGCGGTCGTGAGGAGAGAGGCATACGTAACTCCTCTTTTTTCCGCCTCCGGATCAATGGCGACCGTGACCGCCGCTGTCTTGGCGGGGGCCAGCCTCACCGGCTTGCGGGCCCCGGGTGCTCCATTATTCGGGCCTTTATTGGCCGCCGGCGTGTTCCGAGTGGCGGCGGGAGGGGCGGCGGCTCTCCTGGCCTTTGCCGCCGCTTTCCGCGACACCACTCTGCTCCACTGCTCCGCTGCAGGCGCCAAGACCGGATCGGGGGTGGGGGCCGAAGAGGGTCCCGCGACCTGCACGTCGGCCCTTCTGGGCACTGGCAAGGGCGGGAAAGCCTCCCTCCCCCCGCCCACCTTCCCCGAGGCTTTGGGGGCTCGCGTGGCTTTGGGGCCCGGGGTGGGCTTGGCCGCCGATTTCCCATTCCCCGACTGTCTAGGAGTCTGGGAGGACGGCTGCCCCTCCGCCACTTTTTTCCTGGGGGCCGCCACAGGGCGGGACTGTTCCGCCTGTTTCCCCACCTTCGCGGGGGCCAGAGGGAGTGCCTGGCCCTCTGCAGCCCTCCGTTTGTCCGCCGCCAACGGGGGGCGACAGATAGGAGCCTCAGGGAGGCGCTCCTCCAGCACGGCAAGGCGGGCCCCCATCATGGTGCCCACGGTGTTGAGCATTCTGGCCTCGAATGCCTCGAGGTCGAAGCCCGGCTGAGCCACCGCCTGCACCGCTTGGGAAGGTGCCGCGAGCTCCCTCTGGAGCTGCTCCCTCTGGAGTTCCTCCTTCAGCTCCCTCTTCATTTGAGCCTTCATCGAGTCGAACTCCCGTCGGTGGGCCTTTACCTCGGCCTTGAGGCAGTCCACCTCTCTTCTCAGCCGGCAGTTGTCGACACGGAGGCGGCGTTGCTCCTCCTCCTCCGTCCTGCCTGCCTTCTCCGAGAAAGCGTCCACGATCTTTAAGAAGGCGTCGGCCGCCTCCTTCAGTTTCTTTACGTATGGCCCCTGTAGGTGGCCAGATTTTCTTGCCACCTCCAAGACCATCGCCGCCTGAGTCCCAGCCATCGCCCTCAGCTCCTCCGGGTCCAGGTCGAATGGGTCCGGTTTTGCCGACTCGTCCTCCGACGTGGACACCGAGGCTCCCTTGGGGTCCACTTTCTTGAAGGCGCGGGACCGGAGGTACCTTTCGAACGCCACCTCGTTCTCCTCGTCCTTCTGGCGGCGGAGCTCCTCCTTGGCGAGGGTAAGGTCGGACCTGGTATCCAGGCGGGCGACCTTCCCTACTCCGCGGGCCCCCCGGCGCGCGGTTGGCCCAGCCGGCTTCCAGAGCGCGATCTGCCGCTCCTCCTGCTGCTCCACCTCCGTGTCAGAGCCAAGGTTCGAACCCTGCTCCTCCTCCTCCACGCGTCTCTTTTCTGACATCCGACTTACGTCGGAGTCAGAGTCCATGTGACTAGCCAAGGTCGTTGTTTGGCCCTGAGAAGGGCCGTTTTTACGCAGGCCGGAGCCTGCGGAGCGAGTTTTGCCCCCCCCAGAATACGAGGGGCAGGACGCCGCCGAGGCGACGCCGAGGGATTCTCCGGCCTCAGAGAGACCGGTACCCTCCTGGGGTAATTTCTGTTTGGACTCATTCATTGTGTGCTGTTTTGCCTCGGCACCGAGCTCTCTTTTATTTGAAAGGGGGTGAGTTCCCCCTTTGGATTTTTTATAGAGGTTGTCTCCTCGCGGCCCCCGAAGCGGCCCTCGTCCCCGACGCCTACGGGTCAGGATTACGAGTTGATCGGTGGCCCAGTAATATTACCGGACCACCGCTCCCACCGACAGCAACCCTCGCGAGACGCCGTCAGTGCTCCCTCCAGGCTGGCCCGTTAGGGCTCCACCGAGGTTGTGCCGCTCTTTGTCTGGCCCCTCCCCTCAGAACTTTCCGGTATGGGTAACCCTATCCGGTATAGTAACTGAGGATCATAAGGGCACGCAAGCCCCCCCACCACGGCAAGGTGGCAGCACAGTCGGGGGGGAACCTAACCTAACCTAACCTAACCTAACCTAACCTAAAAAAAAAAAAAAAAAAAAAAAAAAAAAAAAAAAAAAAAAAAAAAAAAAAAAAGTTTACCCGCGATGCCGTTATGGGGGCGCCATGGGATCGCGAACATTCTACCACGACACCCCCCGGCGACCCCGGTTTACGTTAACCGGGGCTCCCGCGCCTGAGGAAGGGTAGAGTTGCACCCTCCTCCCAGACGGTTAGTGGGCCGTGCAATGTGGGTCCCCAACCCACTGGCCCTACTGAGGGAGGGCGTGGCTCGCAGCTGCGTACTGTCTTCGCCTCCTCCCCCTCCGTCTGCGCCGAAGCGGTAGCGCGTTAGCGTCGTCTTCACGCAGCCGCTCCGCTGCCTCCTTTTTTGACATAATATCGTCACAAAAGGAGGCAACCGCCTTCCATGACCGCTCATCCTGCAACATGGCGCTTACGACCCTATGCAGGGAGAGGTCTGACCCTCCGATTATTGGGCACAACGTGCCTCTTTCGCTATTCCATTTGGTACATTCTTCTAGTGTATGCTGGGCTGTATCGTCAGCATGTCCGCACTCGTGGCATGTTGAACTCGGCTCTCTCCCAATTTTGTGCAAGTAATGACCAAAACATCCGTGTCCGGTCATTACCTGCGTCAGCCGATATGTTAGTAAGCCGTGCCTTCTCTCAAGCCAAGATTCCAGAGATGAGACGATGGCTTCAGTTGTTCTTTTGCCATATTGGGAGCCTTCGAGGTCATCCTTCCACTTCTCCCTCAGTGTGACATCCGCTTCTCGACGCGTGCGTTCAACGTCCTCTGCATCAGGCCGTTCACCCCTTACCCTGTACTCAGCCCGCGTTTTATACACCTCTGCCTGCACTTTGGCGTCTAGCTCCCAAGGAGGTGTGCAGGCGAGTACACATGCCGCCGCGTGTGACACGGTAGTATAACCTCTAATAATTCGTTGGGCAACCACTCTCTGAGGTCGTCGAAGAAGAGACTTGGTTTTCGCTGACAGTCTGTTGGCCCAAACAGGAGCCCCGTAAAGCGCCATGCTCCTTATGACACCCGCGTAAAGACGCCTACAAGGGGTGTTCGGCCCGCCTAGGTTAGGGAGAAGGCGTCCCAAAGCCGCAGCAGTGCCTACCAATCGAGGAGCCAATCGAGTGAAGTGTTCCACAAAATCCCATTTGCGGTCCAGGACCAAACCCAAGTATTTTATGTGGGGTTTTATGGCCACCACTTCACCCTCCACCATGATTGCGTCGTCCCTGCGGGGTCGCCAACCTCGGCCGCCGAAGACAATGATTTCGGTTTTCGTAAGAGCCACTTTTAAACCGAGGCGACTTATGCGGCCCACCGTGAGCCTAGTGGCCAGTGCTGCCCTCCTTTTGACCTCCTCGTATTCCTTGCCTCGCACGGCCACCATGGTATCATCCGCATAACAGATTGTCGTCATGCGGGGAGGCTGTAGCCCTCGGATGACCCAGTCGTATCCGAGGTTCCACAGTAAGGGTCCCAATACAGACCCCTGTGGAACCCCGCAGGCCATCGGCCTCTCTGCCCGTCGGCCGCTTCTCTGTTCATAGAGCACAACTCGGTCCGAAAGGTAGTGCTCTATGATTCGCCTCAGGTAGACTGGCACCTCGTGATATTTAAGGGCCTCCAGGATCACGGAATACGGCAGGCTGCCAAATGCGTTGGCTATATCCAGTGACACGGCCATCACCCCCTCGCCCCTGCTCGCTGCGTATTTGCTGAAATCTCTAAGAGCATTCAACGCGTCGATCGTCGAACGTCCATTCCGAAACCCGAACTGTCGGTCACTCAAGTTTGGCCCGTCGGTCGATAAGTGCTGGACAATCCGCCATGCTAAGATTCTTTCTAGCATCTTTCCAGTCTCATCCAAGAGGACAATTGGGCGGTATCCGGCAGGAGAGTCAGCTGGACGACTCTCTTTGCGCAGTAGGCAGAGACGGCCCTCTTTCCAGCATCTCGGGAAATGACCTTCTTTAAGACAGTCGTCATATAGGTTTTTCAGGCGATTTCCGAGATGTTTGACGACCAGTGGGAGGATCTTGCCTGGTACGCCATCTGGTCCGGGGGCCTTCTTACTGGATTTCAGGAGATCTATTGCTCGTTCTAGCTCATCGTCCGTGATCGGGGGCGCCAGTACAGTGCCCTCTGTGTCATCCAAGGCGGCAGACATCCTCGGAGGTTCAATATTTGGCGCCGACGGAAAAAGACCTTCAATGACTCTCTGCAGGAGTTCCGGTTCCAGAGAGTCCATGGGGGTGGCATGTTTCATTTTATTCCGGACCATTTTGTAGGGCCTTCCCCACGGATCCCTGTTCAGCATGGACAGAAATTCTTCTCTGGCATCATCTTTGCTTTTGGCAATGGCAACCTTCAACGACTCTTTGGCTTCACGGAGGTCTTCTAGGAGGCGTTCCTCCTCTTCCGACGTGTGTCCTCGCCTGCGCCTACAGCGAGTGTAGTCACGGCGGGCTCGGTTGCAGGTGGCTCGGAGGGACGCGATCTCTTCCGTCCACCAGTACACCTGATTTTTTGTGGGTATTCGTCTAGTCCGAGGCATAGATGCATCACAGATCTTCTTGAGTGCACCCCGGAACCGAACAGCGCGCTCTTCTACGCCTAGGGTAGCCGGTGGAGATGTGCCCCACGCTTCGATCATGGCAGCCTCATCTGCCATTTCTCTGTTCAGTCGAGAGATCGTCCACCTCACGAAGCTTCCTCTACCCCGCCCACTTGAATTGGGCAGTGAGACCGTTATTGAGTGGGAAACACTCATCCGGATATAAAGGTGGTCGGAGAGGGTCTCCACATCGTCTAAAACCCGCCAGTCGTCAACACGGGCGGCGACGGCCGGAGTTGCGAATGTAACATCCACAATGGACCCCCCCTGCTGCCGCACGCATGTGTTGACGACTCCCCGGTTTAATACCTCCAGGCCCAAAGTTATTGCCCAGTCCCTCAAGGCCGCACCTCTGGGATCTGTAAAAGGGGAGCCCCAGGCCGCGCTCTTTGCATTGAGGTCTCCCATAACCATGGTTTGTGCCGGCATTGCTCTCCTTACAACACCCTCCAACACTTGTAGGAAGCTTTCGAAGGCAGCTAGAGGTCGATTTGGGGAGAAATAAGTCGCTATCAGGATAATATTTCCCCATTTTGCCGCCACATACCCCGACCCTCTTTCGACTCCCACCAATGGGGTACCCACCGCTGGAGCCCATAAAGCGACCCTACCATCCAAATCCCCAGACCAGTTGGGCTGAGGGGGAACAAAGTAGGGTTCCGCTATCACCGCTACACCGATACCCCACTCTGCCATGACCTGCATGAGCAGGTCTTGAGCGCGGGCGGAGTGGTTTATATTACATTGCAGGACCTCGGCATTTCTTGTTTGTACTGGCATTACTGGTCCATTTGATTGCCCTCATCAGTGGGTTGGGTGTTCCTCTCAGTGGCAGCTACCGGGGTCCTAGCGGGGGTCTGCAATCCTCTGGTTGGAGGCGGGGAACATTTAAGTCCCCCCATCACGTGGCTGGCCGAACGTTTTGCCAAGTGGCATACTGCACAGAAAGGCTCCGCCATGCAGTCGGTAATGCGGTGCCCCGATTTGCTACACCTGAAGCACAGATCGGTTCTATCAGTTGCCGACGGGCACAATTTTCTCGTATGTCCGGTGCCCATGCACCTAAAACACCTCATTGGGGCAGGCTCTATTGCTTTGATGTGAGCGGATGACCAACCCACAATGAGGCGTCCCGCAGCTAGTAGGGCGTTTGCCACCGTGACCGGGCATTTTACAATGGTGGATCCGGAGCCGTTGTATGTAGCTCTGATTAACCCAACCTTGATTTGACTAACTGCGCACTTTCCTTTCTCAGAAATTGCGAGCGCAACTTGCTCCGGAGTGACTACTTCACTCAAGCCGGAGACGATTAAGCTGCCCATTTTAATGGGCCTGTATACTGTGGCGACATCACCAACAAGTCCCTCGATCTTGTCGCGTAGGGCATCGGCCGCCTTACCGTCATCCCCTCCGGCAACCTCGATGATGCGGGCACCAGCAGCGGTTGGGCGGACGTCTTCTACATATTCCAGGCCTACGTCGGTCAGATTTATAGATGTCGTAACCTTGGCCATGATGGAATTGTATGTCTCATCAACTCCTGGCTTCAAGGTCACCACGATGCCTGCAGTTTTAGGCACAGGCAACTTGCGAAGTCGCAGTGCCGGCTTTGACCGCTTCTCTGCTGCAAGGGCAGCCTGCTTACTTGCCTTTTTGGCCTTCTTTTTCGACTTTTTGCTGATGACCTTAGTCCAGGACTGGTCGTCGCTCGGGGCCATCTGTCGGGGTGTCGGTTGGGACGGTGATACTCCGGTAGTAACCCGCTTTGTACGGGTTCCTTGGTTGGGCTGGGAAGCAGCAGTCTCTCCAGAGTGTCCAGATATTGCCGTCAGTTTGGTGGACTTGGCAGTCGTATTCAGATTTTTGGTTTTAGCCAATCTACCCAAAGCTGCAGATGCAGGTGCAGTTGCATTCACAGAAACGACGTCTCGAGAAGAACCGGCAGTAGTGACTGCTTTGGGAGCAGACTTAACTGCTGAGTCAGGCCTGGTAGCAGGTGTAGGTTTGGTTATCTTGGACATCGCGGTAGAAGCTATCATCGCGGGCACTTGATGTTCGATTCTCGTCATATCGGCGAAAGTTGTGCCCACTTGAGTCCCTGAAGCCATATTGGAAAATAATTCATCTCTAAAGGCAGAGAGCTTCGAGTCCATAAGAGTCCCAATTTTGGCCATGAGACCTTCATCTTGGTTTGGGTTTGGCAGCCGCGGTTCTGTCACCTTACGTTGGATTGGTCGTTTCCTCAAACTCTCCATTTCTGTTTGGAGCTGTGCCATCTCTGCTCTAACATCGCTAAGCTCGGACTGCAGGTGGGAATTGGCTGCTTGCAACTTTCGATTTTCGTCCGAGGCAGTCCGGCTGCTCATTTCAATTAAGGCCTCGTGGATCGATGCGGCTACATCTTTGAGGACACGGACCCACGACCCTTTAAGGTTCTTGGATTTTGTAGCCACTTTCTCGATAAGAGCCACATCTGCTAAAACCTTTTCTTTTATTCCTGCAGCAGGAGTGCTTCCAAGCATTGCCGCGGACGTCTTCCATCCTCGTGAGCCTCTGGGATTGCCTGATTTAGGACTAGTCTGCTCAGATCCGGTTTCTACCATTGTCCAAGTCTCATCCTCATCTTGCCGTCTAGTCTTAATTGAAGCTTTCTTTTTCCCCTTAGTGCCCTTTTTTTTCGGTCGAAGAGAAGTCGTCGGCACCGAGTGTGCTTCGTCCTCGCTATCAGAAGAGATGGTAAAACTTCGTGCGTCTCTCCTAAATCTTTCTGCCGTCTTGTTCTGGTTTTCAGTGAAGGGATCGATGCGCGTCAAAACGACACAGGCTTCACGAACCTCTGTTAGTTGTCCGCGCTGACTATCGACCGTGTTTTGCACTGGACTAGGGTCTTGAAGTCGTTTGACAAACCGCCCTTTGTTGTCACGTAGAGGAACGTTATTCTTCCCGCTAGTTTGCTGTTGGGATGGGGCCGTCTGTGAAATTACAGCCTCTTCTTCCTCAGTACCTACGTCTTGGCTTAGCGCCTGACGCGAGTCTTTCGTCTGCGAATCGCTATCCGATGACATGCCAGATTGTTGTTGTTGTGAGCTCGGAGGCTCAGAGTGGTCTTTGCCCCCCCCAGAGTACGAGGGGCAGCCCGCGTCTTGCGACGCGGGGAGGGATTCTCCAGCAAAGCTGGTACCCTCCTGGGGTACTACAATATTAAGATCACCCATGATTTTCAAGTGCCTACTAAGCCGGTCACAGGGGCTTCTCTTTTTTAACGGGGTGAGCTCCCCTTTTGCCATTTCAGTTTCAGTCGGTTCGTTGGGAGACAGTTGGGAAACTGCTACTCGAAGTCCATTTACTTCGCTATGGTCGTGGATGTCAGTGCACACCTCCGTGGCGTCCACCTCCATCGCAGAATCGTTGGTCATTAAATCAGAAACAAGATCGGAGTCAATTATAAGGTTGCAGAGGTCGTGTTTACGAAAGCCAGCATCTTGCTGGCTTACGAGGCAGTTGTTGCCCCCCCCAGAGTACGAGGGGCAGCCATCCGTTAAGGATGGACGGGATTCTCCCTTTCGGGTACCCGCCTGGGGACACATTTGGCAACTACCTTCCATCATCAATACTCCGATGCTCCACATCGTCGTCTCTTTTTTCAGGGGTGAGCTCCCCTGTCAGTGTGCCCTTAAAAGGGTGCACCCTACCCTCCTGGCGTGCCATGAAGGCCCCGCCGTAGCAACGGCGATCCCCCCCAGCCGGAGCCTACCCTCCCCCCCCTTGTCGGATTATTGGTAGCACCGGTAAGCAATCCCTGCGAACAGGAGATCACTTACCGTTGCCTCCAGGGCGCACCGGCCAAAACTCTACCCTTTCCCCAAGATCGAAATCAAAGGGAAGTGGTAGAGCCCAGACACACGAGGAGGTTATCCGACCCAGCGCCCCAACCTAACCTAACCTAACCTAACCTTTTTTTTTTTTTTTTTTTTTTTTTGACGGTGTGGAAATGCTTCTTATGCATTCCCCCCGGCCCGAGGCTGGCCATTTGGGGGGATATGTGGGGCTCTCCTCGCCCTCCCTCCCCCGAGTGGGGAAAGAAGACGAGGCATACCCACTAAAACCACACCGGCACTTTCCGTCCTTGCCGTTTAAGGGGGACGACACGGGATCGCGGACATTCTACCGCATCGCCCCCCGGCAGCCCCGGTTTACTCTACCAGGGCACCCGCGCCATGGAGGGGGAGAGTTGCAAGTGCGTCAACCCTCCCCCCCAGACCTGTAGGGCTGTTTTATGTGTGGGGCCTCACCCACCAGCCCTACAGGGAGAGTTGGCGAGCATATTGCGCTCGCCTTCTCCCCCTTCGTCTGCGCCGGAGCGGGTGCGCGTTAGGGTCATCTTCGCGCTCCCGCTCCGCCGCCTCCTTCTGCGAAATGACTGTTTTGCAGAAGGAGGCCACCGACTCCCATTGGACCTCTCCTCGTAATGCACATGTTACAAGGCTGTGTAGGGAGAGGTCTGACGTCTCTATCTCAGCCACCATAGTTAGCCGCTGCACCTCCCATTTCGGGCAGGACTCGACCGTGTGTTCAGCCGAGTCCTCCACTACTCCGCATTCGTGGCACCGTGGGTCCGGCTCCCTGCCTATTCGGCACAAGTACCGGCCAAAACAGCCATGGCCAGTAAGCACCTGTGCGAAATGGTAACCCACAGTGCCATGTGTCCTCTCCAGCCAGGTTTCAAAAGAAGGCATGAGGGCCGCAACTGTCCGGACGCCATAGGGGGCGTCCCCCAGCTCTCCTTTCCAACGGTCCCTCATGCGCTCCTCCTCCCGACGGCGAACGCCTTCCACCTCATCTGGGGCTGGGGCCCTTCCCTCCTGCTTTTCTCGTCTTTTAAAGTCATAGACTTTAGCCTGGACTTGGGCCTCCAGCTCCCAGGGGAGCGTCCCGGCCAGTGCGCAGGCTGCAGCCCATGCCACTGTCACGTAGGCCCTCACGATGCGGAGGGCCACCACCCGCTGGGGCCTCCGCAGCAAGGCCTTATTTTTTCTCCCCAGTTTGTCGGCCCACACCGGGGCCCCATAAAGCGCCATGCTTTTGGCCACCCCAGCATAGAGGCGCCTACATGGCGCTTGCGGCCCCCCTATATTTGGCAACAGACGTGCCAAAGCCGACGCCGATTTAACGATTCGGGGAGCCAACCGACGGAAGTGCTCCCCGAAGTCCCATTTCCGGTCTAGGGTAAGGCCCAAATATTTAATATGGGCCTTTACCCCAACCGCCTCCCCGCTCACTGAGATCGTTGTCCCCGTCGATGGCTTCCACCCCCGGCCCCCAAAGATGATGGCTTCCGTCTTCGGGAGCGAAACCTTTAACCCCAACATGCCAATTCGCTGGACCATTAAATCTGCAGCGATCGCCGCCCTCCGCAATGTCTCCTCCAATTGCTTCCCCTTGACGGCCACCATAGTGTCATCGGCATAACATACGATGGTCATCCGGGGAAGCAAGGCCACTCTAATCGCCCAGTCATAGCCGATGTTCCACAGCAGTGGCCCTAGCACAGACCCCTGTGGAACACCGGCCGTCATGGGCCGCGAAGCCCATCCGCCACCTTTAATTTGGTAGAGTACCACCCTGTCGGCTAGGTAGTGCTCCACCAGACGTTTCAAATACAGAGGCACCCGGTGGAACCGGAGTGCCTCTACAATGACTGGGTAGGGGAGGGAGCCGAACGCGTTGGCAATGTCTAGTGACACTGCCACCACTAACCTAACCTAACCTAACCTTTTTTTTTTTATTTATTTTTTTTTTTTTATTTATTTTTTTTATTTTTTTTTTTTATCGGAGTGGAAATGCGTTACGCATACCCCCGGGCTGGGAGAAGCCACGGGGGTTATGTGGGACTCTCCCACCTCGCCCCAACCCCGAATGGGAAGGAGCTCGGCAGGCCTACCCACTAAAACCACTCCGGCGTTTCCGCACTGCCGTTAATGGGGACGCCATGGGATCGCAGAGCATTCGACCACGACACCTAACCTAACCTAACCTAACCTAACCTAACCTAACCTTTTTTTTTTTTTTTTTTTTTTGTTTACGAAGTGGAAATGCATTACGCATACCCCCCGGGCTGGGAGATGCCGCTTGGGGAGTTATGTGGGACTCTCCTCGCCCTCCCTCCCCCGAGTGGAGAAAGAGGCCGAGGCCTACCCACTAAAACCACTCCGGTACAATCCAGCACTGC
Organism: Aethes cnicana; assembly: GCA_963971205.1. Classification (NCBI taxonomy): domain Eukaryota; kingdom Metazoa; phylum Arthropoda; class Insecta; order Lepidoptera; family Tortricidae; genus Aethes; species Aethes cnicana. The sequence goes on from CAXARK010000038.1 coordinate 74,392, forward strand.
CGTTGTGGGGGTGCCATGGGTTCGCGTACATTCTACCACGACACCCCCCGACGGCCCCGAAGGGGCTCCATCTCCAAAAGGGGGACTTCTCCCACGGGCCATCACCCGAGTCCCCCCCTTCACCGTCGCCGGAAGTTGACTGAGTGAAGGACCGCCCAAGGACGATCCAACCCCCCGCCAACCGCCGACGACAGAGTGTCGCCCCGAAAGGGTAACACCCTTCCGTCACCAGTGCAGCCCCGCAATGTCGCCCCTAAAAGGGCAACACAGCGAGGGCCACCATTGCCGCAAGGCGAGTGTCGCCCCGAAAGGGCAACACCAACCTCGCAACTTCCCTTCCATCCTTCACCATTACGCCCCCACAATGTCGCCCCGAAAAGGGCAACACCGCAAGGGCGTTGGCTGCACAAAGGGCAGGTAGCTTGATGATCAGCTCTGACCAGCTTCCCCGCCCTTCGAACAGCCCCCTCACCAGCAACTCTCTCAATGTCGCACTGAAAGTGCAACACTCCCATTCACACACCTGTGCACATATTGCACCCCTCTCCATATTGTCACCTCACCTGGCTGCGCAAGGAGCAGGCCACATAATGCTAGCAGCCCACTCCCCGCACAACCCCACTCCAGTGTCGCCCCGAAAGGGCAGCACTCCTCTCAAATTCGCTCCCCCCACCCCAGTATCGCCCTGAAAAGGGCAACACTTCCGTCTCCTGGCTGCGCAAGGAGCAGGCCACACAATGCTAGCAGCCCACTCCCCGCACAAACCCACATGACCCACTCCAGTGTCGCCCCGAAAGGGCAACACTCCCACTCACGCACAGCCGCACAGGTTGTAGACTACATCATGGCCCCTCTGGCTAGTAGCCCACTTCCCATACGACCCCTCGCCAACACTCATTCCAGAGTCGCCCCGAAAAGGGCAACACTCCCACTCACGCATAGTCACACAGGTTGCAGACTACATTATGGCCCGTCTGGCTAGTAGCCCACTCCCCATACAACCCCTCGCCAACACTCATCCCAGAGTCGCCCCGAAAAGGGCAACACTCCCCACTCACGCACACCGACACTCCTCCCAGAGTCGCCCCGAAAAGGGCAACACTCCCGCTCACGCACGGTCGCACAGGTTGCAGACTACATTATGGCCCGTCTGGCTAGTAGCCCACTCCCCATACAACCCCTCGCCAACACTCGTCCCAGAGTCGCCCCGAAAAGGGCAACACTCCCACTCACGCGTAGCCGCACAGGTTGCAGACTACATTATGGCCCGTCTGGCTAGTAGCCCACTCCCCATACAACCCCTCGCCAACACTCGTCCCAGAGTCGCCCCGAAAAGGGCAAAACTCCCACTCACGCATGGCCACCCAGGTTGCGGACTACATTATGGCCCCTCTGGCTAGTAGCCCACTCCCCGAACAACCCCTTACCACCATGTCGCCCCGAAAGGGCAGCACTTCTCTCAATTTCGCTCCCCCCACCCCAGTATCGCCCTGAAAAGGGCAACACTTCCGTCTCCTGGCTGCGCAAGGAGCAGGCCACACAATGCTAGCAGCCCACTCCCCGCACAACCCCACATAACCCACTCCAGTGTCGCCCCGAAAAGGGCAACACTCCCACTCACGCACAGCCGCACAGGTTGCAGACTACATCATGGCCCCTCTGGCTAGTAGCCCACTTCCCATACAACCCCTCGCCAACACTCATCCCAGAGTCGCCCCGAAAAGGGCAACACTCCCGTTCTCGCATAGTCGCACAGGTTGCAGACTACATTATGGCCCGTCTGGCTAGTAGCCCACTCCCCATACAACCCCTCGCCAACACTCATCCCAGAGTCGCCCCGAAAAGGGCAACACTCCCACTCACGCACACCGACACTCCTCCCAGAGTCGCCCCGAAAAGGGCAAAACTCCCGCTCACGCACAGTCGCACAGGTTGCAGACTACATTATGGCCCGTCTGGCTAGTAGCCCACTCCCCATACAACCCCTCGCCAACACTCGTCCCAGAGTCGCCCCGAAAAGGGCAACACTTCCACTCACGCGTAGCCGCACAGGTTGCAGACTACATTATGGCCCGTCTGGCTAGTAGCCCACTCCCCATACAACCCCTCGCCAACACTCGTCCCAGAGTCGCCCCGAAAAGGGCAACACTCCCACTCACGCATGGCCACCCAGGTTGCGGACTACATTATGGCCCCTCTGGCTAGTAGCCCACTCCCCGAACAACCCCTTACCACCATGTCGCCCCGAAAGGGCAGCACTTCTCTCAATTTCGCTCCCCCCACCCCCGTATCGCCCTGAAAAGGGCAACACTTCCGTCTCCTGGCTGCGCAAGGAGCAGGCCACACAATGCTAGCAGCCCACTCCCCGCACAACCCCACATAACCCACTCCAGTGTCGCCCCGAAAAGGGCAACACTCCCACTCACGCACAGCCGCACAGGTTGCAGACTACATCATGGCCCCTCTGGCTAGTAGCCCACTTCCCATACAACCCCTCGCCAACACTCATCCCAGAGTCGCCCCGAAAAGGGCAACACTCCCGTTCTCGCATAGTCGCACAGGTTGCAGACTACATTATGGCCCGTCTGGCTAGTAGCCCACTCCCCATACAACCCCTCGCCAACACTCATCCCAGAGTCGCCCCGAAAAGGGCAACACTCCCACTCACGCACACCGACACTCCTCCCAGAGTCGCCCCGAAAAGGGCAACACTCCCGCTCACGCACAGTCGCACAGGTTGCAGACTACATTATGGCCCGTCTGGCTAGTAGCCCACTCCCCATACAACCCCTCGCCAACACTCGTCCCAGAGTCGCCCCGAAAAGGGCAACACTCCCACTCACGCATAGCCGCACAGGTTGCAGACTGCATTATGGCCCCTCTGGCTAGCAGCCCACTCCCCATACAACCCCTCGCCAACACTCGTCCCAGAGTCGCCCCGAAAAGGGCAACACTCCCACTCACGCACAGCCGCACAGGTTGCAGACTGCATTATGGCCCCTCTGGCTAGCAGCCCACTCCCCGCACGACCCCTCACCGTTACCCATCCAAGTGTTGCCCTGAAAAGGGCAGCACTCATACATCACCAAGCCCCTCCACAACTGTAGTCACAGAATCAGACGATGAAGAAACCACAGCTACCAGTCTGCCTGCAAACAGAATAAACGCCAAAAGTGTAGGTCAGTAATATTTAATATTTAGTTATGGCTGTTGTGCCTAAACGAAATGAGTCAGACAATTGTAGTTTACAGTAAACTCATTTTTTATTACTTATAAACCCAGTAATAAAGAAAATTTTGAAAAACTATAAGGATAAAAAAGTGAAATTTGGAAAGTTATTTACGCAACCGATCAAAGAATCCCCCGCCCGCTCGCAACTATAACTGTTTATTGCGAAAACTACACATAGTAAAATTATGAACTTTGAAGCAAGTGTAGCCTTATAAATTCCAAGCCGAGCGCAGAGGTTGGTAAATAAATAAATAAATAAATTTCGATTTACGCACGCCAAAAAACAATTTATTTAGTTTATATTTATTATACTAATGGCGGCGACACCGACGACCACGCCGTCAGCAATAACAACGAGCACACTACTACTATTACGGTCACGGCGGCGATTTCCGAACTTGTCTAATAGAAGTGAAGCTTCTAAATGACTCACCCGAAAAGACGCCGCTTAGCGACCACTAAACTAAGTACTACTATTATCGGAGTGGAAATGCGTTACGCATACCCCCGGGCTGGGAGAAGCCACGGGGGTTATGTGGGACTCTCCCACCTCGCCCCAACCCCGAATGGGAAGGAGCTCGGCGGGCCTACCCACTAAAACCACTCCGGCGTTTCCGCACTGCCGTTAATGGGGACGCCATGGGATCGCAGAGCATTCGACCACGACGCCCCCCGGCTTGCCCAAAAGGGCACCCTCGCCAAAGGACTTCTCCCACGGGCGACTAGCCTTTCGGCCCATCACCCGAGTCCCGATCGGCGATCAACTGGGTGAAGGAGAACCGCTCCAGCCCCCAGTCGACCGCCGACAAAACACGTATCGCCCCGAAAAGGGCAACACCCTCCAATTGGTTGCGCAAGGAGCAGGTACCATAGGCCCCTCTGGCCGGCATCCCCACTCCCCACACAACCCCCCCACCACTGCGCCCCTATAAAAGGGGACGCACCCTCCCCGGGAGCCCAGTCGCCAGGCGACCGGAGCCCCGGACGCACCGCCCCGAAAAGGGCAGCGCGCCCACCCGGCCTCGTCTGCTGCGCCCTTTGCTCAGGTCAAAGGGACGCGCAGAGAGGCCCTCCCGTCGGATCATTGGTAGCACCGGTAAGCAATCCCTGCGAACAGGAGATCGCTTACCGTTGCCTCCAGGGCGCACCGGCCCGAACTCTACCCTTTCCCCTTGATCGAAATCAAAGGGAAGTGGTAGAGCTCGGACACACGAGGAGGTTATCCGACCTGGCGCCCCTAACCTAACCTGACCTAACCATATCTCGAACACCTCCGCAAGATAGAAAACCAGATTGGCTCAAAAAGGTGGATAGTTGGAGGGGACGCCAATGCAAAAAGTGCATGGTGGGGGAGCCCAATCACCGACCCTAGGGGAGAAACCATCTCGGGAGCATTCGAAGAACTAGACCTTTCCATCCTCAATACGGGTAAGACGCCAACCTTCTACACCATCAGAGGGGGCAAGCGGTACAGCAGCCACGTCGATGTAACAGCATGCTCTACAAATATCTTAGATTTAGTAGACAGCTGGAGAGTCGACGAAGGACTGACGAGCTCGGACCACAACGGCATACTATTTAACATCACAATTAACAAACCATCTGGCACTCAAATAGAAAGGACAACACGAATATACAACACTAAAAAAGCAAATTGGTCACAATTCACCGAAACATTACAGAAACAATTAATAGAGAATAAAATTACGCAACACGAAATAGACAAAATCAGCACAATAGAAAAACTTGAATCTACGATTAATAACCTGACATTGGCTATAAATAACACATGCTTACAAACCATACCAAAAAAGAAAAATAAAGAAACAATTGCTATGCCGTGGTGGTCCGAGACACTCGCCTCCCTAAAGAAAGAGGTTGCCAAAAGAAAAAACCGCATCCGATGTGCCGCACCAGTGCGAAGACAAATAGTGGTCGACGAATACCTAAAGAAAAAGGAAGAATACGAATCAGAAGCAGCCAAAGCCCAAATAGAAAGTTGGAAGGAGTTTTGTAAAAAACAAGACAGGGAAGGTGTATGGGAGGGGATATACCGCGTCATTGGAAGAACAACGCAAAGAACTGTAGATCAACCACTCGAAAAAGATGGGGAGCCCCTGAACGCAAAGAACTCAGTGAAACTGTTAGCTGACACATTCTACCCGAAAGACCAAACGGAAACTGACAATGACCACCACCGAGAACTGAGAGCAAAGGCTGAAAAAGTGAATGACAGCGAGCAAAATGATCCTTGTGAACTGCCATTCACCAAATCAGAACTGAAATGGGCAAGTGAGTCATTCAACCCCAGAAAAGCCCCGGGATCTGACGGGTTTACTGCCGACATCTGTAACCACGCAATAGGGAAAAATGTTGAAGTATTCTTGGCACTTTTGAACAAGTGCAGGGAACTTCACCATTTTCCAATAGCATGGAAAGAAGCCACAGTCGTTGTCCTGAGGAAGCCAGGAAAAAGTGACTACAAGACCCCCAAGTCCTACAGACCTATTGGGCTTTTGCCAATCATGGGCAAAATCTATGAAAAAATGTTAGTGGCCCGGCTGAAACACCATCTGATACCCAGGACAAGTACTCGTCAGTACGGATTCATGCCACAGCGCAGCACCGAGGACTCCCTCTATACCCTTGTGCAGCACATACGCAAAAAATTAGACCAAAAAAAGATCGTTACGTTAATATCACTGGATATAGAGGGAGCCTTCGATAGCGCGTGGTGGCCAGCAATAAAAACTCGACTGGCTGAGGAGAGCTGTCCAATAGGATTGAGAAGAATATTGGATAGCTATCTGAAGGATAGACGGGTTGCAGTAAGGTACTCAGGGGAGGAGCATAAGCGCGACACAACCAAAGGCTGCGTTCAAGGATCCATCGCAGGCCCAATCCTTTGGAACCTCCTATTGGACCCACTCCTAAAAGGTCTAGACAGTGGAGGCAATTACTGCCAGGCATTTGCAGATGACGTGGTGCTTGTATTCGATGGTGACACGGCGGCGGAAATCGAGGCGCGAGCGAATGCTGCTCTTGAGTACGTTCGAGCGTGGGGTGTAAGCAACAAATTGAAATTCGCGCCACACAAAACCAGCGCCATGGTAATAACACGCAAACTAAAATACGACACCCCACACCTCAGAATGGGAGGCACTTGCATCGCAATGGCCTCGGAAATCAAAATGCTCGGTGTCACCATCGATGAAAAGCTAACGTTCAATACCCACGTAGCAAATGTCTGCAGGAAAGCCATAGGAATCTACAAGCAATTAGCCAGATGCGCCAAAACGGATTGGGGACTTCATCCCGAAGTATTAAGAATAATATACGTGGCAACAATAGAGCCCATCATCTTGTACGCTGCCAGTGTGTGGGCGCCCGCAGTAAACAAACTGGGCATAATCAAGCAACTAGGCGTGGTGCAACGTGGTATTGCGCAAAAGCTCTGCAAGGCATATCGAACCGTCTCCCTGAACTCAGCATTGGTATTGGCAGGGATACTCCCACTTGACCTCCGAGTACGGGAATCAGCCCGACTCTATGAGGCTAAGAAAGGGGTGCCATTACCGATGCTGGGAGACAGGGAGGTGGAACGAATGGCCCCAGCACACATGAGCCCTCATCCTGCGGCACGCGAGGAATTAGAGGTAATCCGTCTGGTGGATCGAGATGAACTCGACAGATATAGTGAATATGAGGTTCGCATATTCACTGACGGGAGCAAGTTTGGGGGTGGGGTAGGGGCTGCGCTATCCATTTGGAATAGTACAGCCGAGACAAAAGCCCACAAGCTTGCCCTGTCAGGATATTGTACGGTCTACCAGGCGGAGCTTCTGGCCTTATGCAGGGCAACAAGGGAGATAAAGAAGCACAAGGCAACATCATTTGGAATTTACAGCGACTCAATGGCAGCCCTTCAGACCATCCAAAACTACGAATGCCTCCATCCACTGGCCATAGAATCAAGGGATAACATCCAAGCAGCATCCCTACAGGGCAAAACTGTGTCTTTGCACTGGATAAAAGCCCACGCTGGATTGGATGGCAATGAGAGAGCGGATGAACTTGCAAAAGAAGCCGCTGTAAATTCCAAAAGAAAAGCTGACTATGACCGATGCCCAGTCTCGCATGTCAAACGCAACATCCGTACTGAAACCTTGACAGAGTGGAACAGGCGTTACCAAAATAGCGATACGGCGTCAATAACAAAACTGTTTTACCCAGATGCAGTGGCAGCGTACAAGATCATAAGAAAATACGAGCCGACAAACGTGAGGACACAAATAATGACGGGACATGGTGGATTCTCCGAGTACTTGAACCGGTTCAAGTGCAAGGAGAGTCCATCATGCATATGCGACCCAGAAAAATAAGAGACAGTGCCACATATATTGTTCGACTGCCCACAACACGAAGTACTGCGATTTAACTTTGAGCAAGTAACAAAAGAAAAATTGACAAAAAACAACCTCAGTAATATTATAAATAGCGACCACCGAAACGATCTTATAAAATATTGTGAAACAGTTGCTAAAAAAGTGATAAATAGAAACAAAACTCGGTAGAAAACAATGCTTTCCAAGTATTTTGAGAATATTGTAGGTAAAGTATTGAAAATAAAGATGTAAACTTCTGCGAAATGTAATGGAAAAGATAAACACATGTAATAAAAATAAGATAGAAACAAGAAAAATTGTAAACAGAACTAGAAAAGAAAAAGAATGTAAACAATAGGTTAGAAAATTATTGTAATCAAATTAAGATAGAAATAAGGAAATCATTGTAATTAATAAAAACAAATTCCATGACTTAAGTTCCTAACCCCAATAAAAATAAAAAAGTGTTAGTTAGGAAGAGTAGATGGGAATCCCACCCATGAAAGTTATGAAAGAGATGAATGTAAGAAAGATAAAGTATGCAGAATGAAAGTACGAGAGGCATGTTATTGATGGAACTGGAATGACCGAGAAAAGTAGGCGCCAAACAATAACTCCAATCATGTTGGAGGTAGATAGAGAAAAAAAAAAAAAAAAAAAAAAAACCTTTTTTTTTTTTTTTTTTTGTTATCGGAGTGGAAATGCGTTACGCATACCCCCGGGCTGGGAGAAGCCACGGAGGTTATGTGGGACTCTCCCACCTCGCCCCGACCCCGAATGGGAAGGAGCTCGGCGGGCCTACCCACTAAAACCACTCCGGCGTTTCCGCACTGCCGTTAATGGGGACGCCATGGGATCGCAGAGCATTCGACCACGACGCCCCCCGGCTTGCCCAAAAGGGCACCCTCGCCAAGGGACTTCTCCCACGGGCGACTAGCCTTTCGGCCCATCACCCGAGTCCCGATCGGCGATCGACTGGGTGAAGGAGAACCGCTCCAGCCCCCAGTCGACCGCCGACAAAACACGTGTCGCCCCGAAAAGGGCAACACCCACCAAACGGTTGCGCAGGGAGCAAGTGCCATAGGCCCCTCTGGCCGGCATCCCCACTCCCCACACAACCCCCCCACCACTGCGCCCCTATAAAAGGGGACGCACCCTCCCCGGGAGCCCAGTCGCCAGGCGACCGGAGCCCCGGACGCACCGCCCCGAAAAGGGCAGCGCGCCCACCCGGCCTCGTCTGCTGCGCCCTTTGCTCAGGTCAAAGGGACGCGCAGAGAGGCCCTCCCGTCGGATCATTGGTAGCACCGGTAAGCAATCCCTGCGAACAGGAGATCACTTACCGTTGCCTCCAGGGCGCACCGGCCCGAACTCTACCCTTTCCCCTTGATCGAAATCAAAGGGAAGTGGTAGAGCTCAGACACACGAGGAGGTTATCCGACCTGGCGCCCCAACCTAACCTAACCTAACCTAACCTAACCTAACCTAACCTAACCTAACCTAACCTAACCTAACCTAACCTAACCTAACCTAACCTAACCTAACCTAACCTAACCTAACCTAACCTAACCTAACCTAACCTAACCTAACCTAACCTAACCTAACCTAACCTAACCTAACCTAACCTAACCTAACCTAACCTAACCTAACCTAACCTAACCTAACCTAACCTAACCTAACCTAACCTAACCTAACCTAACCTAACCTAACCTAACCTAACCTAACCTAACCTAACCTAACCTAACCTAACCTAACCTAACCTAACCTAACCTAACCTAACCTAACCTAACCTAACCTAACCTAACCTAACCTAACCTAACCTAACCTAACCTAACCTTTTTTTTTTTTTTTTTTTTTTTTTTTTTTTTTTTTTATCGGAGTGGAAATGCATTACGCATACCCCCGGGCTGGGAGAAGCCACGGGGGTTATGTGGGACTCTCCCACCTCGCCCCGACCCCGAATGGGAAGGAGCTCAGCGGGCCTACCCACTAAAACCACTCCGGCGTTTCCGCACTGCCGTTAATGGGGACGCCATGGGATCGCAGAGCATTCGACCACGACGCCCCCCGGCTTGCCCAAAAGGGCACCATCTCCAAGGGGACTTCTCCCACGGGCGACTAGCCTTTCGGCCCATCACCCGAGTCCCCATCGGCGATCAACTGGGTGAAGGAGAACCGCTCCAGCCCCCAGTCGACCGCCGACAAAACACGTATCGCCCTGAAAAGGGCAACACCCACCAAGACGGTTGCGCAGGGAGCAGGTGCCATAGGCCCCTCTGGCCGGCATCCCTGCTCCCCACACAACCCCCCAACTCCGCACAAGCCCCCACCCCCCAACACAACCCCCCCACCACTGCGCCCCTATAAAAGGGGACGCACCTTCCCCGGGAGCCCAGTCGCCAGGCGACCGGAGCCCCGGACGCACCGCCCCGAAAAGGGCAGCGCGCCCACCCGGCCTCGTCTGCTGCGCCCTTTGCTCAGGTCAAAGGGACGCGCAGAGAGGCCCTCCCGTCGGATCATTGGTAGCACCGGTAAGCGATCCCTGCGAACAGGAGATCACTTACCGTTGCCTCCAGGGCGCACCGGCCCGAACTCTACCCTTTCCCCTTGATCGAAATCAAAGGGAAATGGTAGAGCTCGGACACACGAGGAGGTTATCCGACCTGGCGCCCCAACCTAACCTAACCTAACCTAACCTAACCTAACCTAACCTAACCTAACCTAACCTAACCTAACCTAACCTAACCTAACCTAACCTAACCTAACCTAACCTAACCTAACCTAACCTAACCTAACCTAACCTAACCTAACCTAACCTAACCTAACCTAACCTAACCTAACCTAACCTAACCTAACCTAACCTAACCTAACCTAACCTAACCTAACCTAACCTAACCTAACCTAACCTAACCTAACCTAACCTAACCTAACCTAACCTAACCTAACCTAACCTAACCTAACCTAACCTAACCTAACCTAACCTAACCTAACCTAACCTAACCTAACCTAACCTAACCTAACCTAACCTAACCTAACCTAACCTAACCTAACCTAACCTAACCTAACCTAACCTAACCTAACCTAACCTAACCTAACCTAACCTAACCTAACCTAACCTAACCTAACCTAACCTAACCTAACCTAACCTAACCTAACCTAACCTAACCTAACCTAACCTAACCTAACCTAACCTAACCTAACCTAACCTAACCTAACCTAACCTAACCTAACCTAACCTAACCTAACCTAACCTAACCTAACCTAACCTAACCTAACCTAACCTAACCTAACCTAACCTAACCTAACCTAACCTAACCTAACCTAACCTAACCTAACCTAACCTAACCTAACCTAACCTAACCTAACCTAACCTAACCTAACCTAACCTAACCTAACCTAACCTAACCTAACCTAACCTAACCTAACCTAACCTAACCTAACCTAACCTAACCTAACCTAACCTAACCTAACCTAACCTAACCTAACCTAACCTAACCTAACCTAACCTAACCTAACCTAACCTAACCTAACCTAACCTAACCTAACCTAACCTAACCTAACCTAACCTAACCTAACCTAACCTAACCTAACCTAACCTAACCTAACCTAACCTAACCTAACCTAACCTAACCTAACCTAACCTAACCTAACCTAACCTAACCTAACCTAACCTAACCTAACCTAACCTAACCTAACCTAACCTAACCTAACCTAACCTAACCTAACCTAACCTAACCTAACCTAACCTAACCTAACCTAACCTAACCTAACCTAACCTAACCTAACCTAACCTAACCTAACCTAACCTAACCTAACCTAACCTAACCTAACCTAACCTAACCTAACCTAACCTAACCTAACCTAACCTAACCTAACCTAACCTAACCTAACCTAACCTAACCTAACCTAACCTAACCTAACCTAACCTAACCTAACCTAACCTAACCTAACCTAACCTAACCTAACCTAACCTAACCTAACCTAACCTAACCTAACCTAACCTAACCTAACCTAACCTAACCTAACCTAACCTAACCTAACCTAACCTAACCTAACCTAACCTAACCTAACCTAACCTAACCTAACCTAACCTAACCTAACCTAACCTAACCTAACCTAACCTAACCTAACCTAACCTAACCTAACCTAACCTAACCTAACCTAACCTAACCTAACCTAACCTTTTTTTTTTTTTTTTTTTTTTTTGTTATCGGAGTGGAAATGCGTTACGCATACCCCCGGGCTGGGAGAAGCCACGGGGGTTATGTGGGACTCTCCCACCTCGCCCCGACCCCGAATGGGAAGGAGCTCGGCAGGCCTACCCACTAAAACCACTCCGGCGTTTCCGCACTGCCGTTAATGGGGACGCCATGGGATCGCAGAGCATTCGACCACGACGCCCCCCGGCTTGCCCAAAAGGGCACCCTCGCCAAGGGACTTCTCCCACGGGCGACTAGCCTTTCGGCCCATCACCCGAGTCCCGGTCGGCGATCAACTGGGTAAAGGAGAACCGCTCCAGCCCCCAGTCAACCGCAGACAAAACACGTGCCACCCTGTAAAGGGCAGCACCCACCAAACGGTTGCGCAGGGAGCAGGTGCCATAGGCCCCTCTGGCCAGCATCCCCACTCCCCACACAACCCCCCCACCACTGCGCCCCTATAAAAGGGGACGCACCCTCCCCGGGAGCCCAGTCGCCAGGCGACCGGAGCCCCGGACGCACCGCCCCGAAAAGGGCAGCGCGCCCACCCGGCCTCGTCTGCTGCGCCCTTTGCTCAGGTCAAAGGGACGCGCAGAGAGGCCCTCCCGTCGGATCATTGGTAGCACCGGTAAGCAATCCCTGCGAACAGGAGATCACTTACCGTTGCCTCCAGGGCGCACCGGCCCGAACTCTACCCTTTCCCCCTGATCGAAATCAAAGGGAAGTGGTAGAGCTCAGACACACGAGGAGGTTATCCGACCTGGTGCCCCAACCTAACCTAACCTAACCTAACCTAACCTAACCTAACCTAACCTAACCTAACCTAACCTAACCTAACCTAACCTAACCTAACCTAACCTAACCTAACCTAACCTAACCTAACCTAACCTAACCTAACCTAACCTAACCTAACCTAACCTAACCTAACCTAACCTAACCTAACCTAACCTAACCTAACCTAACCTAACCTAACCTAACCTAACCTAACCTAACCTAACCTAACCTAACCTAACCTAACCTAACCTAACCTAACCTAACCTTACTTTTTTTTTTTTTTTTTTTTTTTTTTTTTTTTTTTTTTTTTGACGGTGTGGAAATGCTCCTTATGCATTCCCCCCGGCCCGAGGCTGGCCATAATGGGGGGATATGTGGGGCTCTCCTCGCCCCCCCTCCCCCGAGTGGGGAAAGGAGACGAGGCATACCCACTAAAACCACACCGGCACTTTTCCTCCCAGCCGTTATGGGGGCGACGCGGGATCGAGAACATTCTACCGCGTTCGCCCCCCGGCGAGCCCCAATTGGGGCACCTGCGCCAAAGAGGGGAGAGAGTTGTAGTGCGCAACCCTCCCCCCCAGACCTGGAGAGCTGTTTCGTGTGTGGGGCCTCACCCACCAGCTCTACGTCTACGCCAATTTGACTCATCTCTAATGGACCTCTCCCCGTAACACACAACCTGACCAAGCTGTGCAGTACACAACTCAGTCAAGCCGTGGGGGGAGAGGTCTGACATCCCATTTACCACTAGTTAGGCAACTAGTGGTCCATCTGAGCCCCCTCTTCGGGGGCAACCACACGAGTTGGGGGTGCTTGTGACCCGACACGCACCGCAGTCCCTCTTACACTAGGGGGGTTGCAAGATAACCCCCCCATTATGTGACCTGCTGGTTTCTTCGCCGCCTGACAGATTGAGCACCAGGGGGTCGCCGAGCAGGATTTGGCCAAGTGCCCCTCCTTCCCACACCTGTAACACAGATTGCTTCTGTCCGCAGGGGAGGGACATAGCGCTCTCGTGTGGCCGATGCCCATGCATTTGTAGCAACGCATGGGCAACGGCTTCAACGCCTCAACGCGGGTCAAACACCACCCAATCTTTATTTGCCCCAACGCCACAATCCTTTGGGCCGAAGCAATCGGACACCGGGCTATGATCGCCCCACTGCCGGACCCCGTAAAGCGAATGGAGCCCAACTTCACCTGCTCCTTACGGCACTCTCCCTTTGCCATGACGACCTGCTCTATGACCTCCAGGCTGACCGTCTCGTCCAGCCCGGAGATCTTGATTTCCGCCAACTTAGTCGGCCGCGTGATATCGGCCAAGTCCCCAACCACCGCCTCCAGCCATTCGGCCAACACATCCGCCACGGCCCCGGCCCCGTCGGCGCCTCCGGGGACCTCAATTAGGCGAGCCCCAGTAGCCGACGTGCGAACCTTAACGTGGGTAAGGCCCATCTCCTCCAATTTAATGGTGCACACCTTCTTCATTATGTCGAGATAGGAGGCGGTAATCCCAGGTTTTCTGGTGATCACCACCGCCGCCGACGTCGGCACCTCCAACCTGACAGGTGCCGCTGCTCTCACAACCGGTGGGGCCGGTTTAGGGGTCGACCCCTGCTGAGGCCGGGAAGGCTTTGCCGTCTTCCGGACCACTTTGGTCCACTCCTCCCGGACCTCAGGAGGGGCCAAAGGGACGGTACGCACCGGCTCGGCGGCGCTCGCTTCCGACACAGGGACCTTTTTGGCCTTGGCCGTCTTAGAGCGCTGCCGCTGCTGCGGCTGCGGCGGCGGCAGGGCTGTTGACTCCTCAAAGAGCTCAGGCTCTCTGGCCTTTGCCGCCCTCCGCTTATCCGCCGCCAGCGGCGGGCGGAGGATTGGCGCGGGCGGGAGCCTCTTCTCCAGCTCCCCCAACCGGACTCCCAACATCGTCCCCAGGGCGCCCACTCGGACGTCCACGAGTTCGCCCATTGAGGCGAAGAGGTCCCGCTTCAAATCCCTCAGAAGCTCCGGGAGATTTAGCAGGTCCTGGAAACCTGCCGTATCCCCCGGAGGACCCACCGAAGACGCCGAAGGTCCAGCAGCCGGACCACGGTCCGACAAAGTCGCACGCAGGGCCTTGGTCTCCTCCTCCAGGCGCGCCAGCTGCTGCTGCATCCGCCTGTTATCAGCCTTCAGCCGGCGCACCTCTTCCGACTCCTCCAGGGATTTGAGATCGTCCGCAGCGTCCAGGATCTCCCTACAGGCAAGGTTCATTTTACCCCAGACGCTGCCCTTCAAGTTCCCACATTTGCGGGCCTCCTCCAAGATAGTGACCGCTCCCTTGCGGGCCACCTCCACCAGCTCCTCCCTTGTATTAAGGGTAGGCCTGGCCTCCTTCAACGCTGGTTCCCCACTTTGGGTCAAGACAGCCGACTTGGAAGGGCCAGGCAAAGCTGGGAAATCCTTCCTATACTCCACCTCATCATCACTGGAAAAACCCAACCTAAGTCTCGTCAGTGCCTGAGAGTGTCCCACATAGGCCCCCTTAGTGAGGGTGAGCTTCCCTTTAGAGGGACTGGGTTTGTCCTCGGGGCTATCCCCCCCCTGGCGATGGCGCTTGAGGGGGTTATTTCCCCCCAGGTCCATGACGTCCGTATCTCCCTCACTCTCTCCCTCACTCTCGCCGACCTCAATCAGGTCGCTGTCGTCATCTGAGTCGGACGACAGCGACCCGGGATGTTCCTGGGAGATTTTACCCCCCCCAGACTTTCCCCCCTGTACAGCCGGACGAGTGATGTCCGCCAAGTCGCCGACCACCACCTCCAATTCAGCAGCCAACACATCCGCCTCAGATGCGTCAGTGCTCTCCGGGATCTCAATTACACGAGACCCAGAGGACATCGTGCAGACTCTTACGCCGCGCGTAAAACCCATCTCCCCCAGATCAATGGCGGCCACCCTCTTCATTATGTCTAAGTAGGAGGCGGCAGTCCCGGGTTTCCGGGTGATTATCACCGTCGCCGCCTCAAACTTAATGGGATCCGAACCCCTCAGGGCATAATAGTATCCCTCCTCAAAAGTCTTAATATTACCCCCCCCAGACTTTCCCTCCTTATCACGAGACTTCCCCCCACTCCCCCCAGGTTCCCCCCCCCTTTCCCCCTTGGTTGGGCCCATGCCCACCGTCCCCAACGAGTCCCCAGTCACGGCAGACTTAGCAACCCGCTTCGACCCCTTCCCCCCCTTATTGGCTCCCCCTTCCCCCCCAATATTGAATTCGACCAAAAACCCCACAAAAACTACCCCCCAAGACAATCGAACAATTTGGAAAAAGTTTTTTTTTTTTTTTCGGCCAAGTGCGAGCCGGCCACTTGCCTACAAAGTTAAAATTTTGCCCCTTCAAACCCAAAAAACTCCCCTTAAATATTACCCCCCAACAACCCTATTGGTGTCCAAAGATAGGTCTTTGGACACCCTACCCCACCCTAAAAACCCCAGTCCCTACCGACTTTATTTCAGGAGCTACCGAATTTACAGTCGTAAAACAAACTTACAACTGTAGTTCGGCAGCGCCTGAAAAAAAGAAATAGCAATGTTTTTTGACCCCTAACTTTTGAACGAGTTGTCCAAAAATTATGGGCCAAATTTTAAATGAAAGAAGACAATTAAAATAAGAAGAATTTACAATAAACTATCCAAAAAAGTGAAAAAGAAAAAAGATATGAATTTTTGAAAACTGAAAAATTTGAAAGTTGAAAAAGCCGAAACCGCAAATAAAACCCAAAAATAGAAAAATTAATAATTTCGAATCCAGAGAAGCTAGAAGAACAAATGAAAAGCCAAAATAACGAGCGAGAAGCGCACAACAAGCTATAAGAGAAAAAAGTTTCGAAAAGATTTCCGTCGCTGAGAAAAGTTCAAATAAAGAAATCCAACACCCGAAATTTTCCCTCAACCTAACCTAACCTAACCTAACCTAACCTAACCTAACCTAACCTAACCTAACCTAACCTAACCTAACCTAACCTAACCTAACCTAACCTAACCTAACCTAACCTAACCTAACCTAACCTAACCTAACCTAACCTAACCTAACCTAACCTAACCTAACCTAACCTAACCTAACCTAACCTAACCTAACCTAACCTAACCTAACCTAACCTAACCTAACCTAACCTAACCTAACCTAACCTAACCTAACCTAACCTAACCTAACCTAACCTAACCTAACCTAACCTAACCTAACCTAACCTAACCTAACCTAACCTAACCTAACCTAACCTAACCTAACCTAACCTAACCTAACCTAACCTAACCTAACCTAACCTAACCTAACCTAACCTAACCTAACCTAACCTAACCTAAACCTAACCTAACCTAACCTAACCTAACCTAACCTAACCTAACCTAACCTAACCTAACCTAACCTAACCTAACCTAACCTAACCTAACCTAACCTAACCTAACCTAACCTAACCTAACCTAACCTAACCTAACCTAACCTAACCTAACCTAACCTAACCTAACCTAACCTAACCTAACCTAACCTAACCTAACCTAACCTAACCTAACCTAACCTAACCTAACCTAACCTAACCTAACCTAACCTAACCTAACCTAACCTAACCTAACCTAACCTAACCTAACCTAACCTAACCTAACCTAACCTAACCTAACCTAACCTAACCTAACCTAACCTAACCTAACCTAACCTAACCTAACCTAACCTAACCTAACCTAACCTAACCTAACCTAACCTAACCTAACCTAACCTAACCTAACCTAACCTAACCTAACCTAACCTAACCTAACCTAACCTAACCTAACCTAACCTAACCTAACCTAACCTAACCTAACCTAACCTAACCTAACCTAACCTAACCTAACCTAACCTAACCTAACCTAACCTAACCTAACCTAACCTAACCTAACCTAACCTAACCTAACCTAACCTAACCTAACCTAACCTTTTTTTTTTTTTTTTTTTTGTTAACGGTGTGGAAATGCTCCTTATGCATTCCCCCCGGCCCGAGGCTGGCCATGTTGGGGGGATATGTGGGGCTCTCCTCGCCCTCCCTCCCCCGAGTGGGGAAAGAAGACGAGGCATACCCACTAAAACCACACCGGCACTTTTCCTCCCAGCCGTTAAGGGAGCGACACGGGATCGCGAACATTCTACCGTGTCGCCCCCCGGCATGCCCCAACTGGGGTACCCGCGCCAAAGAGGGGAGAGAGTTGTAGTGCGCAACCCTCCCCCCCAGACCTGGAGAGCTGTTTTGTATGTGGGGCCTCACCCACCAGCTCTACGCCTACGCCGAGGGGGGAGTGCGTTTGTTCACGCACTCCCGCTCCGCTGTCTCTTTCTACTCTCAAAAGGGGGACCACCGACTCATTACCCATCTCTAATTGGACCCCTCCCCGTAACACACAACCTGACCAAGCTGTGCAGTACACAACTTGGTCAAGCTGTGGGGGGAGAGGTCTGACACCCTCGTTCACTAAGTCGCCCCAGATCACCAAATGGGCCACTAGTGGTCCATAATAGCCCCCTCTTCGGGGGCAGTCTCACCAGTTGGGGGTCCGTGAGACCCGACTCTCACCGCTATCCCTCTTACGCTGGGGGGGTTACAAGATGGACCCCCCATAACATGACCCGCTGGCCTCTTCGCCGCCTGGCAGACTGAGCACCATGGATTCGCCGAGCAAGTTTTTGCCAGGTGCCCCTCCTTCCCACACCTGTAGCACAGGTCGCTTCTGTCCGCTGGGGAGGGACACAGCGCTCTCGTGTGGCCGATGCCCATGCATTTGTAACAACGCATGGGCAGCGGCTTCAACGCCTCCACACGGGTCAGGCACCACCCAACCTTCATTTGCCCCAACGCCACGATTTTTTGGGCCGAGACGATCGGACACCGGACAATGATTGCCCCACTGCCGGACCCCGTATAGCGGATGGAGCCCATCTTCACCTGCTCCTTACGGCACTCCCCCTTTTCCATGACGACCCGCTCTATGATCTCCAGGCTGACCGTCTCATCCAGCCCGGAGATCTTGACTTCCGCCAACTTAGTCGGCCGCGTGATGTCGGCCAAATCCCCAATTAAGGCCTCTAGTTTGTTGGCCAACGCATCCGCCGCAGATCCGCCAGGGCTTCCGGGGACCTCAATTAAGCGAGCCCCAGTAGCCGACGTGCGGGTCTTCACATGGGTAATGCCCACCTCCTCCAAGTTGATGGTGCTCACCTTCGTCATTATTTCGAGGTAGGGGGTGGCAATCCCAGATTTACGTGTGATTACCACCGCCGCCGACGTCGGCACCTCCAACCTGACAGGAGCCGCCACCCCCGTGACTGCGGCCGACTTCACAACCGGCGGGGCCGGTTTAGGGGTCTTTGCCGCTTTCCGGACCACTTTGGTCCACTCCTCCCGGACCTCAGGTGGGGCCGTTGGGACGGAACGCACCGACTCGGCAACGCTCGCCTCCATCACAGGGACCGACTTGGCCTTGGCTTTGGTCTTCACAGCCCTCGTTGCCGGAGCCGGCGTCGGAGCCGCCTCCAGGAGCTCATCCTCACTGGCCTTTGCCGCTTTCCGCCTATCCGCAGCTAGCGGAGGGCGGAGGATTGGCGCGGGCGGGAGCCTCTTCTCCAGCTCCCCCAACCGAACTCCCAACATCGTCCCCAGGGCGCCCACTCGAACGTCCACGAGATCCCCCATCGATGCGAAGAGATCCCGCTTTAACTCCTTCAAGAGCTCCGGGAGATTTAGCAGGTCCTGAAAACCTGCCGCTTCCCCAGGAGGACCCACCGCAGACGCCGAAGGTCCAGCAGACGGACCCCGGCCCGACAAAGCCGCACGCAAGGCCTTTGTTTCCTCCTCCAGGTGCGCCAGCTGCTGCTGCATCCGCCTGTTATCAGACTTCAGCCGGCGCACCTCTTCCGACTCCTCCAAGGATTGGAGTTCGTCCGCAGCGTCCAGGATCTCCCTACAGGCAAGGTTCATTTTTCCCCAGACGCTGCCCTTCAAATTCCCACATTTACGGGCCTCCTCCAAAATACAGACAGCTCCCTTGCGAGCCGCCTCCGCCAACTCCTCCCTTGTATTCAGGGTAGGCCTGGCCTCCTTCAGTGCTGGTTTCCCACTTTGGGTCGAGACAGCCGGCCTGGAAGGGCCCGGCAAAGCTGGGAAATCCCTCCTGTACTCCACCTCATCATCACTGGAAAACCCCACTCTCAGTCTCGTCAGAGCCTGAGAGTGCCCCACGTAGGCCCCCTTTGTGAGGGTGGGCTTCCCTTTGGAGGGAGTGGGCTTGTCAGCAGATCCCTCGGAGCTATCAACCTGCTCGCGATGGCGCTTGAGAGGGTTTTTCCCCCCCAGCTCCAGCTCCATGTCGTCCGTCCCTCCCTCCACATCGCTGACCTCGGACAGCGCACTATCGACGTCCGAGTAAGACGACATCGACCCGGGACGTTCCCGGGTGAATTTACCCCCCCCAGACTTTCCCTCTAATTTGACCGGCCGCGTGATGTCGGCCAAATCCCCGATTACCTCCTTCAGTTTATCGGCCAACGCGTCCGCCTCAGATGCGTCCGTACTCCCAGGGACCTCGATTAAGCGAGATTTATTGGCCATCGTGCCGGTCTTTACACCGCGCGCAAGGCCCATCTCCTTGAGGTTGATGGTAGCCACCTTCTTCATTATGTCCAGGTAGGAGGCGGCAATCCCGGGTTTCCGGGTGATAATCACCGCCGCCGTTGACATCGGCACCTCCACCTCAGCAAGTCGACTGTCCCGAGACTTCCCCCCCCTCCCCCCAGATTCCCCCCCGCCCCCCCCGGATTTCCCCCCTGATCCTACACGCTGAGATGATCCCCCATCTCCCCCGGTCATCCCCTCCCCACCCCCCTGTTTTCCCCCACCCCCCCCTGATTTCCCCCCTGAACCTACGCGCTGAGATGATCCCCCATCTCCCCCGGTCGTCCCCTCCCCTTCCCCATGTTTCCCCCCACCCCCCCCTGGTGTACCCCCCCTACCCCCCTTGGTTG
>CAXARK010000038.1:100000-127492 GCA_963971205.1 Aethes cnicana
AACCTAACCTAACCTAACCTAACCTAACCTAACCTAACCTAACCTAACCTAACCTAACCTAACCTAACCTAACCTAACCTAACCTAACCTAACCTAACCTAACCTAACCTAACCTAACCTAACCTAACCTAACCTAACCTAACCTAACCTAACCTAACCTAACCTAACCTAACCTAACCTAACCTAACCTAACCTAACCTAACCTAACCTAACCTAACCTAACCTAACCTTTTTTTTTTTTTTTTTTTTTTTTTTTTTATCGGAGTGGAAATGCGTTACGCATACCCCCGGGCTGGGAGAAGCCACGGGGGTTATGTGGGACTCTCCCACCTCGCCCCGACCCCGAATGGGAAGGAGCTCGGCGGGCCTACCCACTAAAACCACTCCGGCGTTTCCGCACTGCCGTTAATGGGGACGCCATGGGATCGCAGAGCATTCGACCACGACGCCCCCCGGCTTGCCCAAAAGGGCACCATCTCCAAGGGGACTTCTCCCACGGGCGACTAGCCTTTCGGCCCATCACCCGAGTCCCCATCGGCGATCGACTGGGTGAAGGAGAACCGCTCCAGCCCCCAGTCGACCGCCGACAAAACACGTATCGCCCTGAAAAGGGCAACACCCACCAAGACGGTTGCGCAGGGAGCAGGTGCCATAGGCCCCTCTGGCCGGCATCCCTGCTCCCCACACAACCCCCCAACTCCGCACAAGCCCCCACCCCCCAACACAACCCCCCCACCACTGCGCCCCTATAAAAGGGGACGCACCCTCCCCGGGAGCCCAGTCGCCAGGCGACCGGAGCCCCGGACGCACCGCCCCGAAAAGGGCAGCGCGCCCACCCGGCCTCGTCTGCTGCGCCCTTTGCTCAGGTCAAAGGGACGCGCAGAGAGGCCCTCCCGTCGGATCATTGGTAGCACCGGTAAGCAATCCCTGCGAACAGGAGATCGCTTACCGTTGCCTCCAGGGCGCACCGGCCCGAACTCTACCCTTTCCCCTTGATCGAAATCAAAGGGAAGTGGTAGAGCTCGGACACACGAGGAGGTTATCCGACCTGGCGCCCCAACCTAACCTAACCTAACCTAACCTAACCTAACCTAACCTAACCTAACCTAACCTAACCTAACCTAACCTAACCTAACCTAACCTAACCTAACCTAACCTAACCTAACCTAACCTAACCTAACCTAACCTAACCTAACCTAACCTAACCTAACCTAACCTAACCTAACCTAACCTAACCTAACCTAACCTAACCTAACCTAACCTAACCTAACCTAACCTAACCTAACCTAACCTAACCTAACCTAACCTAACCTAACCTAACCTAACCTAACCTAACCTAACCTAACCTAACCTAACCTAACCTAACCTAACCTAACCTAACCTAACCTAACCTAACCTAACCTAACCTAACCTAACCTAACCTAACCTAACCTAACCTAACCTAACCTAACCTAACCTAACCTAACCTAACCTAACCTAACCTAACCTAACCTAACCTAACCTAACCTAACCTAACCTAACCTAACCTAACCTAACCTAACCTAACCTAACCTAACCTAACCTAACCTAACCTAACCTAACCTAACCTAACCTAACCTAACCTAACCTAACCTAACCTAACCTAACCTAACCTAACCTAACCTAACCTAACCTAACCTAACCTAACCTAACCTAACCTAACCTAACCTAACCTAACCTAACCTAACCTAACCTAACCTAACCTAACCTAACCTAACCTAACCTAACCTAACCTAACCTAACCTAACCTAACCTAACCTAACCTAACCTAACCTAACCTAACCTAACCTAACCTAACCTAACCTAACCTAACCTAACCTAACCTAACCTAACCTAACCTAACCTAACCTAACCTAACCTAACCTAACCTAACCTAACCTAACCTAACCTAACCTAACCTAACCTAACCTAACCTAACCTAACCTAACCTAACCTAACCTAACCTAACCTAACCTAACCTAACCTAACCTAACCTAACCTAACCTAACCTAACCTAACCTAACCTAACCTAACCTAACCTAACCTAACCTAACCTAACCTAACCTAACCTAACCTAACCTAACCTAACCTAACCTAACCTAACCTAACCTAACCTAACCTAACCTAACCTAACCTAACCTAACCTAACCTAACCTAACCTAACCTAACCTAACCTAACCTAACCTAACCTAACCTAACCTAACCTAACCTAACCTAACCTAACCTAACCTAACCTAACCTAACCTAACCTAACCTAACCTAACCTAACCTAACCTAACCTAACCTAACCTAACCTAACCTAACCTAACCTAACCTAACCTAACCTAACCTAACCTAACCTAACCTAACCTAACCTAACCTAACCTAACCTAACCTAACCTAACCTAACCTAACCTAACCTAACCTAACCTAACCTAACCTAACCTAACCTAACCTAACCTAACCTAACCTAACCTAACCTAACCTAACCTAACCTAACCTAACCTAACCTAACCTAACCTAACCTAACCTAACCTAACCTAACCTAACCTAACCTAACCTAACCTAACCTAACCTAACCTAACCTAACCTAACCTAACCTAACCTAACCTAACCTAACCTAACCTAACCTAACCTAACCTAACCTAACCTAACCTAACCTAACCTAACCTAACCTAACCTAACCTAACCTAACCTAACCTAACCTAACCTAACCTAACCTAACCTAACCTAACCTAACCTAACCTAACCTAACCTAACCTAACCTAACCTAACCTAACCTAACCTAACCTAACCTAACCTAACCTAACCTAACCTAACCTAACCTAACCTAACCTAACCTAACCTAACCTAACCTAACCTAACCTAACCTAACCTAACCTAACCTAACCTAACCTAACCTAACCTAACCTAACCTAACCTAACCTAACCTAACCTAACCTAACCTAACCTAACCTAACCTAACCTAACCTAACCTAACCTAACCTAACCTAACCTAACCTAACCTAACCTAACCTAACCTAACCTAACCTAACCTAACCTAACCTAACCTAACCTAACCTAACCTAACCTAACCTAACCTAACCTAACCTAACCTAACCTAACCTAACCTAACCTAACCTAACCTAACCTAACCTAACCTAACCTAACCTAACCTAACCTAACCTAACCTAACCTAACCTAACCTAACCTAACCTAACCTAACCTAACCTAACCTAACCTAACCTAACCTAACCTAACCTAACCTAACCTAACCTAACCTAACCTAACCTAACCTAACCTAACCTAACCTAACCTAACCTAACCTAACCTAACCTAACCTAACCTAACCTAACCTAACCTAACCTAACCTAACCTAACCTAACCTAACCAGTCGTTGCCCCTCCGCCGACCGAGCAACAGCTAAAAACAGCACTTCCGCACTTAAAAAATCCAAAAAGTGGGTTTTTCGCGTCCGATCTTGACAAACGAGGTGTCAAAATACTCGTGGAGACGCGGCCTATTGGATTTCAGTGAATTCTAAGTGAAAGCAGTGTTCTCTGTGAAAGTTTGGTGTAAAAACCCTCATTTTAGAGGTTAAGAGCAGTTTTTCAAACTTCGAAGGCGCGCGGCGCGCGATTAGTCGCGACGACCTATAGGTTGTTGCGCATCGCCAGAAAGCCCTCACCGAGCACTACACAGCGACACCCTTCGCAGATTTTTCCGGCCATTAACACCCGAGAAAAAGCCAGAAAAACAACTACCACGTGGCGGCGTGGTCGAAGATCCTGAGGGGCCAGCGAGCTGAAAATTTGGAAATACGTTCTGGATCAAGCACACAGCCCGGTACCACTTTCAGAATAATTTTATGTTAAATAGTTTTTAAATAACAACAATTAAAAAATTTAAAATTCACAACACTATAACTTCAAAACCGAGAAAGACGCGCGGGATCTGCAACTGCAGTCCGTTGCGCGCTTCTGCAAAGAAGACCTTCCACAAGAAAGAAAATTTTTTGGACTTTTAAAGCTTGAGTTTTTGCAGGAAAACAAAAAATTTTGTTTTTCCAAATTTTCTAAAAATTTTTATATTGTGTAGTATTAAGTTTATTTGCTTATCCTAAAGTGTGTATTTTTACCTATTTTTAGACATTTTTTCGATATTTTTTGCTCTCTTGGTTCCGGAGATATTAATTAAATAGTGTTTTTTACCCCCCCCTCTCTAAGTACTGGTAAAAATCTAAATTTTATTGCAGAATTCAGTTAAATACCTCCCCCCTGATCCGTTTAACCCAAAACCAGGGTCAAATACGTCCTATATTAAAAATTTTAGACAAAACCGGTTCTTTCCGATAAATTTCAGAAATTTTAAAAAATTAATATCTCCGTAACGAAAGGTCGCACAGACCCCTGGTTTCCACACCGGGTATTCATTTTTAGCACGAAATAATTTCCGGATGGTTTTATCCGGATTCAGGATAAATTAATTTTCTCGGTTGGGACCCCTCCCAGATCGCGCAGAAGGTCAAGCCGAGTATCCAGAAAAAAACCGGATCTTCTTACGACCTCTGGATCCGGAGAAATCTTCAGTCAAAGACTGGTTTTGACAGCTCGGCGGCCATCTTTGTTATTTTCGTTCGGCTGTAGCTCAGCAACCAAAGGCCCTAGCGACCTGCGGTTTTCACTTTATAGCTCAGGGAAGCAACCCCCATCCTCCTCTCCCACTTTCGGACGGAAATAACACAAAAAATTTTCGAGTGCTGGAAGGGGCCCCAGTCGAACCGCAAGCACAAGTTACCCCTGTACACCCGAAACCCGGACTTCCTGGGCCCAAAGGAAGGGAAGTTATCGGCAATCGGAATTTCAGTTTGACGTTTCTGCCGCCATCTTGGAAATTTTCGATTGCGGATATCTCCCAAACGGTGAGCCGTAGAAACCTGCGGTTTTCTGGGGAGGCAAACGCTCTGTGATTTCTAGCGAACTGTATCGGCAAAACCCGGACATCCGGAAAATAATATCCGGTTTTTCTGTCGACCCGGATATTGACGAAAGTGATCTCCAGGTGTAGCCTTCGCCGAGCTGTTTCTAGGGAGCCGAAGCACGAGTTTCTGGGGTAGCGGGAACCGGAGAAAAGCGCAGATCCGTTTAACCGGAAATTTACCGGTAAAAGTTACGATTGGCGATTTCTCCGGAACCGTGAGTCGTACGAGGCCGTGCGACGTATCCCTGAATAGGGCTTGGCGGGCGCTACACTTTGAGCTAGACATTTCGGCTCTAGGTAGAGCCAATAAAAAAGTAGAGCTGTAAACCCAAAATAATATTAGGACGAGTTGCTTGAAGTGTTGATCACTCCAAAATACTATTTTGTAATAGGTTAAGACTAGATAGAGTCTCCGACTCTACTATAGAGACATTTATATTAGTAATTTATAAGAAAAGCTGTGACTTCCCAACTGTATATATTGTTGTTATTATTTGTACTGTGACGCAGCTTATTATATAACTGCCAATTTAATTGAGCTTGTGTCCCTCTTTGAGCGACATCAAATTAGATAGGACAAGCTACTAGTCATAGTAGCTTAGCTATAATAGTGAGTATACTATCTTTCGTGCCTCCATAATCTACATAATAAACGACTAAATAACTATTTACAACTTATACAAATTTACTATCTAATTTTATCAAGGGGCGGCACGCCACCTCCAGCATGATGGGAAGGACGCCTACCAAAAAATCCCCAACACCGAATGTTCGGAAGAGCATTGGGGAGTGGGAAGCTGGCAAAGCCGGACCCACGCCCACCACTTCCAAGCAGACCGCTCCAACAGACCCCCCGAGACAAGGGCCGGCCGCAAAACTATCCACGGCCAGGAACACCACCATAACCCTCAGCCCACACAGTAAGCCGGCAGACAGAACCGCGGAAGCGAAGGCATGTCTCGTAAAGGGGAAGCTCCATCTAAATGCCTCCAGAAACATAAAAACGGAGATCAAAACAGAAGTCGCCGAAGTACTGGAGCGGCTCTACAAACTAGTGAAAGAGGCAGAAATTGAGCGGAAAAAGAAGGATACTGCAAAAGGAAAGATGAGCGAGGAGAACACAGAGCAAAGGGAAAAGTCGGAAGACGAACCGAAAGTTCTAGAAAATAGAGAGATATTAGAGAAGCTAGAAGAAAACACCAAACTGTTGAAGGAGATAAAGGCACAGCAGGAAAGGGAGAGTCACTCAGAGGTCCTGGCGAAAGTAAGGGAGAACGCTAGACTTCTGAGCGAATCCGACAGGAAGATGAGCGAAATAAAGGAAACCCTAGAGAAGCAGAAGGAAGTGGTCGAGAAGATGACCTACGCGGGAGTAGCAGCGACAGGCCAGACTGGGAAACAAAACCCGGAACCCGTCGCGCTGCACTCGGTGGTCGTCACCTCCACCAAAGAGGAAGAGACCGGGGAAGAGATACTAGACAGAATAAGAGAAACGATGGATGCGAAGGAAGGTTGGATACAGGTGGAGAGAGTAAGAAAAGGGAAAAACAGGAAAGTTATAGTGGGATGCAAGTCGGAACAAGAGAGGAGGAAAGTGAGGGAACGCCTCGAGACGGCAGGCGGGCATCTGATCGTTGAGGACGTCAAAAACAAGGACCCGCTCCTGGTGATGAGGGACGTCCTGAAGGTCCACAGCGACGACGACATCCTAAAATCACTCAGGAATCAGAACAGAGAGGTTTTCGACGGCCTCAGCGAGGAAGACAGCAGAGTGGCGCTCAAATATCGGCGCAGAGCGAGAAATCCACACAACTGCCACATAGTGCTGAGCGTCTCGCCTGTCGTCTGGAGGAGAACCTTGGCAGGAGGGAAGCTGAGGATTGATCTCCAGCGAGTGACGGTGGAGGATCAGTCGCCCTTGGTACAGTGCACGCGCTGCCTCGGGTACGGACACGGCAAGAAGTTTTGCAAGGAGTCGGCTGACCTATGCAGCCATTGTGGAGGAGTGCACCTCAGAACAGAGTGCCCCGAAATGGTGCTGGGTGAGCCGCCCTCTTGCACAAACTGCACGCGAGCCCAGATGACGGACCGGGGCCACAACGCTTTTAGCAGCGACTGCCCAGTCAGAAGGAGATGGGATGCGATAGCAAGAGCTACCGTGGCTTATTGCTAAAGTGGCCCCGGAGGAAACCCGCAGATACTTGGTTGCGCAAGCAAACCTCCAGCGGAGCAAGTTGGCCACTGAGGAACTACTCCTTGAGGCCACAAACAGAAAGGTTTCGGTTGCCTTACTCCAGGAGCCCTATGTGGGGGGAACGAATAGTATGAGAGGATACCGGGGTGTCCGCATTTTCCAGAGCGCCACAGTAGGAGACGGCACTGTTAAAGCGGCGATAGCCGTCTTCAACAGAGAACTTGATGTAATACAGTGCCCAAAACTCACCACGAACAACATCGTAGTGGTGAGAATCCGAACCAGCGCATGGATGATCACCCTAGTATCATACTATTTCGAACCCGACAAACCAATAGAGCCATACCTGGAGCAGCTTAAGACCATTAGGCAGCAGACTGGACCAGGTGGCATCATCATAGGAGGCGACGCAAACGCAAAGAGTATCTGGTGGGGAAGCCCGAACGAGGACAGCAGAGGCGAAGCGATGCACGGCAAGATGGACGAACTGGAGCTCCACATACTCAACACCGGAACTACACCGACATTTGACACCATAAGGGGCGACAAGAGGTATACGAGCCATGTCGATGTCACGGCATGCTCGGAGGACTTGCTGCCCCTAACGGAAAACTGGCGCATAGAAGAGGGGCTTACGAGCTCGGATCATAACGGCATACTTTTCGACGTTACACTACAAAAATCAAAAGGTACACATATACAAAGAACAACACGTAAGTACAATACCCGAAAAGCAAACTGGAGCCAGTTTCGTGAGAAACTGGCTCAGTTTATGCAAAGGGAACACCTCACTACACAAAACATTACAAACATACATAACACAGAACAAATAGACTACACAGTAAAAACATACACTAAACTTATTAGTGAAGCATGCACAAACACTATACCAACAAAAAACAATACAGAAACACTTACCATGCCTTGGTGGTCCGAGGAGCTGTCAGCCATGAAGAGGAGTGTCAGCACGAAGAGAAGACGTATCAGGAACGCAGCGCCGGTCCGAAGAGAATTTGTGGTGCAGGAATACCTGAAACAGAAACAGGAGTATGAGTCGGCAGTTACCAAAGCACAGACAGACAGTTGGAGAGACTTCTGTGGGAAACAGGAAAAGGAAGGAGTGTGGGAGGGAATCTACAGGGTGATTGGAAGGACAGCAAAGCGCGAAGAAGATCTGCCCCTACAAAAGGACGGAGAAACACTCGGCGAACGAGAGTCAGTGAGGCTGCTGGCCGAGACCTTCTATCCAAGAGACGATGGGTTGAATGACAATGAAGAACATAAGAAGATCAGGGCCGAGGCAGAGAGGGTGAACGGACCGGGATGCGTTGGAACGCATGACCCCCCGTTTACCCGATCTGAACTAGAACAAGCGGCAAAGTCATTCAACCCAAAGAAGGCTCCGGGAGACGACGGCTTCACAGCCGACATCTGCGTACAAGCTGTAGCCTGTGACACCGATTTCTTCCTGGCACTCCTCAACAAATGCCTGGAGCTCGGGCACTTCCCCGAGCAATGGAAAGCGGCAACAGTGATCGTGCTGCGGAAGCCTGGCAAAGACTCGTACACCAACCCAAAGTCACATCGGCCGATTGGGCTATTGCCGGTGCTTGGAAAGGTGTACGAAAAAATGCTGGTGACCCGCCTCAGGTACCACGTGCAAGGAGGGATAAGCTCCAACCAATACGGGTTCATGCCACAGAAAGGTACCGAGGACTCCCTCTATATCTTGATCCAGCACATTCGGAAGAAGCTAGCACAGAAGAAAATACTAACGCTTATATCACTGGATATAGAGGGAGCCTTCGATAACGCATGGTGGCCAGCGATAAGAGTCCGACTGGCGGAAGAGAAGTGTCCTGTGAACCTGAGGCGAGTCTTCGATAGTTACCTCGAAGACAGGAAAGTGGAGGTTCGGTATGCTGGGGAGGTGTGCAGCAGGAGCACGAACAAGGGTTGCGTCCAGGGTTCCATAGGTGGACCGATGCTCTGGAACCTTCTGCTGGACCCCCTCCTCAGGATACTGAAAAGGAAAGAGGTATATTGCCAGGCTTTCGCCGATGACATAGTGCTGGTACTGGACGGAGACTCGGCCGCGGAGGTGGAGAGACAAGCCAATGCCGCTCTCGAACATGTCTCGGCGTGGGGTGTCGCAAACCACCTCAAATTTGGGCCGCATAAAACGCAGGCCATGGTGGTAACCAACCGCCTAAAATATGACACACCACGACTGAGGATGGACGGGATCGACATTGGCATGTCAAAAGGAGTGAAAATGCTGGGTCTGGTCATAGATCATAAGCTCACTTTTAACGAGCATGTAGCAGCGGCATGTAAAAAGGCGATAGCTATCTATAGACAGCTTGCGAGGACCGCCCGAGTCAGCTGGGGTCTAAACCCTGAAGTGACCAGAATCATTTACACCGCTGCGGTCGAGCCCGTGATCCTGTACGCTGCGAGCGCATGGGCACCAGCCGCCAACAAACTTGGCATAAGGAAGCAGCTGGGGGTGGTGCAGCGGGGCTTCGCTCAGAAAATCAGCAAGGCCTACCGGACGGTCTCCCTGAACTCAGCGCTGGCGTTGGCTGGGATGCTCCCCCTGGACCTCCGAGTTCGTGAGGTGGCCTCATTATACGAGGCCAAGAGGGGTTACCACCACCCGGCGCTGGGGGACCGGGAGATCGAACGGATGTCCCCGGCAGTGAGCGCGCCGCATCCGGCAACTCACCTGGATCTGCAAATACACACCCTGGTAGACCAAGAACAATATGAGAACCACAGCGAATATCAGGTTCGAATATTCACCGATGGCAGTAAGATTGAGGGTCGGGTTGGCGCAGCACTCTCCTTGTGGGAGGGTGAAAGGGAGACCAGGGCCCTCAAGCTTACCTTGCCATCGTACTGCACGGTCTACCAGGCGGAACTGCTGGCCATATGGAAGGCGATGAAGCTTGTTCTGGGGAGCCGTTGCGCCACCTTTGGCATCTTCAGTGACTCCATGGCGGCCCTCCAAACCGTGACCAACTACGGCTCCACCCACCCGCTGGCGGTAGAAGCGAGAGATGCGCTTGGACAGTGCATGGCACAGGAAAAGCGTATCTCTCTCTTCTGGATAAAGGCGCATGTGGGCCTGGAGGGAAACGAAAGGGCAGACGTACTCGCCAAAGAGGCTGCCCTGGGGTCCAAAAAGAGTCCGGACTACGACCTGTGCCCTGTCTCGTTCGTCAAACGGCAAATCCGCATGGATACAATTGACGAGTGGGACAGAAGGTACAGAGCCGCGGAGACCGGAAAAACAACGAAGCTGTTTTTCCCCCATGCGACCGCAGCGTACAGAGCCGCAAGAAAATTTAGCGCTACGGGTAACACCACTCAGATCCTGACGGGTCACGGCGGGTTCGCCTCATATCTGTACAGATTCAAGCTGAGGGATAACCCATCATGTACATGCGACCCTGAAAAAGAAGAGACGGTACCGCACCTGCTGGTGGATTGTCCGGTCTTTGATAAAATTAGATATGACCTAGAACAAAAAATAGGAATCAGAATAGTTGTTAAAAATTTCCCAGAATTAATTATTGGAGAACACAGAGATAGTTTTGTGCGATATTGTACAGATATATGTAAGAATGTAAATAATAAGTACAAAGTAGGGTAAGAAAATTTATGACAACAGTATTTTGATAATATTATGTATGTCATAAACAACGTGTGAAAACTGTACCATAGTAAGTAAAAATTAGATATAGTGTACAATAGAAATGTTTAGTTTAAGAAAAATGACAACCATTGTATAATGAATATACAAGGGTTGCCATAGCAAAATAAAATATAAGTAAATAAACTAGATCTAAGAAAATTGTGTAACCTAATATAATAATGTAAAAATAACGAAAAAAGAAAAGACAGACAATAAAGAGACCCGGAGAACATCCCATTCCCATCAAAGAAGATAGAAATCAAAGAAATCAAATCATAGAACTAGTTAGGTGAGAATCCCACTCACTAATAAGCAAGAAAGATGATGAACGATAGAAAGAATTGTATGAAGAATGATAGTGCGAGCAGTAAAAAAGCGAGAACTGGAATGAAAGTACGAAAGCTAACATAGGCTCCGACCATGTTGGAGGTAGAAGAATAAAAGAGGTTGATCGCCGATCGGGACTCGGGTGATGGGCCGAAAGGCTAGTCGCCCGTGGGAGAAGTCCTTTGGCGAGGGTGCCCTTTTGGGCAAGCCGGGGGGCGTCGTGGTCGAATGCTCTGCGATCCCATGGCGTCTCCATTAACGGCAGTGCGGAAACGCCGGAGTGGTTTTAGTGGGTAGGCCTGCCGAGCTCCTTCCCATTCGGGGTTGGGGCGAGGTGGGAGAGTCCCACATAACCCCCGTGGCTTCTCCCAGCCCGGGGGTATGCGTAACGCATTTCCACTCCGATAAAAAAAAAAAAAAAAAAAAAAAGGTTAGGTTAGGTTAGGTTTTTTTTTTTTTTTTTTTTTTTTTTTTTTTTTTTTTTTTTTTTATCGGAGTGGAAATGCGTTACGCATACCCCCGGGCTGGGAGAAGCCACGGAGGTTATGTGGGACTCTCCCACCTCGCCCCGACCCCGAATGGGAAGGAGCTCGGCGGGCCTACCCACTAAAACCACTCCGGCGTTTCCGCACTGCCGTTAATGGGGACGCCATGGGATCGCAGAGCATTCGACCACGACGCCCCCCGGCTTGCCCAAAAGGGCACCCTCGCCAAAGGACTTCTCCCACGGGCGAATAGCCTCTCGGCCCATCACCCGAGTCCCGATCGGCGATCAACTGGGTGAAGGAGAACCGCTCCAGCCCCCAGTCGACCGCCGACAAAACACGTGCCACCCTGTAAAGGGCAACACCCACCAAGACGGTTGCGCAGGGAGCAGGTGCCATAGGCCCCTCTGGCCGGCATCCCTACTCCCCACACAACCCCCCAACTCCGCACAAGCCCCCACCCCCCAACACAACCCCCCCACCACTGCGCCCCTATAAAAGGGGACGCACCCTCCCCGGGAGCCCAGTCGCCAGGCGACCGGAGCCCCGGACGCACCGCCCCGAAAAGGGCAGCGCGCCCACCCGGCCTCGTCTGCTGCGCCCTTTGCTCAGGTCAAAGGGACGCGCAGAGAGGCCCTCCCGTCGGATCATTGGTAGCACCGGTAAGCGATCCCTGCGAACAGGAGATCACTTACCGTTGCCTCCAGGGCGCACCGGCCCGAACTCTACCCTTTCCCCTTGATCGAAATCAAAGGGAAGTGGTAGAGCTCGGACACACGAGGAGGTTATCCGACCTGGCGCCCCAACCTAACCTAACCTAACCTAACCTAACCTTTTTTTTTTTTTTTTTTTTTTTTTTTTTTTTTTTTTTTTTTTTTTTTTTGACGGTGTGGAAATGCTCTTTATGCATTCCCCCCGGCCCGAGGCTGGCCATTTGGGGGGATATGTGGGGCTCTCCTCGCCCTCCCTCCCCCGAGTGGGGAAAGAAGACGAGGCATACCCACTAAAACCACACCGGCACTTTCCGTCCTTGCCGTTTAAGGGGGGCGACACGGGATCGCGGACATTCTACCGCATCGCCCCCCGGCAGCCCCGGTTTACTCTACCAGGGCACCCGCGCCAAGGAGAGGGAGAGTTGTAAGTGCGACAACCCTCCCCCCCAGACCCGTAGGGCTGTTTTGTTGTGGGGCCTCATCCCACCAGCCCTAGAGGGGGAGTTGGCGGGCGAATTGCCTGCGCCTTCTCCCCCTTCGTCTGCGCCGGAGCAGGGGCGCGTTGGGATCGTCTTCGCGCTCCCGCTCCGCCGCCTCCTTCTGCGACATGATGTTCGTGCAGAAGGAGGCAACCATCTCCCATTGGCTCTCTCCTCTTAGCATTACAGCCACGAGGCTGTGGGGGGAGAGATCCGTCGTCCCAGTTGTCGCAACCAAATCTCTTCTCTCGCTCTCCCATTTTGGACACGTCTCGATAGTGTGTCGAGCCGTGTCCTCCAGGCTACCACATTCGTGGCATCTCTCATCTACCTCCCGACCGATCTGGCAGAGGTAGCGGCCGAAGCACCCGTGGCCAGATAGCACCTGTGCCAGATGGTAGGAGATCATCCCGTGGGCCCTCTCTAACCACTGCTCGAAGGAGGGCAGTAAGGCCGCTATGGCGTAGGTGCCATACGGTGAATCCTCCAGTTCCTCCTTCCAGCGGTCCCTCATTCGTTCCGCCGCCCTACGACGAACTCTCTCCACTTCGTCCGGGGCTGGATCCGAACCTCGGACTTCCGACCCCCCACCTTTTTTGTAAGCGTGCACCTCTGCCAGGACCTGGGCATCCAGTTCCCATGGCGGAGTTCCCGCCATGAGGCACGCTGCGGCGCACGCCACCGTAGTGTAGGCCCTCACAATGCGGAGGGCCACCACTCTCTGGGGCCTCCGTAGCTGAGCCTTGTTCTTCCGGCCCAGCTTGTCCGCCCAGATTGGGGCCCCATATAGTGCCATACTTCTGGCAACCCCCGCATAGAGCCTTCTGCAAGGTGCCTGTGGCCCTCCCACATTTGGCAATAATCGGCTCATTGCCGATGCCGCCTTTATAACCCGAGGAGCAAGCCGGCGAAAGTGCTCCTCGAAGTTCCAGTGACGGTCGAGCGTGAGGCCCAGATATTTTATGTGAGCCTTCAACTCGACCGCCTCATCCCGCACATTAATGGTGGTCCCCGATAGAGGCCGCCACCCACGTCCCCCGAAGACAATTGCCTCCGTCTTCGGGAGGGAGACCGTTAGGCCCAGCAGACGTATGCGCTGGACCATCAGGTCTGTTGCTACCGCCGCCCTCCTCAACACCTCCTCCAGTTTCTTCCCCCGAACAGCTATCATCGTGTCATCTGCATAGCAAATGACTGCCATTCGGGGGAGTAGGGCCAGCCTAATGGCCCAATCGTAACCGATGTTCCAGAGCAGGGGGCCTAGTACGGAACCTAACCTAACCTAACCTAACCTAACCTAACCTAACCTAACCTTTTTTTTTTTTTTTTTTTTTTATCGGAGTGGAAATGCGTTACGCATACCCCCGGGCTGGGAGAAGCCACGGGGGTTATGTGGGACTCTCCCACCTCGCCCCGACCCCGAATGGGAAGGAGCTCAGCGGGCCTACCCACTAAAACCACTCCGGCGTTTCCGCACTGCCGTTAATGGGGACGCCATGGGATCGCAGAGCATTCGACCACGACGCCCCCCGGCTTGCCCAAAAGGGCACCCTCGCCAAGGGACTTCTCCCACGGGCGACTAGCCTTTCGGCCCATCACCCGAGTCCCGGTCGGCGATCGACTGGGTGAAGGAGAACCGCTCCAGCCCCCAGTCGACCGCCGACAAAACACGTATCGCCCTGAAAAGGGCAACACCCACCAATCGGTTGCGCAGGGAGCAGGCGCCATAGGCCCCTCTGGCCGGCATCCCCACTCCCCACACAACCCCCACCACTGCGCCCCTATAAAAGGGGACGCACCCTCCCCGGGAGCCCAGTCGCCAGGCGACCGGAGCCCCGGACGCACCGCCCCGAAAAGGGCAGCGCGCCCACCCGGCCTCGTCTGCTGCAACCTAACCTAACCTAACCTAACCTAACCTAACCTAACCTAACCTAACCTAACCTTTTTTTTTTTTTTTTTTTTTTTTTACGCTGGGGAAATGCATTTACGCATACCACCCGCCCAAAGTAAGGGGGGGCAGGTGGTTATGTGGGACTCGCCGGCTAGAGTGGCCGGAATACCCACTAAAACCCCAGCGATTCTCCTCCGCGCTGACTGCGCGAGGGCTGCGGGATCGCGTTGTCGCATTCTACCGCAGCCCTCTCAGCGGGCCCGATACTTGGGCCCTCCTCCGAGAGAGCGCCCCGGGAGAATTACGGGGCGCTCAAACTCCGTGGACTTCTGTTGGGCGTTGGGGCCCCCCGACCCCGCCGCCCGGTCCACTAGGGTGGAGCATTAAGGTGCGCATAGCGCCTCCGCGCACGCCCCACCCTCCTCCGGCGGAGCGGAGCCGCAAGGGGATCGTCCTCGCGCTCTCTCTCCGCGGCCTCCTTCCGCGACAGTACGGCGTCGCAAAAGAAGGTCATCGCCTCCCAGCACCTCTCGCTGTCGAGCATCCTCCCAACGATGGTCGACAGCGAGAAGTCTCTCCCCACGACGGCGGCCAGGGCGCCCCGCTCGCTCGCCCAGGCCGTGCACTCCTCCACGGTGTGGCGCACAGTGTCCACCTGTGCGCCACACTCATGGCAGGCCGGACTTTCTTCCCGGCCCGCCACGCGGTGCAGGTACTCGCCGAAGACTCCGTGTCCGGTGAGCACCTGCACCAGGTGGAGGGACAAGGGTCCCCACAGCCGGGCAACCCAGCGATCCAGGTGGGGCAATATTGCCCCAACGGTTCCCAGGCCAGCCGTGGCGGACCCGAGCTCCTCCCTCCACCGCGGGAGGATGGCAGCTTTTGCCGCCTCCCGCAAGCCCTCCACCTCCCTGAGACAGGGGAACTCCCCCCTCCCTCGCAGGGCGGCACGGTAGTCGTAAACCTCCGCGAGTACCTCAGCTTGCAGCGACCACGGGGGGTCGCATGCAAGGAGGGTCGCGGCCGTGTACGAGACCGTGCGATACGCCCTGCATGCAACCTAACCTAACCTAACCTAACCTAACCTAACCAAAAATTCCTGGAGGCGCAGGGAGCCACGGACGGAGTCAACACCAGCGCCAAGAGACAGCAGAGCTATCCCTGCCACGACTACCGGCCTCACTTTTTAGCTAAGTATTAAATTGTAATTTTGGGGATTTTCCCCGTAAAACTTACCCCAAGACACCATTACCGGATAAGTTTGTTAACCCCCTATTCCCGAAACGGGAGGAGATATCCGAAAAATAACATCGGTTTGGTTCTCTTACGAGACTCTTACGAGAAGCGACTATAGGGTGTGGCTTCTTGTAGGTAACCGAAAAAACCACCCCCGGGAAGATTTTCACAAAATTCCCGAAAAATTTCACCCTTCCTGAACCCCGGGGAATAAAAATCTGTGTTGGTCAGGATTCGGGGACCTGCCCCCATATCGAGGTACTTTTCGCGATCCCGATATCTCATCCCCAAGGGCCAAACAAACCTTTTGAAGTTGGCAAACTTATCCCGGTTATGCTCCCGGAGGAATATTAGCAAAACGCAAGGGACTAATTTCTTCCCATTTGGGGACGGGTGAGACTGATTCCCCTGTTATCTTTTAGAATTTTTTCCAAAATTTTCGGACCAACAGGTTGGCAGCTACAATCTTATTACTAAACTCAAAATTCACAACCCCCCCGCAAAATATAAGATTGTAAAGATAAGGAAAAATCAGAAAACCCGATTTTCCTCGGAAACGGTGAGTCCAATCAAAAAACTAACCACATTTTGGCCTCCCCCTCCCAAACCCACCCCCTCCGCTACGCACCGAACGACCACTTCCGGACCTACCCCCAAAGTCTCAACCCCCTACCCTTAAATATTTGAATGAACCAGCCTCACTTGACCCCTTGGTTAAATATATGAAAATCTACTTAACTCTATTACTCCGGAAGCACCAGCCCGATTTGAGCGCGGATTTCGACTTTATGCTAGGCATACATAGAGCTACAAAGTGGCACATGTAACTCGACTCTATTATAGAGTCAAAATTTTATTTTTTAGCTTTCGTTAATTTTACCATTTGTTTGTATTGTGTGTATTAATTGTGACTGTATATAGACGCTACAAGACTCTACATAGAGTTTATTTTTCTATTTTATTTTCAAACCTAGCGTATATTAACTAAGTAGTATTAAGGACATAGAGCTGCGACTCAATAAATAAAATCGACTCTACATAGAGCCAGAAAAATATTTATTCCTTTTCGACTATATTATTATTTTATCTTGTTTCTGTGCTCCATTGTGTGTTGTAGACGTCGAACTTGTACACTTTGTTACTGTGACTTTAAAAGAAACCTCGACCGAACGCAGATTATTCTGCTCAAAAAACTGTTGCGTATCGTCAGCTCTTCACTAGTTCTTTGTCTCGCTTGCGCATAATCACCTGCCCCATACACAGGTTTAAAATCGAGACAAACCGACACAAATCTGCCTCCACGATGATGGGCATAAGAACGCCGCTCAAAAAACAGACAGGAGAACAACCAACCTCAAACCCGAAGACCCCCGAACAGAAAGTTCGGAAGTCAATTGACAAATGGGAAGCCGCACAGTGTGACACGACACCGACCCTAACACCGGTCACGATAGATCCGACGCAGCAGGCAGGACCTGTAAAAACAAGACTACCCACTTCTCAAGACAAAGCGGACACCGCAGCTCGCAGGATCTCCACACCACCTAAGAAGACCTACCAGAGCAAAACCGCGGAAGCAAGAGCCAGACTTGAGAAAGGCAAACTGAGCATAAATAGCGCCAGAAACGTCAGGACCGACATCAAAAACGACGTACTGGAGGCTTTGGACCGTCTCTACCAGCTGGTGAAGGAGACAGAGGCCGAATCCAAGAAAGGAAGGAGGAAGGAAGGGCCAGAAGCCGCCAGCGAGGCCAACATCGGATCACTGGCCACAGATACCACCTATGTGGTCAGCCCAGACTCGGACAAAATCCTGAGCAAACTCGACGCGCACACTAAAATGCTGGAAGAAAACAGCAAAAAGATGGACGAAATGCGGAATCTGCTGGAAGAACAGAAGGCGGGTCTCGACAGAGTGGCAGCAAAAACATACGCTAACATAACAGCAACCAGCAGCGAAATAACGAAGCCACAGACGCTCCACTCTGTCGTGATAACTTCCAAGAATGAAAGAGAAAGTGGAGAAGAAGTGTTAGACAAGGTGAGGAAGGAAGTGGATGCGAAAGAAGGATGGATAGAAGTCAGGAGAGTCAGGAAAGCCCGGGACCGCAAGGTTATCCTGGGATTCGGCTCTATATTAGAAAGGGACAAGGTGAAGGCGAAACTCGGAAGAGAAGGAGCCGGCCTCAACGTCGAGGAAGTGAAAAACAAAGACCCGCTACTGGTTCTGAGAAGCGTATTAACAATCAACTCAGACGAAGACGTCTTGAGAGCACTCAGAAACCAGAACCGGGGTGTTTTTCTCGGCCTCGGCGCGGAGGACGACAGGGTTGAGCTTAAGTACCGAAGAAGGACCAGGAACCCCCACACAAATCACGTCGTCCTTAGTGTCTCACCGGCGATCTGGCAAAGAGCGTTGCAAATGGGAAACCTGCACATAGATCTGCAGAGGGTCAAGGTCGAAGACCAATCCCCGCTAGTGCAATGCACACGGTGTCTCGGCTTTGGCCATGGAAGACGTTTCTGCCCAGAAACAGTGGACCTGTGCAGCCACTGTGGGGGCCCCCATATGAAGGCGGAATGCGCTGACTGGCTGGCAGGAGCTCCGCCACAATGCAAAAACTGCACAAAGTCCGGCAGCGACCAATCGACACACAACGCTTTTAGCCTAGAGTGCCAAACACGCCGCAGATGGGATGACCTGGCCAGATCGGCGGTGGCTTACTGCTAAGGGCGACCAGGGCGACCAAATAAAAATTACAATCGCACAAGCCAACCTCCAGCGTAAAAAGCTCGCCACCGACGAGCTGCTCATCACCGCCCAGCAGCGAAAAATTAAGGTAGCGCTTCTACAGGAACCATACGTTGGCGGATCCAAAGTAATGAAGACACACAGAGGGACGAGAATCTTCCAGGGCATCAGCACGGAAGAGGGTACTGTCAAAGCAGCAATTGCTGTCTTCGATAGCGACCTTAAAATAACGCAGTACCCAGAACTCACCACGAACAACATCGTCGTGGTGGGGATCCAGACTGATACCATGGAAATAGCTCTGGTCTCTTATTACTTTGAACCCGACAAACCGGTGGAGCCCTACCTTGAGCATCTCAGAAGGATAGAGAGGGAGCTAAAAACAAAGAGGTGGATAGCTGGAGGGGACGCCAACGCAAAAAGTGCATGGTGGGGAAGCCCTGAAACGGACCACAGAGGCGAGGAGATATCTGGGGCACTCGAGGAACTCGACATGAACATCCTGAATACAGGTACAACCCCTACTTTTGATACCTATAGGGGGGGCAAGCGCTTTAGCAGCTTCATCGATGTTACGGCCTGTACGACGAACATACTCGACCTGGTGGATAACTGGAGAGTGGATCAGGGATTGACCAGCTCGGACCACAACGGCATAATCTTTGCAATCAATATCAACAAACCTTCAGGCATAAAAATAGAACGCACAACCCGTAAATTTAACACCAAAAAAGCTAATTGGACCCAATTTATCGAACAATTAAAAGAATTATTAGACGAAAACAAATTATCTAAACAAGAATTGGAAAAAATCACAACAATAGCTGAACTGGAAAAAGCAACTAATAACCTTACAACAGTAATAAACGAAGTATGCTTAAAATCAATCCCAAAAAAGAAGAGTAAAGAAATACTTACCATGCCGTGGTGGTCCGAGAAGCTCGCTGCCCTGAAGAAGGAGGTTAACACCAGGAAGAACCGGATCCGATGCGCTGCTCCCATCCGAAAGCAAATGGTGATCGACGACTACCTGAAAAAGAAAGAAGAATATGAGACAGAGGCGGCAAAAGCACAGGTACAAAGTTGGAAGGACTTTTGCCAAAAGCAAGATAAGGAAGGGGTTTGGGAGGGGATTTACCGAGTTATAGGCAGAACTATGCAAAGAACTGAAGACCAACTGCTAGAAAAAGATGGCAAGCACCTAGAAGCCAAAGACTCGGTAAAGCTACTCGCCCAAACATTCTACCCCAGCGACACTACCGAGACTGACAACGACTACCACCGGAAAGTCAGAGAGAGGGCTGATAAAGTGAATGAAGACCAGCAAAATGTCTCTTGTTGTCCTCCATTCACTGAATCAGAACTCAAATGGGCGAGTGAATCTTTTAACCCCAAAAAAGCCCCGGGAGCGGACGGATTTACAGCCGACATCTGCCTCCACGTAGTGGCGAACAACCCGGAAGTGATCCTCACACTTATGAACAAGTGCTTGGAGCTCCGGTATTTTCCCACCGCGTGGAAAAAAGCTACAGTCATAGTCCTCAAGAAACCGGGGAAAAGTAGCTATACAAGTCCCAAATCCTACAGGCCTATTGGACTCCTACCAATAATGGGGAAGATATATGAGAAAATGCTAGTAGGACGTCTTAAACACCACTTAGTACCCAGAACCAGTACTCGCCAGTACGGGTTCATGCCCCAGCGTAGCACCGAGGACTCTCTCTATACCCTCATGCAGCACATCCGAGGTAAACTAGATAAGAAGAAGATCGTAACGCTCATATCATTAGATATAGAGGGAGCCTTCGACAACGCGTGGTGGCCTGCCATAAGAACCCGACTGGCTGAGGAAGACTGCCCAATAGGCCTGAGAAGAACAATGGACAGCTACCTCAAAGATAGGGAAGTAAATGTAAGGTACCTGGGGGAAGAGTACAGCCTCAATAACAACAAAGGTTGCGTCCAGGGCTCCATTGCGGGTCCAATACTTTGGAATCTCTTGCTGGACCCACTGCTAAAGGGGTTAGAGGAAAACGGAGTGTACTGCCAAGCCTTTGCGGATGACGTGGTGCTTCTCTTCGATGGTGACACGGCATTAGACATCGAGGGACGCGCAAACGCTGCACTCGATTATGTTAGGGCGTGGGGTGAACGTAATAAATTAAACTTCGCTCCGCACAAAA
Source organism: Aethes cnicana (assembly GCA_963971205.1). NCBI lineage: Eukaryota > Metazoa > Arthropoda > Insecta > Lepidoptera > Tortricidae > Aethes > Aethes cnicana. Next base: position 120,896 of record CAXARK010000038.1, read on the forward strand.
CCAACGCGATGACAATCACAAGGAAATTAAAATACGACACCCCACGACTTAGCATGGGAGGAACCAGCATCGAGACAGCGAAGGAGATAAAAATGCTCGGTGTCACCATCGACGAGAAGCTCACTTTCAACGCGCACGTCTCAAACATATGTCGGAAGGCCATAGGGATATACAAACAACTATCTAGATGCGCGAAAACGGACTGGGGACTACATCCAGAAGTACTGCGCATAATATATGTGGCAACAGTGGAGCCGATTATTTTGTATGCTGCCAGTGTATGGGCGCCTGCAGCCAGCAAGCTGGGCACAATAAAGCAGTTGGGCGTAGTGCAGCGGGGAATTGCACAGAAAATGTGCAAGGCATACCGCACCGTCTCGCTGAATTCAGCACTGGTATTGGCGGGAATACTCCCACTCGACCTTCGGGTACGGGAGGTAGCTCAACTGTACGAAGCGAAGAGAGGAGTGTCCCCGCCAATGCTGGGGGATCGGGAGGTCGAACGGATGGCCCCGTCCGAGACGAGCCCGCACCCAGCCGCGCGAAGGGAGCTGGAGATAAAACGCTTGGTAGACCGAGAGCAAGTCGACGCCAACAACGAATTTGATATTCGAATATTCACTGACGGGAGCAAGTTTGCGGGTGGGGTAGGAGCTGCTCTATCCCTTTGGGATAGATCAGCCGAAACCAAGACTTGCAAGCTTGCCCTGTCGAGATACTGTACCGTCTACCAAGCGGAACTCCTGGCCCTAAGCAGAGCAACGACCTTGATCACAAAAAACCCAGCAAAATCCTTTGGTATTTACAGCGACTCTATGGCAGCTCTACAAACAGTCCAGAACTACGAATGCCTCCACCCCCTCGCAGTGACAGCCAGGGAAAACATTGAAGCCGCATCCCTCCAAGGCAAAACTGTCGCTTTGCATTGGATCAAGGCCCACGCGGGGCTGGACGGAAACGAAAGAGCGGACACGCTAGCCAAAGAAGCCGCTGTGAATACCAAAAGAAAAGCCGATTACGATCAATGCCCAATACCTACGTCAAGCGCACCATCCGCGAGGAAACTTTACGCGACTGGAACAAAAGATATAAAAGTGGCGACACCGCGTCCATAACCAAACTGTTTTACCCAGATGCAGTGGCAGCATACAAAATAATCAGAAAGTACACACCTACAAATATCCGAACGCAAATAATGACCGGCCACGGTGGATTCTCCGAGTACTTGAACCGGTTCAAGTGCAAGGAGAGTCCATCGTGCATATGCGACCCATTAATGGCGGAAACTGTGCCACATGTATTGTTGGAGTGCCCACAAAATAGCCGAGACAAATTTGAGTTCGAACAAAGAACCGGTGAAAGACTGACGAAAGATAACCTTAGCCAAATAATGACCAGCAAAAACAGGCCGAGTTTCATAAAATATTGTGAAGTCATTGCAAAAAAAGTCATAGACAGAAATAAAACAAGATAAGAAAGAAATGTTTCCAAATATTATGGTAATATTAGGTAAAACATTTTACAAAAAAGTGTAAAGAAACTGTAAACCGTGAATAAGCAACAACATAGTGTAAATTGTAAAAAATAGTTAAGGTTAGATAATGTAGAATTAAGAAATTGTAAAAATAGTTAAAAACCATAAGAAGTAGTGAAAATATGTAATTAAATAAAGTACCACGTCCCATTCATTGAAATACCCCAGTTGCATGCACGCAAAATAAATAAAAAAGTAGTCGTATAGAGTAGTTGGGTATCCCACCCAGGAAAGTAATGAAAGTGAAGTATGAATGAAAGAACCGGTATGAAGTAAGAAAGTGCGAGAAGAATAGAAGATGGAACTGGAATGTTTGAGAAAGAATAGGCGCCAAAAAATGGCTCCACCGTAGTGGAGGTAGATTGTATAATAAAAAAAAAAAAAAAAAAAAAAAAAAAAAAAAAAAAAAAAAAACCTAACCTAACCTAACCTAACCTTTTTTTTTTTTTTTTTTTTTGTTATCGGAGTGGAAATGCGTTACGCATACCCCCGGGCTGGGAGAAGCCACGGAGGTTATGTGGGACTCTCCCACCTCGCCCCGACCCCGAATGGGAAGGAGCTCGGCAGGCCTACCCACTAAAACCACTCCGGCGTTTCCGCACTGCCGTTAATGGGGACGCCATGGGATCGCAGAGCATTCGACCACGACGCCCCCCGGCTTGCCCAAAAGGGCACCATCTCCAAGGGGACTTCTCCCACGGGCGACTAGCCTTTCGGCCCATCACCCGAGTCCCCATCGGCGATCAACTGGGTGAAGGAGAACCGCTCCAGCCCCCAGTCGACCGCCGACAAAACACGTATCGCCCTGAAAAGGGCAACACCCACCAATCGGTTGCGCAGGGAGCAGGCGCCATAGGCCCCTCTGGCCGGCATCCCCACTCCCCACACAACCCCCCCACCACTGCGCCCCTATAAAAGGGGACGCACCCTCCCCGGGAGCCCAGTCGCCAGGCGACCGGAGCCCCGGACGCACCGCCCCGAAAAGGGCAGCGCGCCCACCCGGCCTCGTCTGCTGCGCCCTTTGCTCAGGTCAAAGGGACGCGCAGAGAGGCCCTCCCGTCGGATCATTGGTAGCACCGGTAAGCAATCCCTGCGAACAGGAGATCGCTTACCGTTGCCTCCAGGGCGCACCGGCCCGAACTCTACCCTTTCCCCTTGATCGGAATCAAAGGGAAGTGGTAGAGCTCAGACACACGAGGAGGTTATCCGACCTGGCGCCCCAACCTAACCTAACCTAACCTAACCTAACCTAACCTAACCTTACCTAACCTAACCTAACCTAACCTTACCTAACCTAACCTTTTTTTTTTTTTTTTTGACGGTGTGGAAATGCTCCTTATGCATTCCCCCCGGCCCGAGGCTGGCCATTTGGGGGGATATGTGGGGCTCTCTCTCCCTCCCCCGAGTGGGGAAAGAAGACGAGGCATACCCACTAAAACCACACCGGCACTTTCCGTCCTTGCCGTTTAAGGGGGCGACACGGGGTCGCGGACATTCTACCGTATCGCCCCCCGAACCTAACCTGACCTAACCTAACCTAACCTTTTTTTTTTTTTTTTATCGGAGTGGAAATGCGTTACGCATACGGCTTGACGCCCCCCGGCTTGCCCAAAAGGGCACCCTCGCCAAGGGACTTCTCCCACGGGCGACTAGCCTTTCGGCCCATCACCCGAGTCCCGATCGGCGATCGACTGGGTGAAGGAGAACCGCTCCAGCCCCCAGTCAACCGCCGACAAAACACGTATCGCCCCGAAAAGGGCAACACCCTCCAATTGGTTGCGCAAGGAGCAGGTGCCATAGGCCCCTCTGGCCGGCATCCCCACTCCTAACACAACCCCCCACCACTGCGCCCCTATAAAAGGGGACGCACCCTCCCCGGGAGCCCAGTCTCCAGGCGACCGGAGCCCCGGACGCACCGCCCCGAAAAGGGCAGCGCGCCCACCCGGCCTCGTCTGCTGCGCCCTTTGCTCAGGTCAAAGGGACGCGCAGAGAGGCCCTCCCGTCGGATCATTGGTAGCACCGGTAAGCAATCCCTGCGAACAGGAGATCGCTTACCGTTGCCTCCAGGGCGCACCGGCCCGAACTCTACCCTTTCCCCTTGATCGAAATCAAAGGGAAGTGGTACAGCTCGGACACACGAGGAGGTTATCCGACCTGGCGCCCCAACCTAACCTTTTTTTTTTTTTTACGCTGGGGAAATGCATTTACGCATACCACTTATGTGGTATGCGTAAATGCACCGTTATGTGGGACTCGCCGGCCAGAGTGGCCGGAATATCCACTAAAACCCCAGCGATTCTCCTCCGCGACGTTACTTGGGCCCTCCTCCGAGAGAGCGCCCCGGGAGAATTACGGGGCGCTCAAACTCCGTGGACTTCTGTTGGGCGTTGGGGCCCCCCGACCCCGCCGCCCGGTCCACTAGGGTGGAGCATTAAGGTGCGCATAGCGCCTCCGCGCACGCCCCACCCTCCTCCGGCGGAGAGGAGCCGCAAGGGGATCGTCCTCGCGCTCTCTCTCCGCGGCCTCCTTCCGCGACAGTACGGCGTCGCAGAAGAAGGCCATCGCCTCCCAGCACCTCTCGCTGTCGAGCATCCTCCCAACGATGGTCGACAGTGAGAGGTCTCTCCCCACGACGGCGGCCAGGGCGCCCCGCTCGCTCGCCCAGGCCGCGCACTCCTCCACGGTGTGGCGCACAGTGTCCACCTGTGCGCCACACTCATGGCAGGCCGGACTTTCTTCCCGGCCCGCCACGCGGTGCAGGTACTCGCCGAAGACTCCGTGTCCGGTGAGCACCTGCACCAGGTGGAAGGACAAGGGTCCCCACAGCCGGGCAACCCAGCGATCCAGGTGGGGCAATATTGCCCCAACGGTCCCCAGGCCAGCCGTGGCGGACCCGAGCTTCTCCCTCCACCGCGGGAGGATGGCAGCTTTTACCGCCTCCCGCAAGCTCTCCACCTCCCTGAGACAGGGGAACTCCCCCCTCCCTCGCAGGGCGGCACGGTAGTCGTACACCTCCGCGAGTACCTCAGCTTCGATAGGTCGAACCACTAGGCCACCACGGCTCTCTATAGTACAATCTTTGCATAGTTTGGGGCTAAGTATTTATCAAACAGTAACTAAATAACAAATACTTACACTAACATAGAGTAACGGATAAGCCGTATTATTAGGTGGCTGGGCGACCTAGGTGGGAAATGTTTGTTTCTCATAAAAAAAGAAAGGTTTTACCAAAAAAATGAAAAAAGTATATATCGTGCTTGCGGATCGAACTCGCATCTTCTGCTAAGCGCCTCCTTTCCCGTGGGGCTATCTGTACTATAGCAGTAATGGCGAAATTGTGAGTCATATTTCACTACCTACTACGAGCCGTTTTAGAGAACACGATTACATTACATCACAATAAATATACCGCCGCCGCCGCTACCGCCTCTCATGCAGATGGTCGGGGGTTCGATTCCAGCTCGCACCTCTAAATTTATTTATGTGCGAAATTCAATTTGAATTTACCACTGAGCTTTTCGGTGAAGGAAAACATCGTGAGGAAATCTGCACTCATCTGCGAAGTAATTCAAAGATGTGTGTGAAGTCCCCAATCCGCACTGGGCCCACGTGGGGACTCTAGCCCAACCCTCTCGTGATGAGAAGAGGCCTGTGCCCAGCAGTGGGACGCAAATAGGCTGAAGTAGACAATAAATATAAAATACAAAAATATAGTGCTCGTTAATAGTAGGTACAGGATTATAGCCTAGTGGTTTGACCCCGCCTCTCACATGCAGAGGGTCGGAGGCTCAAATTTTAAATTTCCACTGAGCTTTTCAGTGAAGGAAACATTGTGAGGAACTGCGGAGTAATTCAAGGAGTTAATAGCACAAGTAGGTACCTAACCAAAATCCTGCAATCACACTGTTATAAATTACAATATAATTCACACGTATCTCGCCTCCGGCCCGCCTGATGAAAAGTAAGTAGAGTATATAATACATTTATTAAGTACTAGCTTCTGCCCACGATTTCGCCCGCGTGGAATTCGGTAATCGCGTTCCCGTGGGAACTGTGCGTTTTCCGGGATAAAAAGTAGCCTATGTCCTTTCCCGGGACTCCAACTATCTTCATGCCAAATTTCATCTCAATCTGTCCAGCGGTTGAAGCGTGAAGAGGTAACAGACAGACAGACAGACTTGCTTTCTCATTTATAATATTAGTATGGATGTCAAGTGTCAGATTTCACTTATTTATGCTAGGTATTAAAGTTATTTAATAGCATAAATAAGTGAAATCCATATTAATATTATAAATGCGAAAGTACCTAACTCCGTCTATCTGTCTGTCCCGGGAAAGGACATAGGCTACTTCTTATCCCGGAAAAACGCACAGTTCCCGCGGGAACGTGATAACCGAATTCCACGCGGGCGAAGTCGCGGGCAGAAGCTAGTTCGATATAAGTAGGTAAATAACAAACACAATTACATAGAGTAACGGTCAAGCCGTAGTAGCTAGGTATTATAGCCTGGTTTGCACTGCGCTTTTCGGTGAAGGAAAGCATCGTGAGGAAACTTGAACTTATAGCTAAGTAATTCAAGGATTGGACACCAATGAAGTGGGGAAACATGACATGTATCCACGTTAGGCCGGGTCCATACGAAGTATTATTTATGTCTATGAAAAGTTCCCAATGTGCTATGTGGCCAATTTGCTGAATAAATGATTGAATTGAATTGAATCTGCGAAGTAATTCAAAGATGTGTGTGATGTGAAGTCTCTAATCCGCACTGGGCCTGTGTGGGGACTATACCCCAAATCCTCTCGTGATGAGGAGGCTTGTGCCCAGCAGTGGGACGCAAATAGACTGTAGTAGTAGTAGCTAAATAATTAATCAATATCTATAACACCACTTATACGTCAATCATAGTGAAGATCTTACTCTCTACCCCTCTGCACCGCACTGGTTTCTTGTTCAATTGTTCTCCCTTCGAGTGGCCTGACTTTGGAACGATCTCGCCTCGAACATCAGGCATTTGTGTTTAAGAAGCAAGTTCATGCATTTCTATGAGCAGAATTGATCA
>CAXARK010000039.1:0-27500 GCA_963971205.1 Aethes cnicana
TAGGACTATTAATTATCGATAATCTAAACTATAAAACACTTAAATAGATATCACTGTAAGTTCACACATCACTGTGTTTTTACCCGACTTTCGAGTGTATGTATGTATATTTCTTTGGCACGCTGTTTAGCCTAAATGGCTGGATGGATTTTAGCTTGCGAGATGTCGTTAGATTCGTCTTAATCATGAGAGTGACACTGGGTATATCTAGATTACAAAAAAATGGCTGACTTTTGGAGGCATTTTAAACGTTGCCAAAAATATTTTTTTGTCAAAGCCTTTCGAGTGGGGTATCAAAATGAAGAGTTGAATGAATGGATCACAATATATATATATAAGATATAACTCATAACTCATAACTCATAACATTTATTTACACAGACACTACAACATAACAACGTATAACATAACATATGCGCACACACACATATGCGCACATGCGTATAACATATGTGAAATCAAGAGTTTGTCTGCAGTCGGGTTTTATATTTTTGCAAAAATCGAGTTATTACAGAAATGTATTACGACAATCACAGACAAAGTTGTATTCATTTGTCTGAGCGAAACTACTCGTATGACATACCTCACAGCTATGCTAATCGTACATTTTCAGACTTTCAATAATTTTTTTTGGGTATTAGTACGAGTAACTCATTATCATTAATTAAAGGCTTTGCCTCATCATAAATAATGGCAAAGAATACAATCATATTTTTTTCTTTTTTGAATATAGCATAGTTTTTTTTTGCAAGCATGGGACATGCAAAAACCTCGTGTTCAAAATTCACCCATAAAATATTCATTGAAATAAAAATTATCTACAATAAGGTACCTGAGTAAATTAAGAATATTTTGATGCAAAATAAACATGGCAATGAATACAGAATTTGCAAACAACTATGATGAACAAATGTCTCATTACATTATCGGATTTATCGGCAGTACCCAGGGGCTTCAATTCAATTTTTCATATTAGGTCCTTACATATGAAATTGGCGTTTGGCGAACTGGCAACTTTGATTCAAAATATGTGGCGTTCGGCTAGGAATTCCAAATTCAAATTTATTTCAAATTTAAGACCATGTATTTCTGTGTTCGAATTACGAAATTTATTTGTTATCGCGTCATTTGTTTTTCTTTCACATCGTTCTGTTCACAATATGGAGAACTTAAAATATCGCTATATTTACGAATATGAGTTTCACCTCGGCACTAGTGCTGCAGAAACGGCTCGTAGGATTAACAATGCGTATGGGGAAGCTACTGCAAAAGAAAATACGGTACGTTATTGGTTCCAACGTTTCCGTTCTGGAAATTTTGACCTACAGAACAAGCCTCGTGGACGGCCGGAGACACAAGTTGATAACGAAGAATTAAAAGCAATTGTGGAAGCAGATCCATCGCAAACCACGTCAGAGTTAGCGGCAGGCTTCGGTGTGAGTGATAAAACCATTTTGATTCACTTGAAACAAATTGGAAAAGTGAAAAAACTTGAAAAATGGGTACCGCATGAATTGAGCGACGCAAACAAAGAAACACGCGTCGAGTGTTGCGTTTCACTTCTCAACCGGCACAATAATGAAGGCATTTTGAATCGTATCATTACTTGTGATGAAAAATGGATCTTGTACGACAACCGGAAACGTTCTTCACAATGGTTGAACCCAGGTGAACCAGCCAAATTCTGCCCGAAACGAAAGTTGACTCAGAAAAAGGTACTGGTAAGTGTCTGGTGGACTAGTGCCGGTGTCATCCATTACAGTTTCTTAAGATCTGGGCAAACAATCACGGCTGATGTGTATTGTCAACAATTGCAAACGATGATGGAAAAGCTAGCCATTAAACAACCCAGACTGGTCAATCGATCTAGCCCACTGCTGCTTCAGGACAACGCTCGACCACATACGGCACGTTTGACGGCCGCAAAACTACGGGAGCTGCGACTGGAATGTCTTCGACACCCACCATACTCCCCGGACCTTGCTCCAACTGATTACCATTTTTTTCGGAATTTGGACAACTTCATGCAAGGAAAAAAATTCAATTCTCACGAGGCTGTCCAAACGGCCTTCAAAGATTTTATTGATTCTCGCTCACACACTTTTTTTAGTAAAGGAATCAATGAACTACCTTCGAGATGGCAAAAGTGCATAGATAGCCATGGTACATACTTTGACTAAATAAAAAAATAGTTTCATAAAAAAAAATCGTTTTCATTTCTGCCATATGAAACGCCAATTTCATATGTAAGGACCTAATACTTCGCCTGTACAGTACTTCTCATTGAAAATCAAATTTGTATGCTGGCTAGACAGCGACATCTATTACCGCATTTCCCCCGTACGCTGATTTCTCTGAAGGATGACATTCTAAGTTTATCTTAATTATTCTATCTATGGTCACATGCAGTATTTGTGCTTCTAAATTCACTCTTCAAGGGAGTCTCCTTGGACTTTTTGTCTTAAGACAGCGTAGCCGGGCGCCCCGTGCGGTGCCGGCGCCCCCCCCCCCCTCCACCCTCCCCTCCCCTCCCCTCCACCCGCCCGCGGCTCACCTGCATCCCGCGGCCTGCAGCCTCCGCACACGGCCGTCCCACGGACCACTACAGCTGAGCCCGCGCTGTGTCACGTACCTGATGTAGACATCTCATTCTTTCAATACTTAGTAGTATTGAAAGAATGAGATGTCTCGTTACCACAGTCAAATTGGGTTTTAATTTGTACATTTAAAATTACTAAACGGAACCTTTTGGAATATGTTTGGGCACCTTCTGGATTTATAGGATCACTCGCGTGTCTGTCCGTCTGACTGTCACAGTCGATTTTTGCCGAAACTACTGAACCAATTAAGTTGAAATTTGGTACGTATATGTAAGTTTGTGACCCAAATCAATCAATCAATCAATCAAATCTTTATTTATAAATTGCAAATTTACAAGTCAATGATTAAGACGAATCTAACGACACCTAGCAAGCTAAAATCCATCCAGCCATTTAGGCTAAACAGCGTGCCAAAGAAATATACATACACACATACATATATACATACACTCGAAAAACATAACCCTCCTTTTGGCGCAGTCGGGTAAAACACAGTGATGTGTGAACTTACAGTGATATCTATTTAAGTGTTTTATAGTTTAGATTATCGAGAATCAATAGTCCTATCGTCATTTGCCTAAAGCTAATGATGCGACAAAAAAAAACAAATGCACTCTTGATGTAATTTGTGTGGCGTAATTTGTGTGTCACTTTAGTCCACACCAATTACAAACGTTTGTAATGAAAATTTTCGGCACCGAATTTTAGCTAAACTAGTTATCACAAAAGAGTGCCTCTTTTTGCATTTTGTTCATTCTTCCAATTTCTAGTTAGGTTAGGTTGGGGCGCCAGGTCGGATAACCTCCTCGTGTGTCTGAGCTCTACCATTATAAGATAAGTAGATAAGAGACAATAATTATATAATATAGATTAATATACCTCGACATAGAGTCTGCGACTCCATTTTAGTTTTAATTGTGACCTTTATATGTGTACTGTCACATATCATAGACTGTTTTAGGAATATTTTTAAGCACCATTAGTAAGCGCCATTTTTAAGCGCCACTGTTAAGTGCCAATTAATTGGCGCATTTCTACGCCGCGTTTTCCGCGCCTTTTGCTGCGCCTTTTAAGGCGCCACTTACTAAGCGCAAATTTCAGGCGCCACTTATTGAGCTCCAATATAGGTGTCATTTTCTAGCGCCAATTAATTGGCGCCTTTTTTCTGCGCCTTTTTGCCGCGCCATTTACCGCGCCTTTTTCTGCGCCTTTTTCTGCGCTTTTTTCCAGAAACGTCAGGACCGACATCAAAAACGACGTACTGGAGGCTTTGGACCGTCTCTACCAGCTGGTGAAGGAGACGGTCCAAAGCCTCCAGTACGTCGTTTTTGATGTCGGTCCTGACGTTTCTGGCGCTATTTATGCTCAGTTTGCCTTTCTCAAGACTGGCTCTTGCTTCTGCGGTTTTGCTCTGGTAGGTCTTCTTAGGTGGTGTGGAGATCCTGCGAGCTGCGGTGGCCGCTTTGTCTTGAGAAGTGGGTAGTCTTGTTTTTACAGGTCCTGCCTGCTGCGTCGGATCTATCGTGACCGGTGTTAGGGTCGGTGTCGTGTCACACTGTGCGGCTTCCCATTTGTCAATTGACTTCCGAACTTTCTGTAGTCTGGTAGAGTCGATTTTATTTATAAATTTTGAGTCGCAGCTCTATGTCCTTAATACTACTTAGTTTATATAGGTACGCTAGGTTTGAAAATAAAATAGAAAAATAAACTCTATGTAGAGTCTTGTAGCGTCTATATACAGTCACAATTAATACATACAATACAAATAAATGGTAAAATTAACAAAAACAAAAAAAGGCGCAGGAAAAAGGCGCGGTAAATGGCGCGGCAAAAAGGCGCAGCAAAAATACGAGGAAAAATGGCGTGGCAGAAAAGGCGCCAATTAACTGGCGCTGGAAAACGGCGCCGATTCAAGGCGCGGGTGTGATGTCAACGGCGCAGAGCCCTACTGATGTAATTGATGGTGCTCAAAAGGGCACGGCAATAAAGCGCGACAGTAGGGCGCGGGGGCTATGCGGCGCAGACAAAGGGCGCAGACAAAAGGCGCAGACAAAAGGCGCAGACAAAGGGCGCTAAAAAAGGCGCGGAAAAAGGCGCGGTAAATGGCGCGGCAAAAAGGCGCAGAAAAAAGGCGCGGAAAAATGGCGCGGCAAAAGGCGCCAATTAATTGGCGCTAGAAAATGACGCCTATATTGAAGCTCAATAAGTGGCGCCTGAAATTTGCGCTTAGTAAGTGGCGGCTTAAAAGGCGCAGGAAAAGGCGCGGAAAACGAGGCGTAGAAATGCGCCAATTAATTGGCACTTAACAGTGGCGCTTAAAAATGGCGCTTACTAATGGTGCTTAAAAATATTCCTAAAACAGTCTATGATATGTGACAGTACACATCAAGGTCACAATTAAAACTAAAATGGAGTCGCAGACTCTATGTCGAGGTATATTAATCTATATTATATAATTATGGTCTCTTATCTACTTATCTTATATAGATTGTCAGTTAGTTGTGGCGTTTGGCGCAGGTCGTGATCCTCAGGTGGAGCGGTGGCGCGCGGCGCAGTAGTGGCGCTGGGATGGTGAAGTGGCACGCGGCGCCAGCAGTGGCTTGCGAGGTGAGGCAACGAGAGGCTGACCTTTTCTTGTCGCTTTGTTGATCTCGTACTGTCTTCAATGGCTTGCAATTTGCAGTGGAGGCTTTGGGTTCTCTGGTCCGTAGATGGTCTCGTAAATCTGGCGTCCTGGGACTGGCCCCTTAAAATTCGCACAAAAGTGGCGCAGATTTAGGGCGCGTGTGCGCCTCCAATGGCGCAGATAAAGGCGCAGGTGTTAGGCGCGATGGCAGCGCGGCGCAGATAAATGGCGCGAATAAAAGGCGCACGGCAAGGGCGCAAAAGTAAGGCGCGCGGCGCGGAAAAAAGGCTCCGAAAAAGGGCGCTTGATTTCGCGGAGCAATGGCGCGGTACAGCCGATCTCGACCACAGCCTGAGCACGACTGGTTAGGTTAGGTTAGGTTAGGTTAAGTTAGGTTAGGTTAGGTTAGGTTAGGTTAGGTTAGGTTAGGTTAGGTTAAGTTAGGTTAGGTTAGGTTTTTTTTTTTTTTTTTCTGTCTGCCTCCAACATGATCGGAGCCTATTTCTGCTTGATTACGTTCATGCCAGTTCTCGCTTTTGCTACTTCTCGTACTTTCATTCTTCATACGTTTCTTTCTTACATTCGTCACCTTTCTTGCAATATGGGTGGGATGCCCATCTATGCTATTCTATCTAATTCTCTTTCTTTTATTTATTTAATGGGGTTAACACGGAGCACTTCGATTTATTAATTTTACTACAACATACTTTTCTTAATCTACTTATGATCTATTACATTTCACATTTATCTTTTAATGTTTTACATGAGTACACTTTCTTTTATTACACCTATTTATTTTACTACTTTTTACAATATATAAGTTATGTGCCTAGTTTTACAGTATACTTAACAATTATATACTTAATATATTATGTAAATATACATTTTTACTTCGTCTTGTTTCTTTTTACAACTTGTGCCGCTGTTTTTATACAGTAGGTTAACAATTTTTGTCTGTCATTACTTGTCATTATTTCCCATATATTTTCTTTTGTTAATTTCGATTTCAGTGTGTGCTCTATTTCGTATCTTTCTTTGTCGTGCACTGGGCACTCGAACAGTATATGAGCCACAGTTTCGTCCTTTGTGGGGTCGCAAATGCAGGATGGGCTCTCTTTGCACTTGAATCGGTTCAAGTACTCCGAGAATCCACCGTGCCCCGTCATTATTTGAGTCGTAAGGTGTGTTGTTTCCATCTTCCGTATGGTCCTGTATGCCGCTGCCGCATTTGGGAGAAACATTTTTGTGACTGATGCAGTTTCACTGGTGGTGTATCGCCGGTTCCATTCATCAAGCGTTGCCGTTCTAAGGTTCCGCTTGACATATGAGACCGGGCAGAGATCGTAATCTGGCTTTCGTTTGGAGCCCATAGCTGCCTCTTTTGCTAGTGTGTCTGCTCTTTCGTTGCCTTCCAATCCGGCGTGTGCTGTTCCACTTGTTCACGGTCCACCAGGTTCATTATCCCTATGTCGCTGCGCTCTGCAGGGTGAGGGGCCTCAATAGCCGGTGCCATTCGTTCCACCTCTCTGTCACCTAGTGCGGGCAGGAGCACCCCCTTCTTGGCCTCATAAAGCGAGGCCGCCTCCTGAATTCGGAGGTCCAGAGGAAGTATTCCAGCCAGCACCAGTGCTGAGTTCAGCGATACGGTGTGGTAGGCTTTACATAGTCTGTGTGCGATTCCACGCTGTACGACTCCCAGTTGTTTAATAACGCCCAATTTATTTGCCGCAGGGGCCCATGCGCTGGCGGCATACAGGATCACAGGTTCGACTACTGCCACATATATCGTTCTTATAACCTCAGGGTGCAGTCCCCAGCTCGCTTTTGCGGCCCTTGTTAATTGTTTATGAATGGCAATTGCTTTTCTACAAACATTAGTGACATGTGAGTTAAACGTTAGTTTTTCGTCAATGGTCAGGCCTAACATTTTTATTTCGCTGGACATAGCGATGTTGGTTCCACCCATGTTCAGTCGTGGGGTGTCGTACTTTAGTTTTCTCGTAATAACCATTGCATTGGTTTTGTGCGCAGCGAATTTTAGCTTATTTTGGACACCCCATTCCTGAGTACGTTCGAGAGCAACGTTTGCATGTCTTTCTATGTCCATAGCTGTTTTTCCGTCAAAAACCAGTACAACGTCATCTGCGAAGGCCTGACAGTATACTTCTGTCTGTTCCAGTGTTTCCAGCAATGGGTTCAGTAAAAGATTCCACAATATTGGTCCGCCTATGGAGCCCTGAACGCATCCCTTGTTGGTTTCCGTGCCGTATTCTTCGCCAGCATACCTTACTTTTACTCTTCTATCATGGAGGTAACTGTCGATGACCTTCCTCAAATTAAGTGGGCACTTCTCTTCGGCAAGACGGACTTTTATAGCCGGCCACCAGGCGCAATCGAAGGCTCCCTCTATGTCCAGGGATATTAAAGTGACGAGTTTCTTTTCGTTAAGCTTAGTGCGAATGTGCTTTATTAGGGTATAGAGAGAGTCTTCGGTGCTCCTTTGTGGCATGAATCCGTATTGCCGGCTACTAGTTTTCGGGACCAGGTGGTGCTTTAGGCGGGCTACAAGCATTTTTTCATATATTTTGCCCAATATCGGTAGAAGCCCAATAGGGCGATAGGACTTTGGGGTAGTGTAGTCGGGTTTTGCAGGTTTTTTCAGCACTACAACCGTAGCTTCTTTCCAAATCTTCGGGAAGTGATGGAGTTCCAGGCACTTATTTAGGAGAGCTAGAAATGCTTCGGGATCAGTGGCTATTGCTTGTTGGCATATATCGGCAGAGAAACCGTCGGCCCCGGGGGCTTTCTTCGGATTGAAGGAGTTGCTGGCTCGTATGAGTTCCACCATAGTAAACGGTGGTTCACAGAGATCATCTTGTTCACCAACAGTGGTATAGTAGGTAGTGGTACTTTTCCGGCATTTTCTCTGGTCAGGCGGTGGTGTTCATTGTCATTTTCAGCAGAGTCATCCGGGTAAAAGGTCTCTGCCAAAAATTTGGCTGAGTCCGTTGTACTTAGGGTTATTCCGTCCTTCTCCAGAGGTACATCTTCTTCCCTTTTCTTGGTACGACCGATAACTCGGTATATGCCTTCCCACATGCCCTCCTTATCCTCGAGGTAAGACAGCGTCGTCTAGCTGTGCTAACATGACGAACATTCAGATGTACTCTTTGGGTAATAAAGCAAGATAATACAAGTGTGAAATGGTTAGGTTAGGTTAGGTTAGGTTAGGTTAGGTTAGGTTAGGTTAGGTTACCCCGCAGGGACGACGCAGTCATGGTGGAGGGTGAAGTGGTGGCCATAAAACCCCACATAAAATACTTGGGTTTGGTCCTGGACCGCAAATGGGATTTTGTGGAACACTTCACTCGATTGGCTCCTCGATTGGTAGGCACTGCGGCGGCTTTGGGACGCCTTCTCCCTAACCTAGGCGGGCCGAACACCCCTTGTAGGCGTCTTTACGCGGGTGTCATAAGGAGCATGGCGCTTTACGGGGCTCCTGTTTGGGCCAACAGACTGTCAGCGAAAACCAAGTCTCTTCTTCGACGACCTCAGAGAGTGGTTGCCCAACGAATTATTAGAGGTTATACTACCGTGTCACACGCGGCGGCATGTGTACTCGCCTGCACACCTCCTTGGGAGCTAGACGCCAAAGTGCAGGCAGAGGTGTATAAAACGCGGGCTGAGTACAGGGTAAGGGGTGAACGGCCTGATGCAGAGGACGTTGAACGCACGCGTCGAGAAGCGGATGTCACACTGAGGGAGAAGTGGAAGGATGACCTCGAAGGCTCCCAATATGGCAAAAGAACAACTGAAGCCATCGTCCCATCTCTGGAATCTTGGCTTGAGAGAAGGCATGGCTTACTAACATATCGGCTGACGCAGGTAATGACCGGACACGGATGTTTTGGTCATTACTTGCACAAAATTGGGAGAGAGCCGAGTTCAACATGCCACGAGTGCGGACATGCTGACGATACAGCCCAGCATACACTAGAAGAATGTACCAAATGAGGCGGCGATGGTCTTGGAGGTGGCAAGAAAATCTGGCCACCTACAGGGGCCATACGTAAAGAAGCTGAAGGAGGCGGCCGACGCCTTCCTAAAGATTGTGGACGCTTTCTCGGAGAAGGCAGGCAGGACGGAGGAGGAGGAGCAACGCCGCCTCCGCGTCGACAACTGCCGGCTGAGAAGAGAGGTGGACTGCCTCAAGGCCGAGGTAAAGGCCCACCGACGGGAGTTCGACTCGATGAAGGCTCAAATGAAGAGGGAGCTGAAGGAGGAACTTCAGAGGGAGCAGCTCCAGAGGGAGCTCGCGGCTCCTTCCCAAGCGGTGCAGGCGGTGGCTCAGCCGGGCTTCGACCTCGAGGCATTCGAGGCCAGAATGCTCAACACCGTGGGCACCATGATGGGGGCCCGCCTTGCCGTGCTGGAGGAGCGTCTCCCCGAGGCTCCTATATGTCGCCCCCCGTTGGCGGCGGACAGACGGAGGGCTGCAGAGGGCCAGGCACTCCCTCTGGCCCCCGCGAAGGTGGGAAAACAGGCGGAACAGTCCCGCCCTGTGGCGGCCCCCAGGAAGAAAGCGGCGGAGGGGCAGCCGCCCTCCCAGACTCCTAGACAGTCGGGGAATGGGAAATCGGCGGCCAAGCCCACTCCGGGCCCCAAAGCCACGCGGGCCCCCAAAGCCTCGGGGAAGGTGGGCGGGGGGAAGGAGGCTTTCCCGCCTTTGCCAGTGCCCAGAAGGGCTGACGTGCAGGTCGCGGGACCCTCTTCGGCCCCCACCCCCGATCCGGTCTTGGCGCCTGCAGCGGAGCAGTGGAGCAGAGTGGTGTCGCGGAAGGCGGCGGCAAAGGCCAGGAGAGCCGCCGCCCCTCCCGCTGCCACTCGGAACACGCCGGCGGCCAATAAAGGCCCGAATAATGGAGCACCCGGGGCCCGCAAGCCGGTGAGGCTGGCCCCCGCCAAGACAGCGGCGGTCACGGTCGCCATAGATCCGGAGGCGGAAAAGAGAGGTGTCACGTATGCCTCTCTCCTCACGACCGCAGAGGCCCGAGTGGACTTGGCGTCGCTGGAAATCAGCGGCATCAAGTTCCGCTCGACGGCCACCGGGGCCACACTCCTCCAAATATCGGGGGAGGGCCGTGAGGAGAAGGCCAATAAGCTGGCGGAAGCTCTCCGCACTGAGCTGGATGGCCTGGCTACGGTGGCGAGGCCTGTGAGGACGGTCGACGTCCAACTCACAGGCCTCAACGAGGCGGCCACCCAGGAAAAGGTGGCTGCCGCTATCTGCAGGGTGGCTAAGTGTGGGGAGGACGCTGTCAAGGTCCTCCCCATACGTAAAAGGGGGGCTGGCCAGGGGGCGTGCCTAATAATGTGCCCCCTGGCAGTAGCGACGGCCCTAAGAAGGGCTGAGAAGATCCTGGTCGGATGGAGCTCGGCCAGGATCGAGGTCCTGAGTGACCGTCCCCTGCGCTGCTTCCGGTGTATGGGGATCGGGCACGCCAGGGCCATGTGCCCCTCGCCGAAAAACCGGGACAACCTGTGCTTCCGGTGCGGTCAGGAGGGGCACCAAGCGACCGCCTGCACCGGGGTGGTCCGCTGCGCGGTCTGCTCTGATGCAGGCAAGCCCCACGCTCACCACATGGGGGGGCGAAGCTGCCTGCCGCCGTCGACGAAAGGCAAGACGAGGTCCCGACCCAACCCCGCCGCCGCTAGCCAGAGGGAGCCCCGCCAGAGTGGGCAGGAGGAAGTAATGTCGGACTAATGCCCCAGGTCCGACAGAGCAGCTTCCTCCAGGGGAACCTCAACCACTGCGCCGGAGCCCAGGATCTGTTCCTGCAGTCCATGGCGCAGTGGCAGGTAAATCTGGCGGTCGCGTGCGAGCCATACTTTGTCCCCGACCAACCTAATTGGGTTGGGGACAGGGACGGCTCGGTAGCGGTGGTGGCGGGGCTCGGCGGCGGCCCAACCCCCAAAGCCCTCGAAAGGGGGCGGGGAATGGTGGTGGCTGAGTGGGGGGACCTGGTGCTGGTGGGGGTATATTTCTCCCCCAACAGGACCCTGGCGGAGTTCGAGGTATTCTTGGACTCCGTCGGGGCGGCACTGGGCCGCCTCGCTCCGCGTCCGGTGTTGGTGGTCGGGGACCTCAACGCCAAGTCGCGCGCCTGGGGCAACCCGGCGAGTGACGGACGCGGAAGGGCCGTCCAGGTTTGGGCGACCCTGGCCGGACTGTCCCTCCTCAACAGGGGGACAGCCCACACCTGCGTGCGACGGACGGGGGGGTCGGTGGTGGACGTTTCGTTCGCCACCCCCTCCGTCGCGCGCAGAGTAGTGGAATGGAGGGTGGAGGAGGAGGTGGAGACCCTCTCTGACCACCGCTATATTAGGTGGAGGGTCTCCACCTTTGGGCCGCTACTCCCGCCCAGAGGGCCCAGCAAGTTTCCACGCTGGGTCCTCTCCAAAATGGACCGGGAGTTGGCCAAGTGCGCTGCCATCGTCGAGCGGTGGCAGTCGCCCGGGCCCATAGACGCGGCCGAAGGGCCCGAAGAGGTCGACGCCCTGGCCCACCAAGTCCGCACCTCCCTGACGGCGGTGTGTGACGCGGCGATGCCGAGGGCCAAACGGCGTCCCCCCCGTCATCAGGTATACTGGTGGACGGGGGAAATCGCCGCCCTGCGAATGGAGGCCAACGTGGCGCGAAGGGCCTGCGCCCGCTACCGCCGCCGCCGCCGGCGCACAAACGGCCCCGCGGACGAAGAGGAGGACCAGCTGGAGAGCGCCTACAGGGAGAAGAAGAAGGCGCTCCAGCTGGCCATCTCTAGGGCAAAGGCCCTTTCTCGGGAGGAGCTCCTCCAATCACTGGACAGGGACCCGTGGGGGCGGCCCTATAGGACGGCGCGCAAGAAATTGCGTCTCCTGGGCCCTCCCCCCCTGGAGACCTTGGAGCCGGCAGTGGTTGAGGGGATAGTGGCGGTGTTGTTCCCGGCTGGCACCGGGCACACCCCACCGCCCATGGCCCCTCCATCAAACGAGGACCAGGGGGATGTGGCCCCCCCTGTAACCAATGGCGAGCTGGGCCTCGCCCTAGACCGGCTCAAGGGGCGAAAAACCGCCCCTGGGCCGGACGGAGTACCCGGTAGGGTGCTCCTGATCGCCGCCAGTGAACTGGAGGAGCGGCTGAGGGGAATGTTCGACGCATGCCTCCGCGTCGGGCATTTCCCTCGGCCGTGGAAGGAGGGCCGGCACCTCGACGAGCGGGGACCGGGCCTTTCGGAGGCTCAGTACGGCTTCCGGGCGCATCGTTCTACGATAGACGCCCTGAAGGCCCTGAAGGCTCGGTCCGCAGAGGCCGTCGAGCGGGGGGAGGTAGTCCTGGCGATCTCTCTAGACGTCAAGAACGCCTTCAACAGCCTGCCGTTCGAGACGATCAAGGAGGCACTCCGGTATCACGGGGTGCCTACCTATCTCCGGCGGCTGTTGGAGGACTACCTCCAGGACAGGGTGATCCGCTGGGAGGGCGGAGACGGAGGACTACACCAGCGTCGCGTGGGGAGCGGCGTCCCGCAGGGCTCCGTGTTGGGGCCCGTCCTGTGGAACGTCGGCTTCGACTGGCTGCTGCGCTGCCCTCTCCTCCCCGGGACGAGTGTCATCTGCTATGCGGATGACACTCTCGTCACAGCCCGGGGAAGGACGTTTCAGGACGCGGTGCGGCTAGGCCAGGTCGTGGCGACGCTGGTGGCGGACAGAATCCGCCTGCTGGGCCTGACGGTCTCGGTCGAAAAGACGGAGGCCGTCCTCTTCCACGGCCCACGCAGGGGTCCTCCGAGGGGAGCGCGGATCACCCTGTCCGGGGTGGGGGTCGCGGTGGGGGCGGACATGAAATATCTCGGCCTCCACCTCGACGGGAGGTGGAGCTTCGGGGCGCACTTCGCCAAACAGGCTCCGAAGCTCCTGGGGGCAGCGGGGGCACTGGGGAGGCTCCTCCCCAATGTCGGCGGACCGGCATCCCCGTGCAGAAGGCTGTACTGCGGAATAATCCGCAGTATGGCCCTGTATGGGGCCCCGGTCTGGATCGACGCCCTCGGGGCAAAAAATATGGCCCTCCTGCGGAGATCGCAGAGGGTCATAGCCTCGAGGGCATGCAGGGCGTATCGCACGGTCTCGTACACGGCCGCGACCCTCCTTGCATGCGACCCCCCGTGGTCGCTGCAAGCTGAGGTACTTGCGGAGGTGTACGACTACCGTGCCGCCCTGCGAGGGAGGGGGGAGTTCCCCAGTTTCAGGGAGGTGGAGGGCTTGCGGGAGGCGGCGAAAGCCGCCATCCTCCCGCGGTGGAGGGACGAGCTCGGGTCCGCCACGGCTGGCTCGGCGACCGTTGGGGCAATACTGCCCCACCTGGATCGCTGGGTTGCCCGGCTGTGGGGACCCTTGTCCTTCCACCTGGTGCAGGTGCTCACCGGACACGGAGTCTTCGGCGAGTACCTGCACCGCGTGGCGGGCCGGGAAGAAACTCCGGCCTGCCATGAGTGTGGCGCACAGGTGGACACTGTGCGCCACACCGTGGAGGAGTGCGCGGCCTGGGCGAGCGAGCGATGCGCCCTGGCCGCCGTCGTGGGGGGGGACCTCTCGCTGTCGACCATCGTTGGGAGGATGCTCGACAGCGAGAGGTGCTGGGAGGCAATGGCCTCCTTCTGCGACGCCGTACTGTCGCGGAAGGAGGCCGCGGAGAGAGAGCGCGAGGACGATCCCCTTGCGGCTCCTCTCCGCCGGAGGAGGGTGGGGCGTGCACGGAGGCGCTACGCGCACCTAAACGCTCCACCCTAGTGGACCGGGCGGCGGGGTCGGGGGGCCCCAAAGCCCAACAGAAGTCCACGGAGTTTGAGCGCCCCGTAATTCTCCCGGGGCGCTCACTCGGAGGAGGGCCCAAGTAACGGGCCCGCTGAGAGGGCTGCGGTAGAATGCGACAACGCGATCCCGCAGCCCTCGCGCAGTCAGCGCGGAGGAGAATCGCTGGGGTTTTAGTGGGTATTCCGGCCACTCTGGCCGGCGAGTCCCACATAACCACCTGCCCCCCCTTTCTTTGGGCGGGTGGTATGCGTAAAGGCATTTCCCCAGCGTTAAAAAAAAAAAAAAAAAAGGTTAGGTTAGGTTAGGTTGGGGCGCCAGGTCGGATAACCTCCTCGTGTGTCCGAGCTCTACCACTTCCCTTTGATTTCGATCAAGGGGAAAGGGTAGAGTTCGGGCCGGTGCGCCCTGGAGGCAACGGTAAGTGATCTCCTGTTCGCAGGGATCGCTTACCGGTGCTACCAATGATCCGACGGGAGGGCCTCTCTGCGCGTCCCTTTGACCTGAGCAAAGGGCGCAGCAGACGAGGCCGGGTGGGCGCGCTGCCCTTTTCGGGGCGGTGCGTCCGGGGCTCCGGTCGCCTGGCGACTGGGCTCCCGGGGAGGGTGCGTCCCCTTTTATAGGGGCGCAGTGGTGGGGGGGTTGTGTTGGGGGGTGGGGGCTTGTGCGGAGTTGGGGGGTTGTGTGGGGAGCAGGGATGCCGGCCAGAGGGGCCTATGGCACCTGCTCCCTGCGCAACCGTCTTGGTGGGTGTTGCCCTTTTCAGGGCGATACGTGTTTTGTCGGCGGTCGACTGGGGGCTGGAGCGGTTCTCCTTCACCCAGTTGATCGCCGATGGGGACTCGGGTGATGGGCCGAAAGGCTTGTCGCCCGTGGGAGAAGTCCCCTTGGAGATGGTGCCCTTTTGGGCAAGCCGGGGGGCGTCGTGGTCGAATGCTCTGCGATCCCATGGCGTCCCCATTAACGGCGGTGCGGAAACGCCGGAGTGGTTTTAGTGGGTAGGCCCGCTGAGCTCCTTCCCATTCGGGGTCGGGGCGAGGTGGGAGAGTCCCACATAACCCCCGTGGCTTCTCCCAGCCCGGGGGTATGCGTAACGCATTTCCACTCCGATAAAAAAAAAAAAAAAAAAAAAAAAAAAAAAAAAAAAGGTTAGGTTAGGTTAGGTTAGGTTAGGTTAGGTTAGGTTAGGTTAGGTTAGGTTAGGTTAGGTTAGGTTGGGGCGCCAGGTCGGATAACCTCCTCGTGTGTCCGAGCTCTACCACTTCCCTTTGATTTCGATCAGGGGGAAAGGGTAGAGTTCGGGCCGGTGCGCCCTGGAGGCAACGGTAAGTGATCTCCTGTTCGCAGGGATTGCTTACCGGTGCTACCAATGATCCGACGGGAGGGCCTCTCTGCGCGTCCCTTTGACCTGAGCAAAGGGCGCAGCAGACGAGGCCGGGTGGGCGCGCTGCCCTTTTCGGGGCGGTGCGTCCGGGGCTCCGGTCGCCTGGCGACTGGGCTCCCGGGGAGGGTGCGTCCCCTTTTATAGGGGCGCAGTGGTGGGGGGGTTGTGTGGGGAGTGGGGATGCCGGCCAGAGGGGCCTATGGCGCCTGCTCGCTGCGCAACCGATTGGTGGGTGTTGCCCTTTTCAGGGCGATACGTGTTTTGTCGGTGGTCGACTGGGGGCTGGAGCGGTTCTCCTTCACCCAGTTGATCGCCGATCGGGACTCGGGTGATGGGCCGAAAGGCTAGTCGCCCGTGGGAGAAGTCCTTTGGCGAGGGTGCCCTTTTAGGGCAAGCCGGGGGGCGTCGTGGTCGAATGCTCTGCGATCCCATGGCGTCCCCATTAACGGCAGTGCGGAAACGCCGGAGTGGTTTTAGTGGGTAGGCCCGCCGAGCTCCTTCCCATTCGGGGTCGGGGCGAGGTGGGAGAGTCCCACATAACCTCCGTGGCTTCTCCCAGCCCGGGGGTATGCGTAACGCATTTCCACTCCGATAAAAAAAAAAAAAAAAAAAAAGGTTAGGTTAGGTTAGGTTAGGTTAGGTTAAGTTAGGTTAGGTTAGGTTAAGTTAGGTTAGGTTTGGGATGAGTGTTGGCAGGGGTTGTATGGGGAGTGGGCTACTAGCCAGACGGGCCATAATGTAGTCTGCAACCTGTGCGACTATGCGAGAACGGGAGTGTTGCCCTTTTCGGGGCGACTCTGGGATGAGTGTTGGCGAGGGGTTGTATGGGAAGTGGGCTACTAGCCAGAGGGGCCATGATGTAGTCTGCAACCTGTGCGGCTGTGCGTGAGTGGGAGTGTTGCCCTTTTCGGGGCGACACTGGAGTGGGTTATGTGGGGTTGTGCGGGGAGTGGGCTGCTAGCATTGTGTGGCCTGCTCCTTGCGCAGCCAGGAGACGGAAGTGTTGCCCTTTTCAGGGCGATACTGGGGTGGGGGGAGCGAAATTGAGAGAAGTGCTGCCCTTTCGGGGCGACATGGTGGTAAGGGGTTGTTCGGGGAGTGGGCTACTAGCCAGAGGGGCCATAATGTAGTCTGCAACCTGGGTGGCCATGCGTGAGTGGGAGTGTTGCCCTTTCGGGGCGACTCTGGGACGAGTGTTGGCGAGGGGTTGTATGGGGAGTGGGCTACTAGCCAGACGGGCCATAATGTAGTCTGCAACCTGTGCGGCTACGCGTGAGTGGGAGTGTTGCCCTTTTCGGGGCGACTCTGGGACGAGTGTTGGCGAGGGGTTGTATGGGGAGTGGGCTACTAGCCAGACGGGCCATAATGTAGTCTGCAACCTGTGTGACTATGCGTGAGTGGGAGTGTTGCCCTTTTCGGGGCGACTCTGGAATGAGTGTTGGCGAGGGGTCGTATGGGAAGTGGGCTACTAGCCAGAGGGGCCATGATGTAGTCTGCAACCTGTGCGGCTGTGCGTGAGTGGGAGTGTTGCCCTTTTCGGGGCGACACTGGAGTGGGTCATGTGGGGTTGTGCGGGGAGTGGGCTGCTAGCGTTGTGTGGCCTGCTCCTTGCGCAGCCAGGAGACGGAAGTGTTGCCCTTTTCAGGGCGATACTGGGGTGGGGGGAGCGAATTTGAGAGGAGTGCTGCCCTTTCGGGGCGACACTGGAGTGGGGTTGTGCGGGGAGTGGGCTGCTAGCATTATGTGGCCTGCTCCTTGCGCAGCCAGGTGAGGTGACAATATGGAGAGGGGTGCAATATGTGCACAGGTGTGTGAATGGGAGTGTTGCACTTTCAGTGCGACATTGAGAGAGTTGCTGGTGAGGGGGCTGTTCGAAGGGCGGGGAAGCTGGTCAGAGCTGATCATCAAGCTACCTGCCCTTTGTGCAGCCAACGCCCTTGCGGTGTTGCCCTTTTCGGGGCGACATTGTGGGGGCGTAATGGTGAAGGATGGAAGGGAAGTTGCGAGGTTGGTGTTGCCCTTTCGGGGCGACACTCGCCTTGCGGCAATGGTGGCCCTCGCTGGGTTGCCCTTTTAGGGGCGACATTGCGGGGCTGCACTGGTGACGGAAGGGTGTTGCCCTTTCGGGGCGACACTCTGTCGTCGGCGGTTGGCGGGGGGTTGGATCGTCCTTGGGCGGTCCTTCACTCAGTCAACTTCCGGCGACGGTGAAGGGGGGGACTCGGGTGATGGCCCGTGGGAGAAGTCCCCCTTTTGGAGATGGAGCCCCTTCGGGGCCGTCGGGGGGTGTCGTGGTAGAATGTACGCGAACCCATGGCACCCCCATAACGGCAGTGCTGGATTGTACCGGAGTGGTTTTAGTGGGTAGGCCTCGGCCTCTTTCTCCACTCGGGGGAGGGAGGGTGAGGAGAGTCCCACATAACTCCCCAAGCGGCATCTCCCAGCCCGGGGGGTATGCGTAATGCATTTCCACTTCGTTAAAAAAAAAAAAAAAAAAAAAAAAAGGTTAGGTTAGGTTAGGTTAGGTTAGGTTAGGTTAGGTTAGGTTAGGTTAGGTTAGGTTAGGTTGGGGCGCCAGGTCGGATAACCTCCTCGTGTGTCTGAGCTCTACCACTTCCCTTTGATTTCGATCAAGGGGAAAGGGTAGAGTTCGGGCCGGTGCGCCCTGGAGGCAACGGTAAGTGATCTCCTGTTCGCAGGGATTGCTTACCGGTGCTACCAATGATCCGACGGGAGGGCCTCTCTGCGCGTCCCTTTGACCTGAGCAAAGGGCGCAGCAGACGAGGCCGGGTGGGCGCGCTGCCCTTTTCGGGGCGGTGCGTCCGGGGCTCCGGTCGCCTGGCGACTGGGCTCCCGGGGAGGGTGCGTCCCCTTTTATAGGGGCGCAGTGGTGGGGGGGTTGTGTGGGGAGTGTGGATGCCGGCCAGAGGGGCCTGTGGCACCTGCTCCCTGCGCAACCGTTTGGAGGGTGTTGCCCTTTACAGGGCGGCACGTGTTTTGTCGGCGGTTGACTGGGGGCTGGAGCGGTTCTCCTTCATCCAGTCGATCGCCGATCGGGACTCGGGTGATGGGCCGAAAGGCTAGTCGCCCGTGGGAGAAGTCCCTTGGCGAGGGTGCCCTTTTGGGCAAGCCGGGGGGCGTCGTGGTCGAATGCTCTGCGATCCCATGGCGTCCCCATTAACGGCAGTGCGGAAACGCCGGAGTGGTTTTAGTGGGTAGGCCCGCCGAGCTCCTTCCCATTCGGGGTCGGGGCGAGGTGGGAGAGTCCCACATAACCTCCGTGGCTTCTCCCAGCCCGGGGGTATGCGTAAAGCATTTCCACTCCGATAAAAAAAAAAAAAAAAAAAGGTTAGGTTAGGTTAGGTTAGGTTAGGTTAGGTTAGGTTAGGTTAGGTTGGGGCGCCAGGTCGGATAACCTCCTCGTGTGTCTGAGCTCTACCACTTCCCTTTGATTTCGATCAAGGGGAAAGGGTAGAGTTCGGGCCGGTGCGCCCTGGAGGCAACGGTAAGTGATCTCATGTTCGCAGGGATTGCTTACCGGTGCTACTAATGATCCGACAGGAGGGCCTCTCTGCGCGTCCCTTTGACCTGAGCAAAGGGCGCAGCAGACGAGGCCGGGTGGGCGCGCTGCCCTTTTCGGGGCGGTGTGTCCGGGGCTCCGGTCGCCTGGCGACTGGGCTCCCGGGGAGGGTGCGTCCCCTTTTATAGGGGCGCAGTGGTGGGGGGTTGTGTGGGGAGTGGGGATGCCGGCCAGAGGGGCCTATGGCACCTGCTCCTTGCGCAACCAATTGGAGGGTGTTGCCCTTTTCGGGGCGATACGTGTTTTGTCGGCGGTCGACTGGGGGCTGGAGCGGTTCTCCTTCACCCAGTTGATCGCCGATCGGGACTCGGGTGATGGGCCGAAAGGCTAGTCGCCCGTGGGAGAAGTCCTTTGGCGAGGGTGCCCTTTTGGGCAAGCCGGGGGGCGTCGTGGTCGAATGCTCTGCGATCCCATGGCGTCCCCATTAACGGCAGTGCGGAAACGCCGGAGTGGTTTTAGTGGGTAGGCCCGCCGAGCTCCTTCCCATTCGGGGTCGGGGCGAGGTGGGAGAGTCCCACATAACCCCCGTGGCTTCTCCCAGCCCGGGGGTATGCGTAACGCATTTCCACTCCGATAAAAAAAAAAAAAAAAAAAAAAAAAAAAAAAAAAAAAAGGTTAGGTTAGGTTAGGTTAGGTTAGGTTAGGTTAGGTTAGGTTAGGTTAGGTTAGGTTAGGTTAGGTTAGGTTAGGTTAGGTTAGGTTAGGTTAGGTTAGGTTAGGTTAGGTTAGGTTAGGTTAGGTTAGGTTAGGTTAGGTTAGGTTAGGTTAGGTTAGGTTAGGTTAGGTTAGGTTAGGTTAGGTTAGGTTAGGTTAGGTTAGGTTAGGTTAGGTTAGGTTAGGTTAGGTTAGGTTAGGTTAGGTTAGGTTAGGTTAGGTTAGGTTAGGTTAGGTTAGGTTAGGTTAGGTTAGGTTAGGTTAGGTTAGGTTAGGTTAGGTTAGGTTAGGTTAGGTTAGGTTAGGTTAGGTTAGGTTAGGTTAGGTTAGGTTAGGTTAGGTTAGGTTAGGTTAGGTTAGTCGCGTCCCGCGCGCCGCCGCGGACGGCCACGTTTTTACTTGCTCCGCGCTCGAAAATCCGCAAAAATAGTCTTTTTTAGTGTTACAGTGTTAAATTTAGTATCAAAATGTGCGCATTTTTGCCCCCTACGTAGGGGTGCAAAATTTTTGAAAATCGGATGTGTTTGTGAAGTGTAGTGACGGGAAATGTGTTTTTCCGAGGGAATTTTTTCCTTCATAAATTTTTAACTCCCGAATACGATCGATGACCCCTAGTTTTTCAATTGCTAATATCTGCGCCTTTATGAGGACCTGGTTGTGGCTGAGTTTTGGATTTTTCCGGTGTAAATTCGTCGCTCCAGAACGAAAAATCTGGAAAACACTTGACCGAGGGGTACCACTTCCGGTGCTTTTCGGCTGGATTTGTGATGGAATCCTAATGAGGATTGAGGAGAGGACTTCAACAGTGCAATTGGATTTTGGCTAAGTGTCATAGTTTTTTAGTTATAAGCTTTTTTCTCGTTACTCATCTTGCCTTGACTTTGCCCCCCTTTTTCTCAAAATTTAAAGCGATAACCCCCCTTTTTTATTATTGCGCTCGGTTGAGAATCTAATAGGTTATAATCCTTCAAAATTTTAGATTTTTCTTACGTATAGTTTCCAAAATAAGTAATTATAAGTGCGGTCGGTCAGAGAATTTTCAAGTTCGTTACGTAAATAATTTTCCAAATTTCACTTTTTTATCTTGATACTTTTTCAAAATTTTCTTCTACCAGTGGGTTTATACGTAATAAAAAATGGGTTTGCCGCAAATCCCAAGTCTCTAACTCAGGTCGTTTAAGTACAGTAGCAATAATTAAAATTTGAGTTTCTGGAACATTCTATTCTTCTCGAAGTTGCTCCCCTTTCTATCTCAAATCTCAAGCGATAACCCCCCTTTTTTGTTATTGCGCTCGGTTCAGAGTCTAATAGGCTATACCTGTTCTAAATTTCAGAATTATCCCACGCATAGGTTTCAAGATAAGTAATTATAAGTTCAAGTCCGTTACGTAAATAATTTTCCAAAGTTATTTTTTATCTTTATACTTTTTCAAAATTTTCTTTCACAAATCGCTTCCAAGTTATTAAAATTAGTCTACCGCAAACCCCAACCGCCGGGCTCATCTGGTTTAAGCACAATTGCAAGTTCAATCATTCCTAAAATCTCTACTTGTTGCTAAGCGCGTTCTATCACCGAGAAGCCTATCACTCGCGCAGACGGTTTGCACACCTTGAATAGAGAATATTTTTCTGCTTCTTTTCATGCAAATTTTATATTTTTAGCCCATGTATATCATAAGATAATTAGATTTTGTTTAGATTAGAGCACAAAAAATTCGAAAGCACTGACCACCTGATACTATTACTGGCGCTTTCTTTAATTTTGAATAGGATATAGAAGGAATCGTACCTACTAGTCGATCTCAAAATAGCAACTTTCATCTTGTTACTAGGCGCTGCGTCCCACTACGACCATAGTGAAGGTTACTTTTCGCGCAATCGGCTTTTTCATCCTGTATAGTGCTCATTCTCCTGATTCTTCTGGTGTTTGTCTTATATTTTTAGCACAGCTAGATCGTAAGTTAATTAGATTTCACTTAAACGTTGCTGGCCCAATCGTGCAGGCCTTAATTTAGTATATTCTGAAGAACACAATTTCGCGCGGATGGCGTGTTGTTAACTCATTAGATACATGCATAAACAATACATTTGCCAATTTTCAGAATTTTCTAACTTACAGTCATCGGGGAAAGTAATATTCTTATATCTCTCATAGCGGGCGTAAACGGCGACCGTGAATCTAATAATGAAGGGTATCGTTTCGCGCGGGCGACCTTCACTTATTAGGTAGATATGAACACTCAAATATCATCCACCAAACTTCAGAATTTTCACACATAGTCTCTCAGTTAAATAAAGTATCAAAATAATTACGTAAATATATATTTTTTTTTTTTTTTTTAAAGTTTTACTCTCTTTGTGTTCAGTGTTATTTCAATATTTTTGTTCACAACCGGCTTCATAACAAGTACAAATAGTACTGTCACAAATTTCAACCACCGGACTCATATCATTTAAGTTGCAACTTTGACCTGTTGCTAGGTGCAGCGCCCCACTACAACCATAGTGAAGGTTACTTTTCGCGAAAACGGCTTTTACACCCTGTATAGTGCACACTCTCCTGTTTCTTCTGGTGTTTGTTTTATATTTTTAGCAGAACTAGATCTTTAGTTAATTAGATTTCACTCAAACGCTGCTGGCCTAATAGTGCAGGCCTTGAATTAGCATATTTTAAAGAACACAATTTCGCGTGGATGGCGTGTTGTTAACTCAATAGATACATACATAAGCAATAAATTTGCCAATTTTCAGAATTTTCCAACTTACAGTCACCGGGGAAAGTAATATTCTTAATTCTTAAATCTCTCACAGCGGGCGTAAAGGACGACCTTGAATCTCGTAATGAGGGTTGTCGTTTCGCGCGGACGACTTTCGCTTATTAGGTAGATATGAACACTCACATATCATCCACCAAACTTCAGAATTTTCACATATATAGTCTCTCAGTTAAATTAAATATCAAAATAATTACGTAAATATTTTCTAAGTTTTACTTTCTTTGTGCTCATTGTTATTTCAAAATATTTGTTCACAACCGGCCTCATAACAAGTAAAAATAATATTGCCACAAATTTCAACCACCGGACTCATATCATTTAAGAACAATAGCAACTTTGACCTGTTATTGCTAGGTACAGCGCCCCACTACAACCATAGTGAAGGTTACTTTTCGCGAAAACGGCTTTTACACCTGTATAGTGCACACTCTCCTGATTCTTCTGGTGTTTGTTTTATATTTTTAGCAGAACTAGATCTTAAGTTAATTAGATTTCACTCAAACGCTGCTGGCCTAATCGTGCAGGCCTTGAATTAGCATATTTTAAAGAACACAATTTCGCGCGGATGACGTAATGTTAACTCAATAAATACATACATAAGCAATATATTTGCCAATTTTCAGAATTTTCTAACTTACAGTCACCGGGGAAAGTAATATTCTTAATTCTTAAATCTCTCACAGCGGGCGTAAAGGACGACCTTGAATCTCGTAATGAGGGTTGTCGTCTCGCGCGGACGACTTTCGCTTATTAGGTAGATATGAACACTCACATATCATCCACCAAACTTCAGAATTTTCACATATATAGTCTCTCAGTTAAATTAAATATCAAAATAATTACGTAAATATTTTCTAAGTTTTACTTTCTTTGTGCTCATTGTTATTTCAAAATATTTGTTCACAACCGGCCTCATAACAAGTAAAAATAGTATTGCCACAAATTTCAACCACCGGACTCATATCATTTAAGAACAATAGCAACTTTGACCTGTTATTGCTAGGTACAGCGCCCACTACAACCATAGTGAAGGTTACTTTCGCGAAAACGGCTTTTACACCCTGTATAGTGCACACTCTCCTGATTCTTCTGGTGTTTGTTTTATATTTTTAGCAGAACTAGACCTTAAGTTAATTCGATTTCACTCAAACGTTGCTGGCCCAATTGTGCAGGCCTATCACTGAGGAAAGTAATATTCTTAAATCTCTCACAGCGGGCATAAGCGGCGACCTTGAATCTAATAATAAAGGATGTCGTTCGCGGACGACCTTCACTTATTATCTGAAAAATCTGGAAAACACGTGACCGCGGAGTTCCACTTCCTGTGTTTTCCAGCTGGATTTGTGATGTAATCCTAATGAGGATTGAGGAGAGGACTCCAATTGTGCAATTGGATTTCGGCTAAGTGTTATAGTTTTCTAGTTATAAGTTTTGTTTCTCTCTTTATTTATTTTGCCTGAACTTTGCCCCCATTTTTTCTCAAAATTTAAAGCGATAACCCCCCTTGTTTATTATTGCGCTCGGTCGAGTATCTAATAGGTTATACCTGTTCCAAAGTTTAGAATTTTCTTACGCATAGTTTTTAAAATAAGTAATGTTATGTGCAGTCGATCAGAGGATTTTCGAGTTCGTTACGTAAATAATTTTCTATATTTCACTTTTTTATCTTTGTACTTTATCAAAATTTTCTTTTATTATTTGGTTTATACGCAATAAAAAATAAGTTTGCCACAAATTCCAAGTTTCTAACTTATTTTGTTTAAGTACAATATCAATAATTAAATTTAGAGCTTCTAGAACATTCTTCCTTTTGCTCGAACTTTGCTGCCCTTTGCTTTGCGTTTTTCTTTTAGTAATGGGTTTATAAGTAGAGTTTCTAGAACATTCTTATAGGGGCCGTAATGGTGTATTTTCGAACTATGTAACTTAGAAGCTTTACTTCCATTGGGCAGGTTCGGAAGCCACCGTTGCGTTTGATATTGTAGTTAGTTATCGTTATAGTTATTAGTATTTTTAAAAAACATAACCCTCTTTCTGTCGCAGTCGGGTAAATAGGCTTAGGCCGTTATGTGATGCATTTTCGGACGAGTAATTTAGAAGCTTCACTTCTATTAGACGAGTTCGAGAGTCGCCGTTGCGGCCGATGTAGTAATAGTTAATTTATCGTCGTCGCCGTCATCGTCATCGTCGACGTCGTCGTCGTCGTTGTCGTTGACGTCGTCGTCGTAACAATAGTACATTAGGTAGCGGCCGCCAGGGTGCTTCGGATCTGTAATAGAAGCTTCGTTTCTATTGAAAGAGTCCGGAGTTGCCGTTGTGACCAAAGTACTAGCCGTTGACGGCGTGGTCGTCGAGGACGCCGTCAGAGTCGTTGGCCCCGGCAGCGCCGTCATTGTTTAATAATAGTACATTTATCATAGGGGCCGCTAATGGTGCATTTTTAGATGAGTAATTTAGAAACTTCATTTCTATTAGATGAATCTGGGAATCACCATTGCGACCGAAGTAACAGTAGTCATTAGTTTCGTCGTTGTAATAGTAGTACTTAGTTTAGTGGTCGCTAAGCGGCGTTTTTTTCGGGTGAGTCATTTAGAAGCTTCACTTCTATTAGACAAGTTCGGAAATCGCCGCCGTGACCGTAATAGTAGTAGTGTGCTCGTTGTTATTGCCGACGGCGTGGTCGTCGGTGTCGCCGCCATTAGTATAATAAATATAAACTAAATAAATTGTCTTTTGGCGTGCGTAAATCGAAATTTATTTATTTATTTATTTACCAATCTCTGCGCTCGGCTTGGAATTTATAAGGCTACACTTGCTTCAAAGTTCATAATTTTACTATGTGTAGTTTTCGCAATAAACAGTTATAGTTGCGAGCGGGCGGGGGATTCTTTGATCGGTTGCGTAAATAACTTTCCAAATTTCACTTTTTTATCCTTATAGTTTTTCAAAATTTTCTTTTATTACTGGGTTTATAAGTAATAAAAATGAGTTTACTGTAAACTACAATTGTCTGAGTCATTTCGTTTAGGCACGACAGCCATAACTAAATATTAAATATTACTGACCTACACTTTTGGCGTTTATTCTGTTTGCAGGCAGACTGGTAGCTGTGGTTTCTTCATCGTCTTGTGATTCTGTGACTACAGTTGTGGAGGGGCTGGTGATGTATGAGTGCTGCCCTTTTCAGGGCGACACTTGGATGGGTAACGGTGAGGGGTCGTGCGGGGAGTGGGCTGCCAGCCAGAGGGGCCATAATGCAGTCTGCAACCTGTGCGGCTGTGCGTGAGTGGGAGTGTTGCCCTTTTCGGGGCGACTCTGGGACGAGTGTTGGCGAGGGGTTGTATGGGGAGTGGGCTGCTAGCCAGAGGGGCCATAATGCAGTCTGCAACCTGTGCGGCTATGCGTGAGTGGGAGTGTTGCCCTTTTCGGGGCGACTCTGGGACGAGTGTTGGCGAGGGGTTGTATGGGGAGTGGGCTACTAGCCAGACGGGCCATAATGTAGTCTGCAACCTGTGCGACTGTGCGTGAGCGGGAGTGTTGCCCTTTTCGGGGCGACTCTGGAATGAGTGTTGGCGAGGGGTCGTATGGGAAGTGGGCTACTAGCCAGAGGGGCCATGATGTAGTCTGCAACCTGTGCGGCTGTGCGTGAGTGGGAGTGTTGCCCTTTTCGGGGCGACACTGGAGTGGGTTATGTGGGGTTGTGCGGGGAGTGGGCTGCTAGCATTGTGTGGCCTGCTCCTTGCGCAGCCAGGAGACGGAAGTGTTGCCCTTTTCAGGGCGATACTGGGGTGGGGGGAGCGAAATTGAGAGAAGTGCTGCCCCTTTCGGGGCGACATGGTGGTAAGGGGTTGTTCGGGGAGTGGGCTACTAGCCAGAGGGGCCATAATGTAGTCTGCAACCTGGGTGGCCATGCGTGAGTGGGAGTGTTGCCCTTTTCGGGGCGACTCTGGGACGAGTGTTGGCGAGGGGTCGTATGGGGAGTGGGCTACTAGCCAGACGGGCCATAATGTAGTCTGCAACCTGTGCGGCTACGCGTGAGTGGGAGTGTTGCCCTTTTCGGGGCGACTCTGGGACGAGTGTTGGCGAGGGGTTGTATGGGGAGTGGGCTACTAGCCAGACGGGCCATAATGTAGTCTGCAACCTGTGCGACCGTGCGTGAGCGGGAGTGTTGCCCTTTTCGGGAAGACTCTGGGAGGAGTGTCGGTGTGCGTGAGTGGGAGTGTTGCCCTTTTCGGGGCGACTCTGGGATGAGTGTTGGCGAGGGGTTGTATGGGGCGTGGGCTACTAGCCAGACGGGCCATAATGTAGTCTGCAACCTGTGTGACTATGCGTGAGTGGGAGTGTTGCCCTTTTCGGGGCGACTCTGGAATGAGTGTTGGCGAGGGGTCGTATGGGAAGTGGGCTACTAGCCAGAGGGGCCATGATGTAGTCTGCAACCTGTGCGGCTGTGCGTGAGTGGGAGTGTTGCCCTTTTCGGGGCGACACTGGAGTGGGTTATGTGGGGTTGTGCGGGGAGTGGGCTGCTAGCATTGTGTGGCCTGCTCCTTGCGCAGCCAGGAGACGGAAGTGTTGCCCTTTTCAGGGCGATACTGGGGTGGGGGGAGCGAAATTGAGAGAAGTGCTGCCCCTTTCGGGGCGACATGGTGGTAAGGGGTTGTTCGGGGAGTGGGCTACTAGCCAGAGGGGCCATAATGTAGTCTGCAACCTGGGTGGCCATGCGTGAGTGGGAGTGTTGCCCTTTTCGGGGCGACTCTGGGACGAGTGTTGGCGAGGGGTCGTATGGGGAGTGGGCTACTAGCCAGACGGGCCATAATGTAGTCTGCAACCTGTGCGGCTACGCGTGAGTGGGAGTGTTGCCCTTTTCGGGGCGACTCTGGGACGAGTGTT
Source organism: Aethes cnicana (assembly GCA_963971205.1). Lineage (NCBI taxonomy): Eukaryota > Metazoa > Arthropoda > Insecta > Lepidoptera > Tortricidae > Aethes > Aethes cnicana. Next base: position 27,353 of record CAXARK010000039.1, read on the forward strand.
GGCGAGGGGTTGTATGGGGAGTGGGCTACTAGCCAGACGGGCCATAATGTAGTCTGCAACCTGTGCGACCGTGCGTGAGCGGGAGTGTTGCCCTTTTCGGGGCGACTCTGGGAGGAGTGTCGGTGTGCGTGAGTGGGAGTGTTGCCCT
>CAXARK010000039.1:32500-40444 GCA_963971205.1 Aethes cnicana
ATATCTTTTTTCTTTTTCACTTTTTTGGATAGTTTATTTTAAATTCTTCTTATTTTAATTGTTTTCTTTCGTTTAAAATTTGCCCCATAATTTTTGGACCATCGGTTCAAAAGTTAGGGGTAAAAAAACTTTGCTATTTCTTTTTTTCAGGCGCTGCCGAACTACATTTGTAACTTGGTTTTGCCATTGTAAATTCGGTAGCTCCTGAAATAAAGTCGGTAGGGACTGGGGTTTTTGGGGGGGGGTAGGGTGTCAAAAGACCTATCTTTTGACACCAATAGGGTTGTAAAGGGGCAATATTTAAGGGGAGTTTTTTTGGGTTAAAGGGGCAAAATTTTAACTTTGTAGGCAAGTGGCCGGCTCGCACTTGACCGAAAAAAAAAAAAAAACTTTTTCCAAATTGTTTGTTTGTTTTGGGGGGTAGTTTTTTTTTTTTGTGGGGGTTTTTGTCGAATCAGTAATTGGGGGGGTAAGGGGAGCCATTGAGGGGGGGAAGGGGTCTAAGCGGGTTACCAGGTCTTCCGTGACTGGGAACTCGTTGGGGACGGTGGGCATGGGCCCAATCAAGGGGGATAAGGGGGGGGAGTCTGGGGGGAGGGGGGGGATGTCTCAAAGTAAGGAGGCAAAGCGAAAGGGGGGTGAAAGTGAGACTTTGGAGGGGGAGTGTTGTGCCTTGTTGTCCGACTCGGACGATGACAGTACGCTGATTGAGGTCAGTGCAAATGAGGGAGGGAGTGATACTATGGAGCTGGGGGGGGGAAACCCTCTCAAACGCCATCGACAGAGGGGGGACAGCTCCGAGGGCTCTGGGGGTAAGCCCAGTCCCTCCAAAGGGAAGGCCACCCTTGCAAAGGGGGCCTATGTGGGCCAATCCCATGCGGTATTCCAGTGAGGAGGATGAGAGTTTCAGGAGGGAGTTCCCAGCGCTGCCTGGCCCTTCCAAGCCGGCTAAGGCTATAAGGGAGGCCAGTCTTGCCCCTATCTCTAGGGAAGAGCTGCTGGAGGGGGCCCGCAGGAGTGCCGCCTCCATAATGGAGGAGGCGAAGAAGTGCGGGAACTTAAAGGGGGCAATATGGGGGAAGATGAACGCGGCCTGCCGCGAGATTATTGCCGCCTCTGATGATCTTCTCTCCCGCTCCGAGTCGGAGGAGATCCGCATTCTAAAGGCGGACAACAAGAGGATGCGAGAGCAGCTCGCGCACCTTGAGGCAGAGACGAAAGCTCTGCGAACTGCCTTCGCAGAACGCGAGCTCGCCCCCGCTGCAGCTCCCAGCGCAGCTCCGGCGGCGAACGAGGTGACGGGCATTCAGGAGCTCCTCAATCTACCGGAGCTCATCAATGATATGAGGAGAGATGCCCTGAAAAGGGAAAGGGAGCTGTTTGTCTCCATCGGGGACATGATTAACGCCCGACTGGAGAACCTGGAAAGGAGGCTCCCGGCGGAGCCGATCCTCCGCCCGCCTCTAGAGGCAGACCGGCGTAATGCCGCTAAAGCCGTTGCGAGCCAGCAGCGGCCCTCGTCGATGGCTTCGGCAGTATCAATGCCATCGGCTAAGGTTGCGTCCAAGCCGGCGGTCGGGTCCGCGGGTAAGTCCGCGACCGCCGTAAAACCCAAGGCTAAGGTGCCAGCGACTGCCCCGGTTGGTGCGCAAACCGCTAGGGAACCTCGAGCGGGCCCCTCTGGATTGGCCCAGCCAACGCCGACGGCTCCCATGGAGGGGGAATGGACCCTAGCAGTCAAAAGGAAGGCGAAAAGGGCGGCGACCTCCGGGGCAGCTGGGGCGGCCAAAGTGCAAGCCCCTAAAAAACTGGAGACGCCTTCTTCCACGGCGATTGTGGTCTCCCTCAAGCCGGGGACCAAAGCCTCATACCTTGAGGTAATGACGAAGGTCACCGAGTTTGACTTCAGGGAGGTCGGGATCGCCCACGTCAATGTCCGGAAGACTGCTACCGGGGCCCGTATTATTGAGGTGCCCGGTAAAAACAGCGGCAAAGAGGCGGACGCGCTTGCGGCAAAGGTCCAGACTCTGGTCGGTGAGATGGCTGATGTCACTCGACCAGTCAAAATGGTTGAGTTGAGGATCTCCGGACTTGACGAGACTGTCACTCCGGAGAAAATCAGGGAAAAGGTTGCCGAAAAGGGCCAGTGCAACCTGACCCAAATAAAAGCCGGTACCGTTTGGTACAATGGCGCTGGAAGCGGGGCCATTATAGTCCGGTGCCCGATCACGGCGGGGAAAACAATCATCGCCGCTGGTCGTCTGATGGTGGGCTGGTCTGCAGCCCGCGTGGAGGCTCTCGACCCGTTGCCCATGCGCTGCTACAGATGTATGGGCATCGGGCACACCAGGGCGCTCTGCCCCTCAGTGGTCGACCGGAGCACCCTGTGCTTCCGGTGCAGCAAGGACGGACACACGGCCAAGGAGTGCTCGGCCAAGCCCTGGTGTGTGGTGTGCCACGATGCTAAGAGGCCTGCGGGACACGTTATGGGGGGTGCGTCTTGCAACCCCCCTAGCGTAAAAGGGAAAGGAGCGCCTGTCAGATCCCAGGCGCCGCAGGCCTCTGAAAAGGCTGCTGGTGAGAATATTGTGAGCGAGGGCAACTTGATGGACCTCTAAATGCCAGTAAACCGTCACCGGCAACTAGAGGTCCTTCAAGGCAACTTGAACCACTCCGCCCGTGCTCAGGATCTGCTAATGCAGCACATGGCGGAGTGGAACATTAGCTTGGTGGTGATAGCAGAGCCGTACCTGATCCCCCAAACTCCCAATTGGGTGGGGGACTCGGACGGCTCCGTGGCGATAGGAGTCCCATCGATGGGCACGCACCCCACCCTGTCCAGGGTGAGTGGCGGCCCCGGATTCGCGGCGGCCAAGTGGGGGGACATCACCGTTATAGCGGTGTACTTCTCCCCCAATAGGCCGCTGCGAGAGTTTGAAGTTTACTTGGTCGACTTGGGCAGGGTGGTCGGGGCCTTGGCCTCGTCACCAGTGCTGGTCATGGGGGACCTCAATGCCAAGGCGGTGGCTTGGGGCTCCCCCCAAACAACCCCTAGAGGGGCGGCGCTGAGGGATTGGGCGGTAACGCTGGGCCTGGAGGTCCTTAACAGAGGCACGGTGGACACCTGTGTCAGGCAGCAGGGGGGATCAATCGTAGACGTCACGTTTGCGACCCCCCCTGCGTCCTTGAAAGTCTCGGACTGGCACGTGATGGAAGAGGTGGAGACCCTCTCCGACCATAGATATTTGCGGATGAGGGTCTCCCCAAGAAGGGCGGCACAGGTGTCCAGGTCAACGAATGGGCCAGACCGCTTCCCCAGGTGGTCCCTGGTTAAGTTGGATAGGGACGCAGTCGAGGAGGCGGCCATGGTGGAGCTTTGGAGCTCTCCCCTACCGGATCCTTCCCGGGGGGTCGAAGAGCGGGCGGCGGACTTCCGCGTCACCCTCACCAAAGTCTGTGACGCGGCGATGCCCCGCACAAGATGTCTCCCTGGTCGGAGACAGGTATACTGGTGGTCGGAGGAGATAGCTTCCCTCCGACTCATCAGTAACAATGCCCGGCGGGCTTACACCAGATGCCGGCGTAGGAGAACCCGTGGCCCTGGGGAGGAGGTACTCCTCCTGGAGCAACTGAGGGTGGCCAAGGAGGCCCTGGTGGTGGCCATAGGGCGCGCCAAGGACGAAGCTCATGAGGAGTTCCTGGCGACCCTGGATAGGGATCCGTGGGGGCGTCCCTATAAGATGGTGCGGGAAAAACTCTGCCGAGCCAACGCCCCCCCCACGGAGTCCTTGGAGCCGGAGCTCCTCACCAGGGTGGTGGAGGGGTTGTTCCCGGTGGCACCAGTCTTGGTCCCCCCGGAGATGTCGGCCCCTTCCGTGGAGTCGGAGGAACCTATGGTCCCCCCCCCAGTCACGGATGGAGAAATGGTGAGGGTGGCTGACCGTCTCCGTCGGTGTAGGAAGGCCCCGGGACCGGATGGTGTCCCCGGAAAGGTGATGCCCATCGCGTTGAAGCACCTCGGGATCCGTCTTAGGGAACTGTTTGATAGTTGCCTGAGGTCGGGGGTGTTCCCGGGGTGCTGGAAGGAGGGCAAGCTGTGCCTCCTTCGGAAGGCGAGTCGCCCGGCGGAGTCCCCGTCTGGCTGGAGGCCTATTGTGTTGCTCGACGAGACCGGAAAGATGCTTGAGCGGATCGTCTCAGCGCGGATCGTCGAGCACCTGGAGGGGGAAGGCCCCAATATCTCGGATCGCCAGCACGGCTTCCGGGCTAGAAGGTCCTGTATGGATGCTCTAGGGGCCTTGAGGGCCTTCGTGGAGGACGCAGGGAGGCGAGGGGAGGGAGTGGTGGCGGTGTCGCTCGACATCGCCAATGCCTTTGGGTCTCTCCCCTACTCAGTGATAGAGGAGGCACTCCGATTCCACGGGGTGCCACTCTACCTGCAGAGGCTGGTGGGGCACTACCTCTCGCAAAGGGTAGTGCTCTACCGAACGGAGGACGGTTGGGCCTCCAGGGCAATGTCGGCCGGTGTTCCACAGGGGTCCGTTCTAGGCCCCCTGCTCTGGAACATCGGTTACGATTGGGCCATCAGGCTGGCCCTGCTCCCCCGGATGGCAGTCATCTGCTATGCAGACGACACGATGATAGCTGTCCGGGGTAAGCGTCTTGAAGAGGTGTTGAGGAGGGCGGCGGTGGCAACAGGCCTGATGGTCCAGCGGATAAGCCGGTTGGGCCTTACGGTCTCCCTCCCGAAGACGGAAGCCATTGTCTTCGGGGGGCGGGGGTGGCGGCCTCCTTCGGGAGCCAACATAGTCGTGGGTGGTGAGGTGGTCGAGTTGAAGGCCCACATTAAATATTTGGGCCTCATACTCGACCGTGAGTGGAAATTCGAGGAGCACTTCCGCCAACTTGCTCCTCGAATAATAAAGGCTGCATCGGCGATGAGCCGACTGTTGCCCAACGTGGGAGGACCACAAGCGCCATGCAGAAGGTTATATGCTGGGGTGGCCAGGAGCATGGCGCTCTACGGGGCCCCCATATGGGCGGACAAACTGGGCCGGAAAAACAAGGCCCAGCTTCGACGGCCCCAAAAAGTTGTGGCCCTCCGAATCGTGAGGGCCTATACTACAGTGGCGTGGGCTGCGGCCTGCCTCATGGCAGGAACCCCGCCCTGGGAGTTGGACGCGCAAGTCTTGTCGGAGGTCCACTCCTTCAAAAAGGGTGGGGTGTCGGAGGTCCGGGACGGGGATCCAGCCCCAGACGAAGTGGAGGGAGTCCGCTGCCGGGCGGCGGAACGGATGCGGGATCGATGGAAGGAGGAGCTGGAGGACGAGCCATATGGTGCGCATGCAATAGCGGCCATACTGCCCTCCTTCCAGTCGTGGCTGGACCGATCCTTCGGGGTGGTGTCCTACCATCTGGCACAGGTACTGTCGGGCCATGGGTGTTTCGGCCGATACCTGTGCCGGATTGGACGAGAGGTGGACGAGCGGTGCCACGAATGTGGCGATCAGGTGGACACGGCTCGACACACTGTTGAGTCGTGTCCGAAATGGGATGGTGAAAGGAGGGACCTGGTCACAGCAACCGGTATTGTAGATCTCTCCCCGCACAGCCTAGTGGCTGTAATGCTGAGGGGAGAGAACCAATGGGAGACGGTTGCCTCCTTCTGCACAACCATTATGTCGCAGAAGGAGGAAGCGGAGCGAGGGCGCGAAGACGATCCCAACGCGCCCCTGCTCCGGCGCAGACGAAGGGGGAGAAGGCGTAGGCAGTTTGCCCGCCTAAACCCCCTGTAGGGCTGGTGGGATGAGGCCCCACAACAACATAACAGCCCTACGAGTCTGGGGGGGAGGGTTGTCGCACTTACAACTCTCCCTCCCCTTGGCGCGGGTGCCCCGGTAAAAGTTAACCGGGGCTGCCGGGGGGCGATACGGTAGAATGTCCGCGACCCCGTGTCGCCCCCTTAAACGGCAAGGACGGAAAGTGCCGGTGTGGTTTTAGTGGGTATGCCTCGTCTTCTTTCCCCACTCGGGGGAGGGAGGGCGAGGAGAGCCCCACATATCCCCCCAAATGGCCAGCCTCGGGCCGGGGGGAATGCATAAGGAGCATTTCCACACCGTCAAAAAAAAAAAAAAAAAAAAAAAAAAAAAAAAAAAGGTTAGGTTAGGTTAGGTTAGGTTAGGTTAGGTTAGGTTAGGTTAGGTTAGGTTAGGTTAGGTTAGGTTAGGTTAGGTTAGGTTAGGTTAGGTTAGGTTAGGTTAGGTTAGGTTAGGTTAGGTTAGGTTAGGTTAGGTTAGGTTAGGTTAGGTTAGGTTAGGTTAGGTTAGGTTAGGTTAGGTTAGGTTAGGTTAGGTTAGGTTAGGTTAGGTTAGGTTAGGTTAGGTTAGGTTAGGTTAGGTTAGGTTAGGTTAGGTTAGGTTAGGTTAGGTTAGGTTAGGTTAGGTTAGGTTAGGTTAGGTTAGGTTAGGTTAGGTTAGGTTAGGTTAGGTTAGGTTAGGTTAGGTTAGGTTAGGTTAGGTTAGGTTAGGTTAGGTTAGGTTAGGTTAGGTTAGGTTAGGTTAGGTTAGGTTAGGTTAGGTTAGGTTAGGTTAGGTTAGGTTAGGTTAGGTTAGGTTAGGTTAGGTTAGGTTAGGTTAGGTTAGGTTAGGTTAGGTTAGGTTAGGTTAGGTTAGGTTAGGTTAGGTTAGGTTAGGTTAGGTTAGGTTAGGTTAGGTTAGGTTAGGTTAGGTTAGGTTAGGTTAGGTTAGGTTAGGTTAGGTTAGGTTAGGTTAGGTTAGGTTAGGTTAGGTTAGGTTAGGTTAGGTTAGGTTAGGTTAGGTTAGGTTAGGTTAGGTTAGGTTAGGTTAGGTTAGGTTAGGTTAGGTTAGGTTAGGTTAGGTTAGGTTAGGTTAGGTTAGGTTAGGTTAGGTTAGGTTAGGTTAGGTTAGGTTAGGTTAGGTTAGGTTAGGTTAGGTTGGGGCGCCAGGTCGGATAACCTCCTCGTGTGTCCGAGCTCTACCACTTCCCTTTGATTTCGATCAAGGGGAAAGGGTAGAGTTCGGGCCGGTGCGCCCTGGAGGCAACGGTAAGTGATCTCCTGTTCGCAGGGATCGCTTACCGGTGCTACCAATGATCCGACGGGAGGGCCTCTCTGCGCGTCCCTTTGACCTGAGCAAAGGGCGCAGCAGACGAGGCCGGGTGGGCGCGCTGCCCTTTTCGAGGCGGTGCGTCCGGGGCTCCGGTCGCCTGGCGACTGGGCTCCCGGGGAGGGTGCGTCCCCTTTTATAGGGGCGCAGTGGTGGGGGGGTTGTGTTGCGGGGTGAGGGCTTGTGCGGAGTTGGGGGGTTGTGTGGGGAGCAGGGATGCCGGCCAGAGGGGCCTATGGCACCTGCTCCCTGCGCAACCGTCTTGGTGGGTGTTGCCCTTTTCAGGGCGATACGTGTTTTGTCGGCGGTCGACTGGGGGCTGGAGCGGTTCTCCTTCACCCAGTCGATCGCCGATGGGGACTCGGGTGATGGGCCGAAAGGCTAGTCGCCCGTGGGAGAAGTCCCCTTGGAGATGGTGCCCTTTTAGGCAAGCCGGGGGGCGTCGTGGTCGAATGCTCTGCGATCCCATGGCGTCCCCATTAACGGCAGTGCGGAAACGCCGGAGTGGTTTTAGTGGGTAGGCCCGCCGAGCTCCTTCCCATTCGGGGTCGGGGCGAGGTGGGAGAGTCCCACATAACCCCCGTGGCTTCTCCCAGCCCGGGGGTATGCGTAACGCATTTCCACTCCGATAAAAAAAAAAAAAAAAAAAAAAAAAGGTTAGGTTAGGTTAGGTTAGGTTAGGTTAGGTTAGGTTAGGTTAGGTTAGGTTAGGTTAGGTTAGGTTAGGTTAGGTTAGGTTAGGTTAGGTTAGGTTAGGTTAGGTTAGGTTAGGTTAGGTTAGGTTAGGTTAGGTTAGGTTAGGTTAGGTTAGGTTAGGTTA
>CAXARK010000040.1:0-16712 GCA_963971205.1 Aethes cnicana
CACTTGGCTAATTCTCGCACCTTAAGGCCGTTCATAGACCCAGCTCAGCCGTCACTGTCACTCGTGGGACGAGTGAAAGAGAAAGCGATACGCACAGAACGCCCGATTTAGTTAGTATTTAACGCGTTTTAATTTCTATAAAAATACCGACTAAAAAAATGGCATTTATAAAGCTGTCGATGTATGCATATAATATGGATATTTTTTGTGTTATAATTAGTTTTACACTGTTTGATATAATAAACTGGAGTAAAGTTGAATTAGCGGTCCGAGTTAGAGGTTACTTTGGAATTAAATTGTATCGAGCGAAGTTTCGTGAAACGTGTATCGAAAACTGTCAATGTAAGGATGATATAATCAAATATAACATATGTTTTTTTCATATTTTTAACTTTTAACATTTCTTAGAAAAGTATGATCTCAAATGAGCAATTTGACGATGCTGGGTTAGGGAAGGGCCTTAAGGCCGTGCATAGACCCAGCTCAGCCGTCACTGTCACTCGTGGGACGAGTGAAAGAGAAAGCGCTACGCACAAAACGCCCGATTAGTTAGTATTTAACGCGTTTTAATTTCTATAAAAATACCGTCTAAAAAATGGCATTTATAAAGCTGTCGATGTATGCATATAATATAGATATTTTTTTGTGTTATAATTAGTTTTACACTGTTTGATATAATAAACTGGAGTAAAGTTGGGTTAGCGGTCCGAGTTAGAGGTTACTTTGGAATTAAATTGTATCGAGCGAACTTTCGTGAAACGTGTATCGAAAGCTGTCAATGTATGGATGATATAATCAAATATAACATATGTATTTTTCATATTTTTAACTTTCAACATTTCGTAGAAAAGTATCATCTCAAATGAGCTATTTGACGATGCTGGGTCAGGGAAGGGCCTTAATTAGGTGAGTAGGTACTCCGCTCTCGGCTCCCGTTGCCGCCACCCGAGTTGACGACAACTGACACCGTAACGACCTCCCTCTTCCTTGTTAACAGGGAGACACAATTAAAACAAAGTATATATCAGACGTGTTAACATGTTTTATTTAAATTGGTAGTTGCATGAGCAGCACAAACTACCGGTCGTATCGTTCAGTGGCCGCCAGCGCCGGTCTACATCTAAATATTTTTTATTTTGTAATATTATAGAACAACAATTTCAATATTTTTTCCATCAAAAGCTCCGATTTCTGTTGCTCATATGTTTGCCTTTATGCCGCCATGACATCCATTTCCCGGCGCAAATACTCGTATGTGCCTTCAATCAAAGGCATTTCGAGAATTTAAAGCAATCAAGTGGTTATCCCTCCCCAACTAACAAAATAACGTTGTATAAGAGTTGCAATAAAGTTTTTCATTCCCTGTTTGGTACACAAAGTTGGTCGTATAAACGTAGTTGTCAACGTTTACTAAACGCGAAAAAGGCCCAAATAAATTATACGACTTTTTCGTTGTATAGAAGTTATATAAAAGTCCGGCAAGAACGTTGCATAAACGTTGCTTAAAAGTTTTCATGCAACTTTTTGGTCACATAATGGTTATATCCGGACTGTTATGGGACTTTAGTGGTTCCATCTACGCAAAATATTTTGAGTGTCTACGTATGTCTAATGGTTATTCCAATGAATAAAACAACGCATAGTTGCACCAGAGCAGTGATTTATAAAGTGTACAGGCGATGTCTTCTAGAGTACGAGGCAAAAACTCTTCTGACGGATCTCGACGACTTTTTCAAAGAGCCGCCGACATAACGGGTATGAAACACTTTTTTATAACATATTCTTTTGATAAATGTGTTCATAAGACACAAATTTACCTCCTAATTATGCATTTAGTGTTGTTTTATTCGTAAAATTTAACTCAATTTGTACGCCGCCATGGCGTTGATGCGGCTTATAGCTCGCTTGCTACTCCGTGATACTTGAGTGATGATATTTTAATGTAACTTTTAGGTACTTATGCAATGTGATGTCGGTTGGCAAAGTCGTCTTGCCTTTTTTTAAATATAGTTATTGTATTTTTTTTAGGAGGCAGCTGAACTCGCATTCCGAGAAGTCTCAGTGAATTACTGGAAGAATACGTACTAACTAGCACGTCATGAAAATTTAAAAAGAATATTACGAAAGAAGCAACACCTTGTTTCAGAATATAGATAGACTTGTCATAAATCTTCAAAAATCTTCTTCTTGTGTACTGACTGACTGTACTTTAGACCTCCTCTCTTATCTGTATTCTGTTAGATAATCAGATTAATTTACGGTCATCGCGAGAAACTTCAGTGAGAGAAACGAATAAAGAAATATAAGTAGAAACTCTTACACGTTGCGGTCCGCTGAAATTCGTCTCCTTTAATGACTGTTTCGTTCTTCTTTGAAGTCTTCCACCCGCGCGCCCGGCCGCGCGCCGCGATCCAAATTAAAAGCCGCCGACGACGCGGACCCTCGTCATGCGAGCTCCTAATTATCCCGGAGGAATTTCCTCGGAATCTTAATATAAGACTTGTATGTAGTTGATTTCGCCCGGAACAACTCAGCTCACCCTGACTACCAGGGTAAAATATAATTCTGTAAAAAACTAGCCAAGTCTCGATGGAGCTGCTTGTTTATCTCTAAAAAGTTATGAAATCTAGACAAAGTCGTGCCAAGTGTAAGGTTCCTTACTGCGATTTCTTTATTATTATAGTTAATGTTGTGTGACTTGGCCGTTGAACATTCTTTATACGTTAGTGGGAACGAACGGTGGGTACTTACAAAAAAAGAATTCATTACTTTTTAGAGATAAACAAGCAGCTCCATCGAGACTTGGCTAGTTTTTTACAGAATGTTTTGGTGGGATTTCACTTCTTTTTGTAGAAACGTGGGCATATTGATTTATTTTATTAGATTTTGCCACATTTTTTTTCTTTCAATAATAACAACCTGCTAATTAACCTTAGCAAACCTCACGAAATAATAAGCGAAATCAACGAAATGCAAATAATCCCTCCTAATCCCTAGTAAACGTTTTCAAGCGCAGTATAAGAATGTCGTAAACGACTGTAATGCGGCGGGTTGCCACTTCGCCATATAAGGTTATCGGAAAAACAAACGTAAGCGCGTTTTAATATACAGTCAGCGCCATCTAGCGACGTGTGCGGGTATCACCGCCACTCTTAGTCCAATGCATTATATTTTGACCAAATTTTGAGCGAAATCAATTAATATTTTAGTGTAATTTGTTTATTTAATTTGTGTAATGTTTGAGTAGAATAAAGTTAACGTTCGACTATTTCTTCTTGTAAACTTGAAAGTATAAGTATAAAAGCCAGTCTAGTCTTATCCAGAGTTTTCCTTTAATTTTATTTATATGCGTATTAAAAGCAGAAGGGGAGGCATTTGCCCAGCAGTGGGACGCTATAGACTAGATTAAATTAGATGATGTGTCCCACTACGCTGGATTTTTGCAATGACAGTCGATTTTTTTATGTACCAAAAGTAGACTTCGATTATCCTAGTTTTTATAGTTTTCCCTTTATGTGGCCATTAAACCCTAACTCTGTACCAAATTTCAGCTCTCTGAGTTTATGGGAAGTACTACTTCTATTTTGATGATCATGAGTGAGTGAGTGAGTGTCATAAATGCGAAACTTTGCTTTCGCTTAACTTCTAAACTAAATGACCTACAGACTTGAAATTTTGGATATTAAGTATGTGATTATAGCTTACTGGATGACGAAAATTTCTGCGTTCTTGTCTTATCCAGAGGTTCTCAAATAGGGGCCTGAAAATGCGGCGAAATGGTTCCAGTAAAGGATGGTACGGCAGTGTTTACTTCGCACTCGACTTGGCGGGGGCACTGCCGTGCCCCCAGATTTCAAGTACATTAAATCTGCCTAAGTACTTATATTAAAAGTGTACTCGAAACTTTGGTGGCTTTTTCCTTACTTACGGATTTATCTCAGGAATGAATATTACATCCAAACTTATGTTACTTAATAAAGCTAACTAAAGTTCCATATCATTAAGAGAAAAGTACCGTCGCCGTGCCGCGCCGCGCCGCGCCGCGCCGCGCCGCGCCATGTGAAAGCTGTCTGTGGGGCTCATACAGCACTGCATCACACGGGCACGGCGGGCGGCCGGGCCGTCGCCGTGTGATGTGAAGAGGGCCTCACCTCACGGCGCCGCCGCCCGCCGCCCGAACGGCAGCTTCCGGAAGTATTCCGACTTCCTTTTTTTATACCGTTAGGTACATTTCAGTTCACAAGGTAAACCTAAATGGAGATTGACTTTACGACGCTGAAATTACAATTTTCTATAACGATCCGTCCTAATTTCAAATTTACTAGGAAGTCATTTTTCGAGGTTCGTCTAAAGTCGCGGACCGTCTGGCGTGGACGCCGAATGAAATTCCTTCAGTAAATAATTCCTCATTTTGGCTTCATTAACACGAGGGAAAAATTAAACGATTCTCTTCAATGTAAATGTTGGGAAAGTAAACTGCTGAGTTTCCTTAAGCGTGATGGAGGGATGGGGGGGGGGGGGTGAGGCACCCGCAGCCGCGCGGGAAAACTCTCGGCGAACTTTGAAAAGCGGGCCTTTTGTCGCGACTCCACTGAACAAACGCAAACCATTTTAAATGTTAGACGTGAAGCGTAGGAGGCTCGAGGAACAATCAAGCATCTGTAGGCGGTCGCTCGAGTGGGCACTCCACGACCTCCACTCCACGAGACTCGGCTGTCCGAGCAGCGGCCGGCACTGACGGGCGAGGGCTCCGGAAGATAGCTTCGTAACAATAATACCTACAGCATTCAACCGAGTATTTCATTCCTTTTTTTGCTTGATAGCGAAACACGCATTTTATTTATTTTATATCATTTGGCTTTTGTCATAAAGTTGGTCAGCCCATTTCACTCCCCTATAAGTGGAGGTAAGTACCTGTGCTCCGGTGAGCGGAGGAGACGACCCGGAACGGAGCAAATCCTCCTCTCCGGTGAAAAACGTACAGCTTCGCTCTTCGACGTTCGCAGCTCATTAAATTTGTAAGGCGCTGAACTTTTTGTCGTTAATATTCATGGTCCGCGCCGTGCTTCGCCGGACTCGCGGCTGGCTCGCCGCTCGCCGGGAGGGGTGCGCGCGATAACAGCGTTCCGAATTATTTATTCAACCAATTGGCTACGCTCTCTACGCTCGATTAGGCGCGCTGTAAATTCTGAAATATGGAGACTTGCACGAAAATAATGTCAACAAATATTAGTTGCATCGCAGATAATAATGTGCTCGCAGGCTTTCAGATACTGGTAACAGTGGTAACAAATCTTCACTGCTAGAGGGAGAGTAAGATCATATAAAACCGACACTAATATTTTTGTTTATTTTTAAATATTCACTTCGTACTGGCCACTTACAATGGTGCGCCCATTTAAGTAGTTTTACTTTTTTATTTGTATTATGTAGAAAAAACAATTGAAAAAATACATTACGGCCCGTGCGTGGGCTCATAAGAAATCTCGAAAGTCCGTGGTCATAATATGGGTCTTAGAGAGCGCTTTGCCTGCCTGTAATGACACCGTTTTCGAGCAAGTAGATGAAAATAAATTAGTCTCACCAATAGTGCACACTTTTCTGTATAGTTGTAATACTACATTTATGAAACTATAGGTCTATTATAACTGATGTACAGGCAAATTGCTTAAGATAATATTGTTTTGTAAGACCGTTTGTTTCTTAATTAAAAAAAAAAAATTAGTTTATTAAGACAGACACCTAAATTAAGTTAAAATGTATTGAAATGAAATCAAAATTAAAGGATTTCCTTCTCGATTACAAATCAAAGATGTGATAGAACTATAGTATGAAACGGGTTATCGAGGGGTAAATACCGACCTGATTATCTTTTTTTAGAAAAGTCCTTTTAGATAGTGATAGTGAAAATCGAGCCCATCTCGCCATCAAACGTAACTAGTTTGGCGTGTAGATATTTACTGTAACGAACGGTGGTCCCGCTACTGCTACATTACATTTGCCGCGGAGCTCCGAGCCCACCGCCGACATACTCGTATTATTATCACGTAGACTATTATTAAACTTGTTCTGTGATATCACACGAATCCAATCGACACATCACATCGCGATTATGTGTGTATTTCATGAGTGTGTTCATTTATTGCATTTTTGGGTTAAATGGTGAACGAGGTGTATTACACTCGGTGTCCAGCTCTAAAGGACTCTAAAATATGTGAACCTTTTGCGGCATCCAGAAGAGGCGCGATTTGCAAGTGCCGATGATACGGCTAACTTGCTTGTCCATACTTATTACTTTTTATCCCGGATAAACTCATAATGAGCGTGGGAGCTCATAAAATTCTTCATAAAATAAATTTCACGCGGACGAAATAGCGGACTGAATCTAGTTATTAATATAATTTACCATCGCGCACTTTTAGAGCACCTCACGTTTGTTTAAAAGTCGCCCAAAAGACGAGCCGACCATTAGATTTAGTGTTGTTTTCGGCGAAAAAGTCCTTTTAATTAAATCTCATTTGTACACGACTTGGTTTCGCCGGCAATCGAGCGGAATTTTGGGCTAGAATAAATTGAACTGCGATATTGGCCGCGTCGGGAACTCACGATCTACTCAAAAAGTTATATGAGGTAAAATATAATATCCCAAGATTCCGAAATTCCACTTTTAGTCGGAAATCCCCACAAGATTTGCAATCGCAAGGAAGCCGTTTGCGTGACGTGTCGTGACGCAAACGGCTTCCTTGCGATTATTCTTCAATGAAAATAACCCACACGAAAACTGTTCTGTCAAATAGTCTTCTTTCTAGACATGATCGATCTCGCCTACCAACAAAGTTGATAATGCTAAACATAAACTGTTGTTATTGTTGATAAAGATACACAACAACAACTGTGTACCCTCTCTGAAAGGATCACTTCACTAACCTACAACAAGATAGATATGGATTCACAATCAGCCGGAGAAAAATGGCCCCGTCAAAACGGGTGCCCGAAGCTTGGGCACCCGTTTGGCTTTCGTTATAAAGAGGTGTTAAGATAGCATATTTTCTAATGTCAGTTTGCTCCATATATTTTGACATATTCTGTCAGGCACTGTTTATTTATTTATTTATTTATTTATTTATTTTAGGCACTGTTCGTCCATATGTTATTACTTATTATAGGTAATGGATACCTACCAGCCAAAGGTAGTACGCTTTTCATAAGTTCGCACATATTGCGGTGCGCGGTTGTTTCCCTTTAGGATGTAATTTTCATATCAGAAGTTCAGCTAGTTTAAATTCCAGGATAAACTCAGCGAAAAGAGTAACGTTATTCGGACTCGCTGACGACTGGCGGCTCGGCCGTTAATTACTCGCTCATACCGACGCGACCACTCAATGCAACTTCAGAAAACTTATTTTCTAGGTGAACCTGCAATTCAACAGCGCGTGTTTTGTTCATGTTTTCAGTGGCCTATATTAAGCCACGCTCAAATAGAAAGCAGCCTTGTAAACGTGATTGCGGCAGCCTCTCCGCGTAGAGACGTTAACGTCGACGTGTGAATTCGCACATTTGCCTGCCCGCGCGGCTAGAAGACACTACACACTCACTACACCGTTATCGCAATCCGCTAAAGGAACGCCTTGATGTCCAACACATATTGAAACCTTTTATTTCGAAAATGTCTTTCGCTTGCGTGCGCGATTAAGTTGCCCGTCATCTTCAGGCTGGAACGGAACGAGAGGCTGCTAGAAAACGGAACTCGTTGATATTTCCGGAATATCTCTCGACACTAAATTATAATCATAACATCACGTACTAACTCACACTGTTTTCAACCGACGAAAAAAAAAGGAGGAGGTTCTCAATTCGACGCGTATATATATATATGTTTTTTTTATGTATGACCACGCATATCTCCGTCAATTGTGAACCGATTTCGATGATTCTTTTATTAATTGAAAGGTGTACCTCCAACTTGAACCCTTTTAATAATTTGGTTTAGTTCTGATGATGGGATCCATGACAAAACGAGGGAACTCCTCGAAATTTGTTAGCATGTGTATGATTTTGGCATCGATTTCAAAGACTACAGTGAGACTTAGGTACGTCCCATCGTACAGATGTTTGGAAAATTTAGCCGAAAAAAAATTTTAAATCAAAAAATAGAACCGACTTCAAACTCCGAGTTTGAAGTCGGTCCTACTTTTTCATTTAAAATTTTTTACGGTCCTATTACGAAATGTTTAGTGCGGAGTCCATACTATCCATACTAATATTTAAGATTTAAGTTTAAGTTAGGGACTATACATCCCTTCAATGTAATTTTAGTACGTACCTATATGTATATTTTATACATGTAATGTAAATTTTGTAAATTTTGAAAAAAGGCCTTCTGCTTGAGTTTGTTGCGGCGCTTCTTCTCAAGCAATGGGTCTAGGAAGCGCTGGTAAATTATTTTTCTGACGTGTAAAAGTGCCGCTATGTGGCCAATTTGCTGAATAAATGAATTGAATATTATTAATGCAAAAGTAACTCTGTCTATCTGTCTGTCTGTTATCTCTTCACGCTTCAACTGCTGGATGGATTTGAATGAAATTTTGTATGGAGCTAGTGAGAGTGCCGGGAAAGGACTTTTTAGCCCGGAAAAACGTATGGTTCCCGATATCCGAACTCCACGTGGGCGAAGTCGCAGGCAAAACCTAGTAGGTAATAATCTCAATTTTCAAGTGAAACTAAGCACACAGCCTAACACTGAGTAGGTAAGTCGCTACACGCACTGCTCCGACACAGCGCGCCTCCCGCGGCCACCTCAAGTTCTCATTCATTCGATGTTGCAGCTCCTTTTGGTATCCGTATCACGCAAATTCTAATTCCCTGGAGGACCATCGACACGGCCTCTGAATTATATACCTAACCGGGCGGTGAGCAGAGTGAAACCGCTCGCTGCGGCCGCCGGCCGAGCGGGGAGGAAGTCGCGGCCGAGCGGGGAGGAAGTCGCGGCCGAGCGGGGAGGAAGTCGCGGCCGAGCGGGGAGGAAGTCGCGGCCGAGCGGGGAGGAAGTCGCGGCCGAGCGGGGAGGAAGTCGCGGCCGAGCGGGGAGGAAGTCGCGGCCGAGCGGGGAGGAAGTCGCGGCCGAGCGGGGAGGAAGTCGCGGCCGAGCGGGGAGGAAGTCGCGGCCGAGCGGGGAGGAAGTCGCGGCCGAGCGGGGAGGAAGTCGCGGCCGAGCGGGGAGGAAGTCGCGGCCGAGCGGGGAGGAAGTCGCGGCCGAGCGCGGAGGCGGAGCCCCGAGCCGGAGTCGCGCGACATCTCGGCCGATACGCTCGCAGCCACGAACTTACTCGGCCGACATTTTTATCTTCCAGCAATAAGTAACAATAACGAAGGAGTAAGTAAGTAAATGTTGTTCTCTCGGCGCCGAGTCACGTTGCATGTCGTTCTGACGCCGCCGAAGGTTAGCGTTCAATGCACCCCGAAGGTAATGGGTAAAGAGCACAGTTCTCAATTGCTTACCAAATCACTTGCCACTATATCGACCTTATTATAAGATGGTAGGACCTATTCAAAGTACAAATTCGACACCGGCGTGAAGACAAACTTTCTCTGAATTCAGCCATTAATTAGCATTAGAAAATGACGCGGTCGCTCCGCGGCATACCAATCATTCCCAGCTGCGGAAATACCAGTGTTTTTCTTATTTTCGTTCATGAAAAGCTTCCACACTCCTGTGCTGCAGCCTCGCGCTCATTGTCTATAAAAACTTTTAAAGTACGGTTAAGTTAGCTGAGGCTGCAGCTCTTTGTGCAGGTGCTTGGTTGGTCTGCGTGCTCGTTTGCCTTCCAATTACATAAAGAAGGTACGGGCCTTTTCGATGCATATAGGTATTTATAGTTATACGTAGTACGTAGAAAACCCGTCCCCATTAAAATATCGGAATAAAAAGTATCCTATTTTATTCCCAGGGTCTCAAACTATATCCATACCAAATTTCATTTAAATCGGCCTAGTCCTTACGACGTGAAGGAAGGACAAACAAATAAACAAACAAACACACTTTCACGTTTATAATACTCGTATTAGACTAGTATGGATATAACGAAACAGAGTAGAAAAGTGTAAACAGCTCTTTGACGTCGACAATCGGCACCAGTAGGTATGTCAAAAGTTGAATAAGTATGTATGTATGTGTGTAAGTAAACTCCATTCCGTCTTAGGCCTCAGGGTAGGCAACGCATTCGAGATCTTATGGTTTCTTAATGGGGGATCAAAGGATTTCAGTGTCCATGGACCGCAGTTACCACGAGCCAAAGAGCCCCTCGAACAAAGGAAGCGAACTCCCAATCGACTTCGCTCTGAACTGCAACTTGCAAACAAATAAATCCACGCCAGATAACCGGATCCACCAACTATATTCATTTAAGTTGGAGCCGCTGACGCAGAATTCATTTATATCCGCAAATTGCGTCAACGCCATTTTAGACCATGCTTTTCAGAGCATAAAATACTGGTTAATAAGAGTCACAATGAGCGAGCTGACAGAGTTCCACAGAATAATAAAAACCAGTCAAGTGCGAGGTAGACTCGCGCACCGAGGGTTCCTGCAAAAGTGCCCGTATGTAGCCAATTTGCTGAATGTGTGAATAAATTATTGAATTTGAATCGAATTGCGTTTATAACTATTATTTGTTATTTAGAACTGATTACAGGAGACGCGTCGTTGTGTGCAGAAAGCGCCGATTATTGCTGATATGCTTAAACCATTGAAGATAAGCATTTTACAGCGCTCGTGGCGGGGTGGAGGAGGCTCGAGAGCATTATCGAATTAATTATTCGCGACTGCGGCGGTAACTAATTCGCGTAAATATTGATCTGCGGCGGCGCGAGCGCTCGATTAGGGCGGCGTGCGGCGGTTCATGCTGCAAAAATACATTTCTCAAACGCTATTTCGTGACAAGCGGAATGTTTTTTCAGCTTCAATTAGAATTATCAAATTACTTAAATAAGTCTCAAAAAACAAGCGAGAGGTGAAGAGCCAAGCCGTTGATTTCTGTTCGTAAATAATTTGACTCTGTCCGGTGGACAGGTAGAGGCACGCGACGCGCGACCAGTCAGCCGAGTGAGTCGCGCGTCGCGCGGCGGCCGTTGGACAGTTAAATATCGAGTCGGCTGCTGCGTCAGAAGGGCGCTTTGTATTGTATGGCGTGAAATGTTTATCTTTATTTGACGGACGGGCGACTCGACCCGGAGCGTCGAAGGGGTCGGGGGAGGGGAAGGGGGGGGGGGCGAGAAAGGGCTCCAGCTTGCTACATTTATCAATACGTACTTCAAATAAATTTAGAAAATTGGAGGAGAAACAGTAGATCAATCTTTTCATAAATGGTCTCAAGAGAACTTCGGAAAGGGTTTATGGCGGAGAGATATTATGTTCCTTACATAATGTCTCGGGTTTCTGAACCTCAGGCTACGCCCGTATTAAATTGTTATGAGCTATGAGTCAGTAGGTAAGTAAATGAATTACACTTTATTTTACAACTAGCCGATGCCCGCGACTTCGTCCCGGGTTGAATTGGAATAATTTGCGTACCAGATGACACCCTACACATAGATGGTTATAGTATAGAAGTATTGAAAAAACTGGTTTGACCCGTCGAAAACCCGTTCCCATGGAAATATCGGGATAAGAAGTATACGTTATTCCCAGGGTCTCAAACTATCTTTATACCAAATTTCATCCAAATCGGTCCAGTCTTTAAGACGTGAAGGAAGGAAGGACTAACAAACAAACAAAACGCACTTTCACATTTATAATATTAGTATGGACAATGTCTATATCAAAATGAATTCATAGGCTCTCTAAAACTGGAAAACTGCTGGATCGATTTGGCGGATTCTTTTAAGTTTTATTGTTTGTGATTCAGGGAAGGTTTAGAAAGAAGGAAGTCGGGAAGAATCTAAAGAACAAGCAAAAAAGAAAAATAACTGTATGAGAATCACCTTTGGGTGATATGAAGTTCACCGGGTCAAGTAGTAATAATTATACAGACACAAAAATCATAAACAGTTGAGTCTGACAAGTTTCTTTTAATCATTAATTGCGAATCACGAAATTACGCACGTTCTGACACTCTTGCTTAGAAACTAGAGTTTAAATACAATTGGCATCTTTAAATATAAAACCTTTCTCAAATAACCTACACTGGAGGTCATCGGGAACACGGCGAGCTGTTAACGCTTCGCAGACTCGCTTCCCTCTTCACAAAGCTCTTAAAGACGTTTTGAACCAGCAAACAAAATAAGCAAGAGAAAAGGACCGGCGTAATCGAGTCAATAATCAAATGAACATTTTCGAGGCACTTTATCACCCGGTACATTATTCATTTCCAGGCCGCGGGAGCAGGACGGGCCCCGCCGCCGACCGGCGACCGGCGGAGAAATAACAAGTTTACTGTGCTCGTTGGCGGACGCACGCAGATTTACACGACGACTGGCCCGCCACAGTGGTACCGCGCCCTAAGAGGTGCGGTCGAAACTACATGAACGGTTCCTTTGTCTAAATTTTACTGATTAGATTATCTAAATTGAAGTAAATAAACAATTTATTAAAAATAAAAGCCAAATATTAACCAAAAAGTATTTTATTTTATATAAACCCAAAAAAAATATTCGCCAAAATACAAAGACTTTTTTCACGTTGTTTTTATATTACAAAAAATATTCAAACTATGATTCAAACGTGAAAATCTGTCTACAGTATTACATCTAGTTTTTGCAGAAACATATTTTAACACTATATATACCTAAAATTTAAATGATTTACCAATAATTATCTACATAATTTGATATAGGGCCTGACACCACAAAAAATCGAATAAATTTATATATCTAACAAACTTATTAGTCATTTTTTTTGGGTTTTTTGGGTTTGGGTTTATCAGTTATTACTGATTTACATAAAGTTGCCTTTTTTTACAAGGGAGCTTCCTAAGACTAGCTATAAGAGGGTCGGAGTTCAAAAGAAGTCTATTTAAAAGGTCAGAGTTAGTAATCTCCCTTGAGAACTTTCTCGTGTTATTTAAACTAAATGTTTTTATATTCTTATTCGGCGACTCGGCTGCTTCTTCAGAGAGTTCTCCTATAGACAGCATCATATTATCGATGACTTCAGACCCACGAATGAGAACTTTATGAACTGAAGCTGGCATATTATACCATGGATACTCTTAAACAAGCATCCGAGCCGTTACTGTAGCAAACATTTTAAATTTACCATTATTTTTCTACCAGAGTTAATTTTAAATCCTGATGAAAAAGATCTTAATATAGTGCGACACCTGCCTATCCAGTCTTTTTTAAGACCTCTGATTTCAGCTGAAACTGCCGAGTTCGCAAAAAACTTGCGCGCCGTGTTACCATCGTTGGCGGTACGGCTTCCTCACACTTTCACGGGTCGAAGAAGTGCCTCCTGTTGCAGATCTCTTAATCAAGTCAACAACTTTCTGATATTCCAACCACTCAAAATTACTCTTTTTCAGCTTATCCAAGCTTCGAGACGCTTTCTTCGAATATTCCATGAGTCTCTTACTTAACTTTTGAATGTGTCACAGTTTTCGCTGTGTGGCACCATATATGCATTACTTTTTCTAGCACACGGCGAGCTCTTTCGGTCTCCGAACCGTGACAAGTATGCCAGATTTCCAAAATATACATTCTAGAGAATCTGATAGTGTAGACAGTACCTATAAAAAAAGAAAACACATGTTAATAGTTATTTTTCTATTTCGTAGCAAATGTGCTACGAAAGCGTAGCACCTTTATAAATAAGGTAGGCGCAGATAGGCGCACTTAGCTGGTATAGTTAATCAAACTACAAAGTTTGAGCTTAATTTTGATGTAAAAATCATTTATGAGTGGGCCCGGGAACATAGTTAAAACTCTAGTTAAATACAATGTGTGATGCAAAATTTTACACTAAGTGACATGTTTCGTAGCACCCACGTAAAAAAACTGAGTATAATGAAAATACAATAAATTATAATTAATGAGAGGTATTTATATATTATAATTAGAGAGAGGGATTTGTCTTGAATATCCATTGTGATTCGCCAAACTTTGCACTGAGAACTCCGAGAATTCGTTAATTGAAAAACAGCACTTTTAATGACTCACAGGTTCGCGTAATTAGGTGGAGTTCGATGTGTTCACTTCCGCTGACAATAACAGAAGAATGAACAAGTGTAATTAGGGTGTTCTTATTTATAGTCTACGATAGGTTCGGAACTAGTCAGTGTGTTAACGAGTAAAAAAGGCCGTTTCGTATCATCGCATATCATAGAGTTATGACCTATGGCGGTACCACTGTGGCTGCCGCGCTGCTCCCGCCCGGCCCAAACCCTACTCTGCTCTAACTGTTCCATGTACCTACATTAAAAGGTTTACGGACTTCAATATAATTATGGTAAGTATGTTGTGGGCAGGCTAGATGTCACTTGGCGTCGTAACCACTGAATTTCCTTGTCACGGTGGAATTCTTTTTCATCAGCCTGTTCAAGCTACACATGATGCGAGCGGCGCAGGCGCAGGGTGCCGTGCGCGAACCGACCACTCTACGACGACGATGAAAGCTGTGGTCGGCTCATGTCTCCCACAGTCGACGGCGAATCGCCTCGTCTGTAACAAGTAACCGGGACTTAGAAACACGCTCGCCGCTGTTTAAATGTAAAACCTGCATTATCCCCCTACATTTTAATAACCCCATGGCCTATCTCGACCTCGCGCAGGACTGGGTTTCCGGATCTTTGATCTGAAGACCGATCTAAAAATCTATAGTGGTTTGGCCTATTTTGCAGATGGTAGAGGATTCGAAACCGGCTCGCTCCTTTGAGTTTATAAATACGTAAGTATGTGCGAAATTCAACTTGAGTATGTACCACTGAGATTTTTGGTGAAGGAAAAAAAAACATGATGAGAAGACCTGTATGCATACCTGTGTATGTGAAGTCCTCAATCCGCACTGAGCCCGCAGGAGGACTATAGCTCATACTTGAATCTTAGTCTTCCCATACAAAATGCCTCGAACAACTGATGTGCCCCCACCCCCCTGGATCTGAAGCTGAATATGCGCTTGCCGGGGGGTGGGCCCGGGTGAGAAGCTGGGCACGCCCATGCACGCCCATGCCTCTCGTGGCCTGTGTCCAGAGCTGGATCGTAAACAGGCTGTGGAGGTGGATCTAAAGACTGCCATATTTAATTTGGAGAGTGTTTATGATGCCTACAACTCAATGGGCACGAAATAAAATTGCCGATTGAGCACGAAGTTTTCTAAATAGGTATATAGCTTTATTTTATAAATTTTATTTTGCATTGCAAGAAGTTCTTAATTTAGGTACTGGAAAGTTTTTATACGAGTACTTAAGATTCGTTTGAGCCACGTTTGAGCTGATTTCTTTGAAAGAAATCGAGGAGTACCGAAACTTTGCGCAAAGGGCGCAGTCGAACGGATGAACTAGTCAAAAACAGCACTTCACTTAGAAACTAAAGATCTCGCCGGATTGTTACAAACCGTCCTGTTAACGTTACTAACGTTTGTATAGGATATAATTTTCGAGCCCTCGAGCAAGCGTCAACTTCGGAGAGGCTCTTCAAATTGCCCCGGCGGTCGGCGCCGCCGCTGGCGCTTCCGACTAAAGGCCAGCGATTAACCTATCTCGATTATATTTAATGCTGTGTTCATTTGTGTTGCATATTGAGGGTACTTTGGAATAAGATTAGATATTATTATGTGGGTAGACTAGTCTCTCAATAAACGCATTCCGAGCAAGACGCATTTTATTCAGCAGTGACGTACGAGGATAATTTGGACTGATTGTGCTGTGTTTAGTGCAAACTATGGCTGTGGGACAATTACGCGAGTTTGACCTTAAAGATGGTAACTGGTCGGCGTACTGCGATCGAGTGGAAATGTATTTTTTGGCAAATAAGGTGGACGACAATGTGAAGCTAGCCACGTTGATTTCCGTTATGGGCGAAGAAACGTACGAACTTTTGTCAACGTTAGCCAGCCCGGATAAGCCTTCGGAATTAACATATGCGAATGCGGTTACGCTTCTTAAGAATCATTTGCAGCCGACACCTTCTCTTTTGGCCGAAAGGTATAAGTTTCGCCAGCGTAGGCAACAAGATGGCGAATCCATTGCAGATTACGTGGCGGAGTTGAAAAAGATGGCTAGATATTGTGATTTTAAAACATCGTTGGAAGAGAATTTGCGTGACCAGTTGGTCTGTGGTATTAAGAGTGAAACTACTCGTCAACGTTTGTTCGCGGAGGCCGAGGCGTTGAATTACGCGAAGGCAGTCAAGTTAGCCATCACGCTAGAGGCGGCAGAGAGGGACGCCAGTGCGGTCGAACAGCCCAGCGCGTCCGTTGGGCTCAATAGCGTACAACTCGCTACGAAATGTATGGCCTGTGGAGATAGTCGGCATAGAACGGAAAGCTGCAAATATCGGAATTTCGATTGTAGTCGCTGTCAAAAGATTGGTCACCTCAGGAGAATGTGTCCGGATAATTATAGTGTTGAGAGACGGGTTAACACGGAGGGGCCGGCTGGTATGTCACGCGGACTGAGCGTGACCGGGGGCAGCCGCGGTCGCGGGCGCAGCCGCGCGCGGGGCGGGCGCGGCGGTTACGGCGGGCGCGGCGGATACGGCGGGCGCGGCGGGTACGGCGGGCA
>CAXARK010000041.1:0-17899 GCA_963971205.1 Aethes cnicana
GTCACAACACGCACAACAGCCGCATGGGCTCGCAGGCGGTGTTAAAGCCGCCATATACGGTAGAATCATTTCCATAGATCTGATGGATCGTGACTATCGATCGCATCAATAATGCCACTCATACACGAAGCGATCGATCGTTTACTTGCATTGATGTCACTCATACACGAAGCAATTGGTGGATGCGATCGACGTGCAAACAAAGACACAATCGAATCGTTGATAGTAAAGAGCCATTCCAGCAGTCACTGTCTATTCGTCGTTACGATATGTCTATTTGTATAGGTTTATAAGTTCCACCAACGGATCGCTTCGTGTTTGAGAGGAATTTTTGATGCGATCGATCGTCACGATTTCCATCAGATCGATCGAACCGATTTATCGTACCGTATATGGGGACTTAACCTACCGTCAATCCGAGTTCAAGAAGTGATTCTATAGCTCACGGAAAAGCAGTCTCGCTATCGCATTAAGTGACCCAAAGTCCAAACGTCGTTCGGCTCATAAGAGATATAGCTGACACTGCCCACTCCAATCGTTAACGTGTACGAGACGCATGGATGTATAAATTTAGGAGACTGTCTATCCCTATTTAGGACATACATATATCATCCTATAGGTCAGACATGAGGCCCCTGATGGAGCGTTCAAACGCTTGGCAAGCTTCGGCATACTGGACGCAGCTATACAGTACAGTACTGCTTTATGTAATGCCGTCTCAGTCTACTATATAGCTTGTGAACGCACCATGGACACTAAAAGATATAGGTACTGAAACAATATACCTAGAAGTTTCACTCCTCTCGGTCCGACGTACCTTTTACGTTAAGGAGACCAAGGATATTTAGAATATTATTCACGGAGGCCATCTATTTGGACTTGATTAATTTCAATTTACTGCCTTGAATTATAAAACTTGTCTAATGTATCTGCACTATGCACACTGATATCCCCAGGCAAACTTATTTTTTTCGGTTTTTCTTTTTTTTCGATGTCTTCGTATAAAATAGAGGAGGATGAATCTCTGATTATTATAGACTCTTTCTTATTGTTGATGACTACTGATTTCTTCCGTGACTTAGAGGTGGAACATTCAGGATCGCTGGGAACATTTCCATTCCTTTTATGTCCAATTCTATCCGTCAATTTAAAAATGAATCGTTGAAATTTATTGACGGCTTTGCGCCCACCATGCCATTTTGATTTGTTTTTCGAAGGCGGCAAAGGTACAATTTCATTATTTTCAACATTCAGGTTAACTATGTATTGTGAATGGTATGTTGTATGGTCAGATAATTTTGTGTCTAAGTCGTTGCGGTTTCGGTGTAGCTCCACCTCGGAGGATTTGTGAAACACGTTGGATCGACTTCTTTTATGGTGTTTCTGCGTAAAATAATGACTGTGAAACTTAAAAAGCGGTTTTCCAGATTTTTGTTGGCACGTCTTATATTTCAAGTTCGGGAATTGTTCATAACTATTTTGGTAAATGGTATTTAATGACGGTTGTTGATCGGCATTATCGGTGGCGTATTTACTTGAGCTGGAAACTTTCTCTTTAACCTCTAGAATGCTTGTATTACTGGGTGACACATTTGGTAAGCTAGAAACAATAGTTCGTCGTTCGCAAAGTCCATTAGAATTTTTTGACGCAACATCAAAATCATGGGCTGGTATTTTACGAACTCCATTAGAAACGTTCACTTTTCGTACCGAATTCCAAATAGTTGACGTGGTACTTGATTCGTTATCTGGTTTTTTGTGGACGTCGGAACTGATCTCGTTTTGGTCTCGTTTTTTTCGGCCACGCCGATGAGAATTTGATGTTTCCGGACGAGATACATGAGATGAGGTTTTAGGATTATTTATATTACGGAAACTTTCTTCATTTCGTGCCGAAGCAGATTTTTTGTATGTTTTTGGTATGTTTCTGAAACCAGAGTTGTTCATTACTTTTGCGCCTTCTCTAATACGTGACGAAGCAATGCTTGAAGTCTGTGCTAGTATATTCTGTTCACGTCGATAAGAATGCGATGAAGATGTGTCAGGAGTCCGCGACCGAGACGACTGAGACCTAGTTACCCGAGCGGATGGTGGATAACGTGAATTCAAGTTACGACTCCCAGATGGGGGCCTGTTCGCCGGAATCCACGATACGTCATCATTGCTTCTAAAAGAATTAACTTTTGCTTTAATACTACACACACTTGGTTGTGGAGTTTCTATGTGGCTACAACATAGCGAGAACTTATGTAAGTGTGCCTTGGCGCGTTTTCTTCTTGGTACGTTTTCGATTCCAGTCCTTGGTAGTGTGGAGGATGGGCACGGCTCGTTCTGCTTATTACGTTGCTTATGGTGGCGAGGTTTTTCAGGTCTTTTAGGCATTAATTTCTAATTTGACAATCGGGCTATCATATCCGCAATTTTTTTAGAAAAATGTATTGTTTTTAAATAATTGTGAATGGTGGGGTCCGCATGGTGGATCAGTATCTAGTACAGGTCGCGGCACGTAACTTGAGCGGTGAGCAAAAGTAGAGAGGGTTTCTGCGCATGTTTACGACTGAAGAGCCAATATTACTTTTTATCAGATCACTGCTTATATTTATTGATGACATATGTCAAACAATAATTTTTTTAATTACATTTTTTTATTTCCTTCTTATCTTTTACGAACAGAATTCATAAAAGTTTTTACTCGTCGGGATATATCTTTTTAGGGTTCCGTAACCAAATGGCAAAAAAGGGAACCCTTGTAATTTCATCATGTCTGTCTGTTTGTCTATCGGTCACGGCCATTTTTCTCGGAGACTGTATGGTCGAAATTTGGGAGGTGGGTGTGTTCCATGAACTGCTACAAAATGATACAGTATTATTATACCATAAGATATAATAGGAGAAAAGGTACCTACTACGGGTACGGGTGGCACTCCATACATCAGTTAAATCGTACTGAACACAGCAATCAACAAAATTTCGTATGGGGTTGGGGTAGTTTATAATACTGGTCTACATATGAAAACAACTAAAAATCAATTTTCCCAGATATGAGACCTAGCTAGATCGATTTGTCATCCCCGAAAACCCCTATATACCACATCGAAATCGTTAGAGCCGTTATCGAGAACGTGATTACAAATATTTATAAATCTAAATATATAAAACTCAAAGGTGACTGACTGACTGACTGACTGACTGACATAGTGATCTATCAACGCACAGCCCAAACCACTGGATGGATCGGGCTGAAATTTGGCATGCAGGTAGATGTTATGACGTAGGCATCCGCTAAGAAAGGATTTTGCAAAATTCCCACGGGAACGGGAAAAAATCGCAATTTTACTTTTTTATTTCTGCGCATACGAAGTTGCGGGGAAAAGCTAGTTACAAATATAGTGATTACAAAAATATTTTAAAATTATTATATACAAAAGCCGTGGTGCAGAGCTCATGCAGAGGGTCGGGGGTTCGATTCCGGCTCGCACCTCTAAGTTTACTTATGTGCGAAATTTAATCTGAATTTAGCATTGATCTTTTCGGTGAAGGAAAACATCGTGAAAAGTCCCCAATCCGCACTGGGCCCGCGTGGGGACTATAACCCAAACCCTCTCGTGATGAGAGGGGGCCTGTGCCCAGGAGTGGGACGCAAATAGGCTGTAGTAGTATAGAATATAGTGTACCAAATGCCAATGTTCTGTGAGATATTCGCTTCCAGAGTTGTAAAAAAGCGTGTTGCCCCTCTCTAACTTTTGAACTAGAGAATGAAAAACGTTAAAATATATTGAAAATATAGAATTCAACAAAAACTTTAAACGAAAATTGGTTTGGAAAAAAATTCGGTCGCGTAGTTTTGGAGATATGAGATTATTTTGGAATTTTGTTGCTACGGAACCCTTTGTGTAAGTGAGGCCGACTCGCTCTTTGGCCGGTTTTTTAACGTAAGTTCCTCAAAATATTTAGTAAAACTAGCTTCTGCCCGCGACTTCGTCCGCGTGGAATTCGGTAACAGCGTTCCCTGGGAAACTACGCGATTTTCCGGGATAAAAAGTAGCCTATATGTTGACCAATGTTTAACTACCCCATACTAAATTTTTTTGCAATCCGTCTAGTAGTTTTCGAGTTAAATCCGGAATTATATACATACAGACAATTTTTCTACAAATCGTTATTTTGTTTCAGTATCGTTTATATAGTCCCGGGCGACTTTTTCTACATACTTATTATTAGTAGGTATAGATGTTATATCTACTTATTGAACCAAATTAAACCTTATTATAAATATTAACCTTATTCATTATACTTTAAATTGGTAGATATATATTTCTCGATTTATTTATCTATCCAAGCGATCTGAGAAACGGCTGTAACGATTTGGACGAAATTTGGAATATGAGGGTTTTGATCCAGTAACATTATACAATCAGCGTGTGCGTGTAATAGTATGTAGGTACCTTGGACGGTGTAGGAGAGCAATACGAGAGGATTTTTCAAAATTCCAACGGGAACGGGAAAAACGAGAATTTAAATATTGATGTTTATGCGCATACGAAGTCGCCTTCAAAAGCTAGTAGGGTATAAAAATGCTACAGGTGGGTGTAATGTGACTCCACTAGCACACTTACTTAGGTAATTGCAAAAACATACTGCTATAGTTGTCCGATGACTTCTAAAACATTGCGAAGTTCTGAAAAATGCTGAATTCTGAAAAGCTTAATCTCAGAAACTATTGAGTGCACAGAGACGGTTCTAGTCTCATATTATAGCAAATTTAGTCTGCTTTAAAAACGTCCTGAGTATTTAAATGTATTAAATAAAATGCAGATCGCCATCTCGAGTTTCTATATTTTGGGCATTAATTTTGGGTAAAAATAAAAGCAACACAATAACAATCGGTAACCAGTAACGCTTACAGGCGCGTTCGCTATGGGCGCGTTCACTATCCCAACACTGAGAAGGTAGTATCAAAAATTATTTATTATTAATTCCTTTAGGGTAAAAATCGCCAAAATATGAAAAGAAGCCGAAATTTTCTCGTTTATTTTTTATTTTTGACAAAGCTGCGTTCGGCCCTCGTGGTCACAAACTTGAATTATACATACATTAGGCCAACATCATAAACAAGCCTGCAAAAAATCAGAACTACCTACCGGATTTCGCGCATACGACCCCATACTTTCAAACGCCAAGGATACTGGATCATTTTACGGGGGCGATAAATCAATCTAGATAAGTAGGCGTAATTTCTGAAAAAACTCTGTTTTAGCTACACATTTTCATCCGAGCAAAGCTCAGTCGCTCAGGTACTTTGTTTTAATTCTTGATTTATGACAAAATGAGGGAACTTAGTTATCTAAAGGGCCGATTCAACATTCAACATTAAAAGGCGAATACAGTTTTTGGTTATTTGATCTATAGGGTCAAGCAAAACGTTGTGACTATATTTTACCCACAGAATCAGCTATCGATTCTATGCATGCTTTTTTATTTTTTTTCGAGTTGGTAAAAAATAGTATGGGATTCAGATATCGCTCACACCATCAATCCCATACTGAGCCATACAATTTTTTTTCTAGCACGAAAAAATTAAAAACCTATAAAATATGCTTAGAATCTATATCTAATTCTGTGCGTAAGTAAAAGGTGTGTAATGTTTTGAATACTTTTTGAATAGCGACTATTTGCGAATTTTCATTTTGCATAGCACATGAAGAATGTATCTTATGATTATACAGCATTATGTTATTTAATTATAAAGACAAACAAGATTATGTATTTTGTTTTTATGCCACATGTTTATTATGACTTTTAATAAGGGCTGGTGTGTTGGATGCCTATAGATTGTAATGGAATGGTAACGGTGGCAAGCAAGTCACTTTTCCTTTACGTCAACATGCGTTTATCGTATTTTCTACGTTTATTTTTTTCGGATATGAAAGTTTCAAAGTTCTTCAAATCGTCGCTTGATTTGTTCAAATCTTTATATAGACCTGTCTCAGTAGGCTTTATTTCATGCTTTGCCAGCCACGGGTCATCAAACCTCCTGAAAGACTGCACTTTTGCCCTTACGGGCGGCGGTGTTAGTTGGCTGGGAGTTTCGGGAGGTGCTTGGGAGTTTCGGCCTGACCCGCAGCACAATACGAATTTATAAAAATATCCACGCTTTCCAGCTGTTCTTCTTCTTCGTGTACTCCTTGGCAAAGCACTCGCCTGTGAACATGGACATGGCTCGTCTTCTTGCGGCTCGTCTTCGTACCTTTTGTCTTGCATTCCAAAAGTGTTTCGTGACATTATTTTTGACACAAATATTAGTTTTGCAGTTGTTGATTTTGTAAATTATTTGATGTTTTTAGATGATATATGCGGGGAAGGTGGGGGAAGGCATGATTGATGACATTTTCACTGAGCTTGCTGCACGCTTTGTACCACATGCTGTGACATGTATTTTGACAGTGTCTAGAAAAGAAAAACTTTCAGACACAAGCAAAAAGTGTTTAAGATGCCCGTTGTTTCATCTATACTTATAAGTCTGTAGAAGAAGTCGTGTCTGAAACTTGAAAATAAGATTTAAAAAAAATTTAATATTTGGGACAAGTTTTTATTGCTGACTGTACTTTTCTTTGTTAATCCTTCATCTACTCTTCAAGACGAATTAAAACGAGCCCAAACTCGATGGGGTTATGTGGTTTTATTACGGAGTTCCTATGGCCACCTTCCAGCTCCATCATCAGATCAGCTCCACGTCATCATTATATTGCACTGTCACGCAATTTACATATTCGTGTAAAATTTTAGCTCAACCGGAAACCGGAAAGTGGGTCAAATTTAATTTGCAAGATTCCATTACAGACAACGGGACAGGTGAAAGCAAATAAAAGCTTGTAATAATTAAAATAAACTATCAAGTCGAGGGGACTATATAAACGATACTGAACATAAGATAACGATTTTTAGAAAAATATGTAAGTATGTCCGGATTTAACTGGAAAACTACTGGACTACTGGTAGTTTAGTTTATAACACTGTCAACATATAGGCTACTTTTTATCCCGGAAAAACGCTTTCTTCCCGCGGGAACACTATTCCCGAATTCCACGCGGACAAAGTCACGGGCAGAAGCTATATCTAACTAAACGTAGGTTACGTGGGATTATCTGGGGGCACGGCAGTGCCCCCGCCAAGTCGAGCGCGAAGCAAACACTGCCGTTTGTATTGTCTGCGTCCGTAGCGTGGCCGTGCGTTGCTGTGGAAATATCCGCCTACTTACATTTTGATACGAAGCGAATGTGTACCCACGTGGCGTCGACGGGTCGTCGCGTGGCCCACGGCCGTGCGCAGCGGTGGGTTGCCGCCTTTACACGTGATCTGTGTACTGGTAAATTCTTTTTCTGACGTGTAAGTGCCCCAATGTGGCCAATTTGCTGAATAAATGATTGAATTGAATTGACTTACGCGTCCAAATCATTAGAGCAGTTTCGCTCTACGTCCGATCCGAATCCTTGAAAATACATTACCTACAGAGTAGTCGTAGACCTATTTTTGTTTTTATGTATTCTTCATCCGATTTCCATCTGATCTAGTGCGTCGTAAACTATCATACTAATGGTTCTGCTGCCAATATGGGAGCTATGCGTGATCCTGCGGGAAACTTTCTATCGAAATCCACGTTGACGACATCGCGGGCAAGAGCTATACTACCTACCTACTGCTTATTTTAAATTGAATGTAGGTACCTATCTCCATAGATAGGTACCTACATTACAATAGGACATTCATTTTTCAGTGCCCATGCACTGAAAAATGAATGTCCTATTGTAATGTAATAGGTTGTGGTGCTG
Organism: Aethes cnicana; assembly: GCA_963971205.1. NCBI lineage: Eukaryota > Metazoa > Arthropoda > Insecta > Lepidoptera > Tortricidae > Aethes > Aethes cnicana. The sequence goes on from CAXARK010000041.1 coordinate 7,830, forward strand.
CTGTAGATATAGATAACTAGATACGATGATCATGAAAATATTTTAGGTAGGTATATATTTATTGTTGTGAAAATAAAAGCATAAAAAAGTAAAACGGACATCCATGGCGGCAGTACAAAAAGCAGGCTTCGTTTTTTAGGGTATTAAAATTTCATTTTAAATATTGGTTCATCTTGCCCTGTTATAAATCAAATTTTCAAGTGTTTTAGATATGGCGTACCTATATCTTTTCTTTTTAATGCGGTGGATATTAGTAAAAAGTTTTTCGTCCTCGATCTATAGTGACCCATGTATCATCATTATTTAGCATTAAACAAAGGTGCGTTGGTATCTTTTTTTTCCAGAGTAGGTACCAACGAGTGCCCTTATTTTTAATTTTTTCATGATATACACGCTTGTATTTTCGGGGATCGATATAATACAGTTGGTGCTATATTTAGATTAATAATCCTTAGAGAAATCGAAAATTCTCTTCACATTTTTTACGAATAGAGGCCCTCTCCGTCTTCGTAAATTTATAATGCTCAGTAGAGATGCATCCATTTGTAGGGTAGGAAGGGCAGTCTTCGATGGCCTGGTCAAGTCGACGCTCTCGTAGGAGTCGCGGGAGCAAGGCGCGCGGGCGCGGGCGTCGGCGGGCGCGGCGTCGGCCTCGCCCGTGCAGCACGGACACAACATCTTCGGAAAACCCAGTTTCTCCCACATTTTATGAAAGAATCCCTTCTCCTGGCGTAACGTTCTTGCATGAGATGATTGAGATGCCAACAATGTTTTGGCGTCTTCTGTAATCGTCTCGGTCCTTTCAAAGTTATTCACGTTCTTTTTCTGTAATTCTACCGTGCACACCAACTTGTACTCAGATGGATTGAAGGTGTTTTCGTCTGTTAGTACTTGATTCTTGACGATATTCATGTTTCTAGTAGGAGATTTGTAAACTTTCGACCAAGTCTCCGGGTGGTCATCGCTCTTCTTCGTTCTAAGGTTGCATACCTTTTTCTTGTAGACGTGGCTGGCGCGAGGCACTGGTCTTCCTGAGTTAGAGTGGCAGGAAATATTTTTGCCCATACATTCTGGATAACTGCAGGCTTTATATACATAGTCACTGCGGTAAAATGAATTTAAATTTATTTGCTTTATATCCTCATACAGTGCTTCCTTGTCTAAGGCAACTGATTCGTTGAACTGTTCGTTTAATAAGACACCCATAATTTTTAATTTGATCTAATCGGCAATGCGGTACCTATTTAAATTTAGATGGTGATCACGTCGACTTGTGTTTTGAGAGCGGATTGAAGGGTGTGTGACGTGTAAAGATTTAAATTTTGAAACGTGATAAATTCAGACCACAGATTTGGCGTATGCGTGTTTTTTTTAGTGATACCAGCCAGTAATGATTGACTTACCTTCCAAACTGCGAGGAGGTCGGTGGAGAGGTCGACCTTCATAGAGCCGTCGGGGTGCTTGGGGTGCAGGTCGCCGGGCACGTGCTCGAAGGCGAAGGGCGTGTGCATCAGGTACAGGTCTATGTACTCCAGACCGAGGTCTTTCAAAGATGCCTCGAAGTACTTTGGGACTAGTTCTGGTCGGTTACCTGTTGCATATCATATAACGTAAGTATTTAGATTATTGATTAGGTGTTCGGATGTGGTTATGGGATGGAGCTATTGGAAAGGGTTTGTAGCTATTATTATTTATACTTTAGGTGCAGTGGATTTTTTTAATGTCCAGTTCAACAATAGGTAATGTATGTATGTATGTAAAACTCATTATTGTCTATAAACCTTAGAAACTATGTTATCTAAAAAACATTATACAAAAGCGAGCTTATCCCTTTAAGGGATCTCTTCCTTGAGGGACCTTGGGGTGAAGAAGAGGTTAATATGCAAGCTTGATGACGTAATTTAATTATCGTGTAAATTGCTACTGTATAGCACTACACAACTTAGAAGGAGCGTGACTAGGCACCTAAACCGTTGACGCATAGTCTATTTTTGCTTAATCCACGCGCTTTCTAAGTTGTGTTAACCTGTAAATAGTTAGCTATTTATGTCATCATCATCATCATCATTTCAGCCGAAAGACGTCCACTGCTGGACATAGGCCTCCCCCAAGGCTCGCCACTCCGACCGGTCCTGTGCCACCTGCTTCCACCGGTTTCCCGCGACTTTCACGAGGTCGTCGCTCCATCTTGTTGGAGGCCTACCGACAGCTCGTCTCCCGGTTCGCAGACGCCACTCGAGAACTTTCCGGCCCCATCGGCCATCAGTCCTGCGAGCAATGTGCCCCGCCCACTGCCACTTAAGGTTCGCAATTTTTCGCTATTTATGTAACTGGGGCTATATTCGAAGTCTTAAATAGGGATCTCCCTGTCCCCTATAGGAACGCGTCGAGGCGTTGCAACCGAACTTTAAGCAGCTAGATTTAAAGTTCAACTTGAGTGCCGTGACGCGTGAGCGATCCTATAGGGAACAGGGAGATCCCTATTTAATGCTTCGAATATAGCCCCTGACCTCCAGGAGGAAGCTTGGTGACGACAAAGAGCTCCTTCCTGCGGGCGGGGTCGCCGCCGATCCAGCGGCGGAGCGCCCGGCCCAGCGCCACCTCGTTCTCGTACACTCGCGCCGAGTCGAAGTGCCGGTAGCCCGCCGCCAGGGCCGCTTCTACCGCCTTCTCCAGTACTTCGTCTGTAGACTAACAAGTTTCAAAGTGATAAATAGAGGCCTAATTCGGGAACCAAAGGCATTTGGGCTTCAATAAGCCTGTACCCGTAATCACAGACGTTTAAACCAAAACCGACTGCGGTCTCGTTCGGGAAGCAAAGGAATTTACAGGGATTCTACGTTAAAGGGAACGTCAAAACGTTACGGTGTTGAATCTGGGGCCTCATTCCGGACGCAAAAGGGATTTCATTGAGAAGCTATAGGGAACGTCAAAACGTTCACGGCGCTTAAATCTAGCTACTTAAAGTTCGAATAGAGCCCTTTAACTAATGTAAATAAGCTAGGTTTAAAGTTCGATTTGAGCGCAGTGACATTTTGACGTTCCCTTTAACGTAGAATCCCTGTAAATTCCTTTGCTTCCCGAACGAGACCGCAGTCGGTTTTGGTTTAAACGTCTGTGATTACGGGTACAGGTTTATTGAAGCCCATTTTACGGCCATTGAGCGTCAGTCCTCTCCGTCTTTTAGTTACCATCCATTTATTTTCATAAAATTCGATTCCTTGTTGTCCGTCGTTCCATAGTAAGTAAGTATCAGAGCATAGGTACGGCCAAGGTATGGCTATAAGCTATAATGAATATGCGATGGTACCGCGAGTGTTTTAGGTAGGTACATGTACACCTGACCTAATTCTAATTGATTGATTACGATTAAACTCTTTCAGCCTTCTGCCACTGTCAAAATGCTAACAAGCGTCAGTTAAAGTTACCGCAATGTTTTGATGAACTCCGTAAATTAGCAGGGGCGTGTATCGTCGGTGCAAACATGTGAAGTGGGATGAGTAAGGTGGAGCTCAAAATCAGCGAGCTCTCCGGCCCGTTCTGCCCGGAGGGCGCGTGCTGCGGCGCGTCGACGTCGCACGGCGCGTCGCGCTCCAGCGGCGACTACGGCTCCACCAACGACTACTCCACCAGCGACTACTCCGCCAGCGACTACTCCACCAGCGACTACGACTCCGCCAGCGACACATACTCCTGGGAATCCGACGCCTACCACCCCACCACCGAGAGGCCCTGCTCCATTGTGGACTCGTCCGTCAAACTCCGCAAGTCCAAATGGCACGTCTTCAAGGCCTTCCTCAAAACGAGAATGTTTCACATCAAAAAGAAACGGAAGGCCGAAAGACCGAAAAATGACTCGGAGGCCTCGGAGCCGGAAAACGTAGTTGTGGTTGAAGAAACTAAGCCGGCTATTCAAAATGCTTGAATTTTCCAATACATTTTCACTCTAAGTAGATTAGTGTAATTTGTAATCACATCTACTGACAAAGCTGATGGCTTTGTGCCTATTTTTAACTTAGGTACTATTGACAAAAAAAAAAGTAGTTTTTTAGGTACATTTTGGATTATGTAATCACAAACACATCATAAAACTGTCATGAGATTTATTTAGATGAATCTATTACTATATAAAAATAAATATTTTTGTGTTTTAAAATTAAGGAGTCAAAGGGATAAATATGTTACGTTCGTCACTGTACGGATTCGACTGTCGCACCGCATATTCGAAAGGCAACGACTGGCTACACCATGGCCCACGTTCATAACATAAACAAGAAACAATAAAAAAAACAACCTACTTACCTGCCAAGTTCCAAAGCCGATTCTCGGCATGCGATCGCCGTTGCTTAACACAAAATATTCCGGCTGCGTCATGGTTTTTGTTAAACTAGCTTAATCACAATGTACATATAATTGGTTTATGATTGAGCGAGAATCTGAATATACAGGTGTTGAGTGAGCGAACTGTGCGGATACAATGACGACGGAGCGAGACGGGAACTCAGAAAGTACAGTGCACCGGCCTTGGGAGCCTCTGTCCCATGTTTACCGGTTTGTAACGGAATGGACAATGCACAGGCGAATAGTATTCGAATGGCTAATTAAATAATTAGGTGCAAATCAGGGTCGCAACTCTACGCCGCTAGCTATTGTCAGCTTATGTATCCTAGTAGTATATAGTCACTTGGAGCAATAGGGATGACGACAGGGTGAAGAAATCGAAATTCTAATTATACCCCGTTCGCGTTAAGAAAATAGTGACTCATCAGTGCAACTGCAGGGTAAGGGCGTATTCATAATGGAGAGAAATTAAACATTTTTTTCAAATCCTTAAATAAGTGTAATAGAAAAATAATAAAATATCAGTGATTTTACACATGTTATAAAATATTCATTATAATTAATAATTAAAAATGTCAATTTAAACTAATATTAGTATTTTTTAATGTCAACTTAAACGCTATATTAGTAGAGTAACACATTTCAACAAATGGTAAAAAAATAAATACTAAAATAAATAAAAATACAAAATTGTCTTAAAACTAAGTACTTAAATCGCTAATCACTATCGCTAGATTCGTCCCTTACATTTATTACAAATGAATTTTGTTCTGCGTATTCCATGACGTCATCCAAATTCCACATGGTATTTAGTCCGTCAGTCAGGTAATAAAAAAATATTAGACACGTATTTTTTGTTTTATCAAATTAACAAAGAATGACTAAGTTAAAATGCATTAAAGTTGGAGAGTGGGGACTAACTACGTCACCGTTAGGTATAAATCGTACCTAACCGCGACGTCACGCGACATTTCAACTCAATATATCTCCGTATAAGTTTGATTACGTGAAAAAAGAAAAAATACGTGTCCAATACTTTTCAATAATCTTCCTGATAGACTAAGGAAAAAAAAAGTTGTCGTCACCCCTATTCCGTGAGTGGGGTAATTTCGTATTTTTTATAATGTTACTGATATGCAAAAATTAGAAGCTAAATATCCACCGCTACCTACTCGTACACTATAGAAACTACCCAACAAGAGGGAAGTGGTAATCCCGATTATTTTGCGTTACAGCAATAAATTTAAAATACGAAATTACCCCAAGTGACCCTATAGGTAAATAATCTGCTTAAAACACAAAAGTCCTTATAACCTGTGAGAATGACACGGTAGGTATAAAAATTGTTTGTTCCTCTCGCGGTCGCCGATTAAACTAATAATAAAAATACTACACGACCACAGCGTGGGTACGGTACGAGTAAACACGCTAACAAGGAAATTGAGGATGTTTTTAATACGGTACCAATGCACGTTTGTACCTTTCTTTCAATGTTTTCTGAAACGTTCGTCGTAAATTAATTAAAAAATAAATGTAATGACTAAAGTTAAAGCTGGTAAGCTGCTACATAAATGTTACGTATTTTTGTAAATTGCAGCGCGTTGAACTCTAATACTTGTAAATAAGTAATGGGAAGATTTACTCTTCATCAAAAGTAAACCAATATGTTTTGTAACACAAAAGTGCACCTTAATTATCAATGTTAGTACAAGTAGTAATAAAAACGAACAAGTAATGACGTTAAGTAGGTAGGTATATTTACTAAAGAGACAATTAAACATGCTGGATACCTACTGATTTAGAGATTAAATAAGTAAATTTAAGGATACGACATTGATAAGAGCTGGGGCTCTATTCGAAGTTTTAAATAGGGAAAGAGACATTCCCAATCCCTGAGCTCACCTCACGTGTCTCGGCGCACTTTAAGCAGCTAAATTTAAAGTTCAATTTAGCGCGCCGTGTCGCGTGTTTGCAGGTATTGGGAATGTCTCTTTCTTTCCCTATTTAAAACTTCGAATAGAGCCCCTGTAGCTCGTTTAAATTTCTAATGTGAGTAGCTACATCTTAGTAGCTGTCTGTGCGTGATACCTACAGTTAACCCCAATCAAAGAGTATCTACCTACTACCTATATGTAAAGAAAGAGTATACTTCTGTAAGTATTTAGGATTTTGATGACTCTGTAAGAACATCTCTGAAACAAAGACTTTTAATCTGAGAAACCGGTCGGCTTTAGTGATAACAAAACCTGCATTCATAAGTTAAAAATAACTCAAGTTCTTGACTTCAAATTAGACTTGCATCTAGATTTTTTTGTGACGATCGAAAACTACAGATAATGAAATGTATGCAAAAGTTTTACAATAAAGTCACAGAGTAAGCAAGCATACAGGACCGGTCTGAGTGGCGAGCCTTGCGGGAGGCCTATGTCCAGCAGTTGATGTATTCAACTTCCGCTGAAATGATGAAGTACCGAAATGGCGCAATTTAATATTTGCAGCAACATCTGCCTTTCTTCAGTAGCCGCTTCAATCTTATCGGCGCGGTTAATCACAATGGCTTCCACACAAAGAAGAGTTTGGACACAGCCGCAACAGTTGAATAGAATCCTATTGAGCCGGATTGCCACACAATAAAATAATGTGGCACTCGAGCGACAACTCGAGCATCAACAAATACTATGATAACGCGATTACATCACTTGAGAATAATCGGTTAAAGACCTCTCACTACACTACTACCTAACCGTGGTACATACTTAGTAATGCTTGCGTAACTTGTGTTTCGCATTGACTCAATTAAAACATCCGTGTTAATTCATGAACGAACAGGACTAAGATAGTAAATGTAACATTGTTATTTTATTAAATAAATACAAACTTGTAATACTACTTAATAAACGTAGTTCGGAAAACCCTAATGTAATTTTAATAGAGTCGTATCGTATTACCCATCTTCCTGCTTAATCGTAATACATTTTGAATAACCAATTAATGTTCCCACATGCTAGTAAGGTAATAACATTCTTTTGTGTGCAAACAGTATCGTTTACTCATTCAATTTGCAGAACCATGTATGAATGAGCCGACGTCACAACACTTGCGGGATCAACGATGCGTGCTCCCCATTGATTGTGGTCGGCGATAACATCTATGTAGGGCAAAACATCCCCTGCGTAGAGGCGGGGTTTGGCAAGTCCCGTCCTTCTGTACAATAGGTATAAATTTAGGGGGTTGCAATGGGCTATCCCATTTTGTGTGACCAGTGCGATCATGGACGTGTCCCCTGTACGGACTCCGAAGAGCGGCAGCTCCGATTTTAGCATTGATCGTATCTTGGGTGAGGAGGCGAGCAGTCGCGAGGCGCCCGGAGCTCCAAGCTGGCTGTGCTGCACGCGGTACCGCCCTCCGAGACTTCCAAGTTAGCTTTTTATGTACTAACCAGCTTCTGCCCGCGTGGAATTCAGTTATCGCGTTCCCGGTCGATTACTTAGGTTTTGTTAAATGTTCACATGTCATCAGCTACTGTGTAACTTTTCGTTCCCGATAAGACCGTTTGTCTAGTTTTAGTGTTTTACGAGGAATTCATTCGGGTCATACGAAACGATGTTGGTGCTATTGCTAATGGATAAGATATGGCTCTTTAATTATTCTGGCATTTACCGACTGATAATTACGCCGTTTCACAAACTTGCGACAGATCTTTTTCCAAGACTGCTTTATCTTTGGAAGCTAGCGACGACGCAAAACGATTAGTTTAAACGACTTACAGATAGTTGTAATTTTTCTGGTTATTGCACTATTTATTACTTTAATGTTTGCTAGTTAGTAATGAATGTGTCGAGCCAAGTAGTCTCACTGATAAAATAACTAACTATCCATACTAATATTACTACAAATGCGTAAGTAAAGGTTAGCGAGTAAGGTGGTACCAACCCGGACGGACCATCACCAGCTCGAACCACATGGAACTATGGATCATTTTTAGGGTTCCGAAGTCCACAAGGAACCCTTATAGTTTCGCCATGTCCGTCCGTCTGTCCGCACTATTGCTCGGAGATGCTTAGTTCTAGAAAGCTGTAATTTGGCATGAATATACATATTAGTTACGCTGACAAAGTGATACAATAAAATTTTGTTTTTTTTTATAGGGTACCTCCCCTACCCCTAAAGTGGGGATGTAATTTTTTTCTTGCGTACTCCATGGTGCGGCATATCGTTAAATAGGTATTTAAAAAATATTGTGGGTTTGTTAAAACCATTTTTTGATTAAGTGATGCGTTTCTGAAATATTAGGCTTTAAAGTGCTATTTTTTTGTTAAGAGTCGTGTCCCCCCCCACCCCTGCCAGCTAAATGGTGGTATTTGGATGGCTGAAAAAAATCACGGTTGTGGCATATATAACGTAGTTGAAAGGAAAACTATCACAGCTAAGTAGGCTGTACAAAGTTACGAGTCATAGTCGACCAACTTATGAAATGATTTAAAAACCAATATTTTTTGTGGGGCAGCAGGGGCGTCGGGCGGGCACGTCATACCACAGGCTAGCTAGATGCTAATAAGCATACCTCGAACAAATCATGCGGATGACTTAAAAATGACGTACCTAATTTTGCACCCTGTACCTGTTTTGATGTCTGTATTGCAATATCCGTATGACATATTGCACGAAGTAACAGATTAACCGCGTATAATTTCAAGAAATCTATACAGAATTATCTGAATGATAGGATGATGTACTTAGTGAATAAAATAAATGTTGCGAGATTTGTTTACGTAAGTACGATAATTGATAATAAAAGTCAATATGTTACTAAAAAAAATTCATGACATTATGTACACAACTATTTCTCTAACAAGTCTATAATTGTGGTCACACACTTAAAATAAGCTTTACGTCACACCAGGCCGAAAGGCGGGATTTACCGCCCTTGGGCGCTACGAAAAATCCCTCTTCACGGCCAGGTGGTGACGTAAAATCGTATACTAACCACGGGCGGACGTAAAGAAATCCTCAGACCGCTAGATTATAGCCCTCGCCTCCGGCTCGGGCCTCAATTACCCGCGATCTGAGACTTTCTTTACTTGACCGCCCTAGGTGTGTAATGTACTATTAATAAATTTTTCTTCCTCACTTGCCGGGAAAAAAAAATTTGGCTAACAATTTCGCTTTATCAATGGCAATCGCACTACTCGATTGCTCGGTTTGTGTAGATATATCTCTCACATGTTCTTGATAAGTAGTAATTGTTTATGAAAATACTTTTTGAAATCATGAGTGGTTTGACGTCATCCGCATGATTTGTTCGAGGTATGCTAATAAGTCTTAGAAAGGTACTGTGGCCATCGTCAACTTCGGAACCCTATACTTTGTGCGTGGCCCGACACGCACTTGGCCGGTTTTATTTGTATTGAACGTTCTATCCATCATCGTCTGTCTGTCTGTAGCCACTTAACGGTTAAGCCGGTGGACCGATTAAGATGAAACTCGGAATGGAAATAGTCGTAGCCCCGGGGAAGCATATAAGCAGGCTACTTTATACCCCAGAAAACGCCAAAAAAAGGGAACGCTATTTTTAATCGAATTTCACGCGTATGAAGGCGGCGGACAGAAGATAGTATTGAAATATGTTTATTGTCGCAGGAGCCGCGCACGCGTGCCGCAGTCGGCGGGCGGGGCGGCACGCGCGGGTGCCGTTCACGGCTGCGCAGGCGGCGGCGCTGGAGGCGGCC
>CAXARK010000042.1:0-15629 GCA_963971205.1 Aethes cnicana
GATCGACTGGCGCCGCAGCGACCGCCTCCACGCCGACAACTAGCGCCAGGTGACCCCCGCCCCCGCCCCCGCCCTCCGGTCTGAGTGTCGCGCCTTGGGGGAGGCCTGTGTCCAGCAGTGGATGTCTATCGGTTGAACTGATGATGATGACTCCACTATTCGACATAGCCTATTCACGTCCCAGCCACAGACATCCTCTGGTCACGGTAGGGTTTGCGCTATACTCCCTATGTGATTGGGGACTTCATGCACATCCTTGAATTACTTAACCTTTTTTCAAGTACAGTTGACGAACTCACAGTTAAATATGGCCGACAAGTTAATTTAGTATTACATTTATCAATTTCATTACTACGATTTGACTCCACTAGCCTCTAATTAAGAAGTGAGCCAAAATCACAGCCTCCTAATATTATCCGTTTTCAGGTTACAACGGAGCGGATCACGCTGGAGTCGTGGAGGCCACTGCAAGAAGCTGGTAGTCAATCTGACACCTCGATGTCACATTTGTGGACAAGGTCACTATAGCGTTGACATATCGGTCTGAAGTTACAAAAATATCAAGTCGGAGTGGAGATATTTCATACTGCATGATACTGATGAATATGGTGTCTCGAAGACAATGTGAAATTTGATGCCAAAAGATTTGTTGAACGCCATTGATATAGGTACGTTTAATTGTTGAATCAAAAGTGATATCTGAAACTCTACTCCAGTCCAGCTTCTGCTGTGTTCAATCCTTTAACCAAACAAATGCACGTTCGTTGTATATTTGTAACAATAGGGATGACGACAGGGTGAAGAAATCGAAATTCTAATTAGTCCGTCAGTCAGGTAAGAAAAAAATATTGGACACGTATTTTTTGTTTTATCAAATTAACAAAGAATGACTAAGTTAAAACGCATTAAAGTTGGAGAGCGGGGGCTAACTACGTCACCGTTACGTATAAATCGTATCTAACCGTGACGTCACGCGACTTTTCAACCTAACATATCTCCGTATAAGTTTGATTACGTGAAAAAAGAAAAAATACGTGTCCAATACTTTTCAATAATCTTCCTGATAGACTAAGGAAAAAAAGTTGTCGTCATCCCTATTATAAATAAGACCAGCGCACCGCGATGCGACGAAAACTACAACTAGTTTCAGTAACTGCCGCTAAGACTGATGTCGAATCGTCTACCTCAAATGCCGACTTCAAACCGAACTAGTTATTTTGGGCGTAAGAACGCGCTTACGCCCCCATAATAACTCCCGAAGCCCTCTGTTACAGACAATTTGTGAGTGCAGTGTAATAGTCGGTTTTGGCTTGTGACGGTTTCCGTGAACGTTTTAATTAAGTTGTAGTTGACTGCCATTTATTGTAAGTGACGGGGTTCAGTGCTCGAGCTGGGGCGCGGCCAAATACTGTCTAATCTCCCTAGGGGGGTAAACGTAATTTACCCCACTTTGAACAGCTGATACAGCTATACGTTAGTGTGATAAAAAGATTTACTACTGGCGTTTAGCTGTTAATAGGATGCATGCTTAAGTGTAAAAAGTGTGTAAACAGAAACTGGTTAGACAATATGCTTGGCCAATAATGAGAGACTGTAGTTATTTATAAGATGGTGTCACGAAAGACGTGGCTTGTGGGCAGGCGCGAGCTTGAACTCTACGGTGAAGGCATAAGAGCGTCCCGGGCTCATGAGTGTATTCACATTTGTTTATTTTTATTTTTCACCTATCGGATCGCGACTCTACCTTACAATCTTCGCGCTAGCTTCTGATACTGTTATTTTATTAAATTTAATAATATTATTAAAACGATACTTGTATTAAAAATATCGTCAAACGAAACTATTGGATGCGCTAAATCCATTTTTAAATGTGTAATCTGTTTGTACAGCAAAAAAGATATTTTAGATATTACGATAATTATTGTAACATTAATTAATTTCGCTGAAAACTAAAGAAATATTTCTATAAAATTAATGCATCCTCATGCTCCATTTTACTATTAGAGCACTATCATTTTATTTGTCTATGTGTACTTGTGTCTTTCTCGTCTATCGATAGTTGTGTATCTCTAGTGCGGAAATATGCGAAGAGCAATAATAGTACATTACAGAATGACCGCCCGTGGTTTGTCAAAAGTTTTACGTCTTGCCTTGGCCAAGAAGTGAGATTTTCTCCCAGCGTAGGGAGCAGAAAATCCCACTTTACGGCAAAGGGTGATGTAATAGTACATTACAGACCTAGGGTGGTGAATTCGTAAATGTCCCAGATCGTAGGTTTCTGTGGCCCGAACCGAAGGTGAGGGCCATAAATATGCGATCTGGGGCTTTACGAATTACCGCCCGTGGTTTGTCAAAAGTTTTACGTCTTGCCTTGGCCAAGAAGTGAGATTTTCTCTCCGCGTAGGGAGCAGAAAATCCCACTTTACGGCCAACGGTGATGTAAAAATATGAAATAAACGTGCACAGAATAAAGTAGGAAAGTGGCAGAGGTTCCGTGTTTGAACATAGAGATAATTTATAGATAGAAGATATAAAACAAATAGTGTTAGTCCTAGGTCGTTGGCAGCCCGCCGGCTAACTCCTCCAGCGACGATCTATCGCGTATGAATTTTTCGCTAGAGGCGCTTGTGTCGTGAGGGCAGTGTTGCCAGTTTATTATATGTTATATGCTAAATTGGCAACACTGTGATCTGTGAAACTTCAAATGTCACATTTGTGTGTTATGACAAACATTGACATTGACAGCGGGGTTGCTCAATGGCCGTCTTCCAAGATGGTTGACGTTTGTCGAGTTTCCCCATTTTTACTTGATTTATCTTTTATACCCTACATTTATCATTATTACCGTACACAGCTCGGCCTGTAGGCCAATCACTTGACATTGGCGAAATTGTCTTGCATATAGACAGAAGCCATTTTTAAAAACAGAGATTGTCATCCATGGTACCTCACGAGACAGTGACGCCAATTAGCGAACAAAAATACGGTTACATTAAATCCACCTTTTCGTTCTGTCATACAAAACGTTCTAAATCTATCTAAAGGTGTAAAATGGACCTTATTTGGTGGTAATAAGGGGTGAGTCGGCGCGGCTGCGGGCGGGCAGAGGCGCAGGTTGTGAGCGAGGCCTAAAGTAGCACACTCCGTTTATGTTCCCCGCGATATACTACCTATTGTGTTCCTAGGATGCTCTGCTCACTAGAGTACTGTGCAATTTAACCACACGAATAAAATAATCGAGTTATTTCTACATTGTTATCGTTTGTTATTGGCCTGTACTTGGCTGTTGACCCATTCCTGATTATATACACTCGTATTTTATAAAGTTTTAGACCGCAATATACTTCCTGAAATCGTCATACGTTAGTTTTTGAATTGTGGTTGCATACAGGGTTGCAAATAAATCTTCAGGGCGTAAGTTCGAGCTAGTTTTATTCGACTTGTACAGTAAATTCTATGAAATCGATATATTTATGTTTCACTGTTTCAGTATTAATCAGGAATGGTTTTCAATTTTATATTTAACAAGTAATCATATGACGAACATAAATGTAAATTATACAACAATTTCGCAAGGCTGACGGTCGATTTTAGGGATACAAAATCGATGTTGTTCAAAAAAAGTTGATTACTTGTTAAGGAATTGTAGTCAAGTGTTATTAAATGAAATATTATTCTGGGCTTGTTTAGAATGTACCAGTTTTAAATCGTGTCGGAACTGTTTATAATTTTTATCGCAATGAGCGTCAGGTTTTCTCTCCAATAGGGATGACGACAGGGTGAAGAAATCGAAATTCTAATTAGTCCGTCAGTCAGGTAATAAAAAAATATTAGACACGTATTTTTTGTTTTATCAAATTAACAAAGAATGACTAAGTTAAAACGCATTAAAGTTGGAGAGTGGGGGCTAACTACGTCACCGTTAGGTATAAATCGTACCTAACCGTGACGTCACGCGACATTTCAACTCAATATACCTCCGTATAAGTTTGATTACGTGAAAAATACTTTTCAATAATCTTCCTAGACTAAGAAAAAAAAACTTGTCGTCATCCCTATTGCTCCGCTCAAGTTTCTAAAACAGGCTCAGATTTTATGTACGTAATTAATGTGTTCATGTTCAATAAATAATCTGTTACATCCAAATTATATTATGAATAGTATCTTTATCAACACGAGATTGTCGACACGGTTCAATTATTTTCATTGTTATTGATTTTATTTTATTTCGTGTTATGTCTTTTGTATTTTGAATTAATTTGTTGCTGTGTCTTGGTTATCTTATTGATTTTCTATTTCCTCGCATTTGTAAGCTTCCACCGATTGTTATCATTTCTATTTAAACTCGTTACTTATTGGTTTATCATCTCGTGTATGTTCTTGTTTCTCTAACTCCGTGTTGCGAGTCGACGCAGCCAATCGCTCGAACGTATACTTTACGTTAAAATTATAATAAAAATAGTTTTAGTCATGTTTTACATAACAATAGTTCCGGATAAGGTTTCTTTGTATAAGTGCAATTATATTGTCGCTTTTAACTGTACGTTAGCGGAGCAAAAAGGAGAAAGTACGATAATACCCGCCTCCAGCCAAGCGCGGATCCAGAGGGGGGGTCATGGGGGTCATGATCCCCCCCCTTGGCAGGACTAGGTCTACTGCTATTATTTATTTTTAACCCCTGACGCAAAAAAGGGGGGGGAGTTGTATGACGTGACCCCCCCCCTTGAGTCAAAAGCTGGATCCGCCCTTGCCTCCAAGCTTATGACTTAGGCTCCTTTCAGGGACAGGCGTGACGCTCGTGGCGTTGGGAAGCGCGTCAAGCGACAAAATTAAACATATGTCGATATATGATAGTGTTCCCTGAACCAGCATCGTCTAATTGCCCATGTAAAATCATACTTTTCTAAGAAATGTTAAAAGTTTAGAATATGAAAAAAAAAAACATATTGACAGCTTTCGCGAAACTTCGCTCGTAACAATTTAATTCCAAAGTAACATATAACTCGAACCTTTAATCCAACTTAACTCCAATTTATTATATCAAACAGTGTAAAACTAAATATAACAGAAATATTATCCATATTATATGCATACATTGGCAGCTCTATAAATGCCATGTTTTTAGACGGTTTTTTTATAGAAATTAAAACGCGTTAAATACTAACTAAATCGGGCGTTCTGTGCGTAGCGCTTTCTATTTCACTCGTCCCACGAGTGACAGTGACGGCTGAGCTGGGCCTTGACGCTCCGCGCCTGCGTCGCCGGTCCCTAAGAGAGGCCTGAGAATGATTATTCGCAAACTACCAGTCGTAGGAGACGACCCGAGTACTCTCAAATTTTTACAATGTTAGCAGCTAACCACTTGGATGCCACATTCCCACAGTGCAGCGATTCACCTAGTCTCGTGTGTTCATATTCAAGCTTCCTAAACAATCATAGCTTAGTCAAATAGTTACGCTTTTCGCCGCGCTCGAAACAAAAACGTTTAATTAAAAATAAGAAGTAATGGGACCTGTATAATTAATGCCTGACTGAGATAACACCAAAATTAATGTTAAAAAGTTATTTATTCCTGGTGCGTTCGCGGCCCGGCGACCGTGGCGCGCTCCGTAAGTATTACCGTAACTTGTAATTTTAATTAGGGTAGCTTTTTTAAGCCGTCAATGTATTTCCGAGCCTAGCGTCTCTGCAGTGAGCTACAACACTTGATACTTGTTATACTCTTGAGAGATCTTGATAATCGCACGCCTCGGCCGCGAACGACCAAGTACTAAGCTTTAAAACGCCAGGAACATAATCATTGACGAACTATCAGTGGTTCGGTTCGTAGTCTCAACCGATATGGAACTGTCGTAACTCCACAACCGCAGTCTGCCACTTCGCCTGGTAAACGTAGTACAATTTGGCATAGCCATTCACGATAGCGTTACGTTTCTCTTGTTTTAGACGACGGTACAGGGCGGGGTTTCGCCGGAAATAATAGGGAATTCAAATAGTTCACGTTTAGTTGATGAAAGTAGGCAGAATTTAGGCCCGCGTACGCACCCCGCCCCTTAGTTAAGCCGGTAAGCAGATAGCTAGTGCCACCTCGCATAGAACCATGTTTAGGTACATTATCATTATTATATATTATACACTTTTATTCCACGTAGAATAAGTCGTGTTCAGTTTAAACTAGCTGTAAGTATAGACGGGTACGGAATAAGAGCATAGTGTAATCTTTACTAATATTGTGTACAGAATGACGCTGACCTTACGAATCTCCTTTTACAATATGCCGCGCACTACACGTGTCTACCGAACGTTTATAATTTTATAAGAAACACGTAAAGCACAAAAGTCTATAGAGATTTCGCAAACGCAGCAAGGTCACAAAACAGGTTTACAAAATATTTTGAAAAGCTACGATTTTTCACGAGCATATTCTAAAAGGAGTTCTTGGCTTCATTTGCATTGGTGAGACTTGTATTTTCGACATCGAAAACTAGTGTGAATGCGGCCTTACGAGTTATAAATATACGTTTACCCGACTCCATGTGACACGTCATGACAAGATGGAGTTTTTATGTAATGTATACTAGTCCCATTGCAAGTTAAATGATGTTTTTGCATGAAAATGTTCCTGTAACGGCGTAATAGTGGTGTTGTAAGTGACGCGCCCTCGCGGGTTCTGTTGACTTTGAAAGATTATATTTTTTTACAAATGGTGCTAATGTTTTCTGTTTTGGACGACGGCTCGACCGCTGTCGTACTGCCAATGTGAAACTGAAGGTGTATATGTCTAACGTGGGCACACCCATATCACAATCGATCGATTTAGATTAGTGTACACTGTACATCACCACTCCACAAACAAATGTATGATTAAAATTTAGATGTAGTATAGCTTTTGTAACTTGCGACGGCCGTTCGCGGGCGGAGGCGTTGTTCTGATTGTCTGTGACGTCCGGGCCTGTCGTGTTACGTCACTAGTGTCGTCCGGGCCTGTCATGTGACGTCACTAGTGTCGTCCGGGCCTGTCATGTGACGTCACTAGTGTCGTCCAGGCCTGTCCCGTGACGTCACAGTAAAGCAGTGACCCGATGACGTCACGTCAGCTCCAAGGTGCCACTCGCCCCGGCGCGTTTCATTGTTAAATGTCTAATTTTTTGGTACGTTACATTTTGTTTACTTTCATATTATATTGTAAATAAAAAATAAAAGCTTTGGATTTGCACGTTTGTTTCATTTGCTTGCCTTACCGACAAGGCATACTTGTGAAGTACTATTACTTTAACTATATAACTTGTAATAATTGGATGTCCTTAACATATTAAAAACCAGAGATTAATTTTAAAAAGGCCATTTATTTTACACATAACTTACAAATCAATCATTCAACAGAGAACACAATCATCAATGCACTAGGTCAGCTGTCAACAGTACAGCAAAACATTAATTTCATTCAGCAATGAACCACAATTACAATTATACAACAATAATAATAAAAAATAAATCAACTGCCAGCCAGGACATTGCTTCAATCAATATTATCATTATACAGCAATTGAAATAATTAATACTTAAGAAATGGTATAAAACTCGATATTTACATGTTAACTTAAGTCTGTAATCAGGTAAAGAATAATGGCTGGATAATTTCAGACAGAAATACTTGGAGTATTGATTTTAATACTTGAGTCTAGATTTGTTAATAAATTGATTGCTTAATAAGTACGTAAATGATGGTATTTAGTTATGATCTGTACTTGCTTAATCAAAAATCTCATTGAAATTGAATGTAATGTCCAGATATGTTTATATTATTAGTAAGTTTACAACACTAGCGAATTCGTATACTTACGTTTACCTTCTGAACAATACGGTAATTAATTTCATGATTAAAACAACGAATTTGTGAGCATACATTAAAATTAACAGTGAACGATTAAATGCGTTTTACTTGTTTCTTGTAATGCCATTTTTCACACTAACATTCACAGCATTTACATTTCGCGAGGTTACCGAAATAGCACATTTACCACTTGTGATTTATTCACACATTTGTGATTCTACTTGGGTGGTGATCGGCCATTCGCAATAGAAGGCAAGTCCTTCCATGATTTACCCTTAGGCTTCACCGTGGTAACCTTCCTCCTAACTTCCTTGGTCACAGTGCACTTTTGCTCAGAGAGCAGCCTTTTCTTAGGTTTCACTTTATTGTCCTCGATAACAAATGAATCTTCAAATATGTCACCGCTGGAGTCAGCTGATTTATTATCAGACGTTTTAAGTGGTTTGTTTTCCCCGATGATCGCACATATTGGGCTGTCGAATGAGACTTGTCGCGGGCTGCGTCTAGTAGTCTTTTCTATGGAGGTCTGCGTCGCCATGTTAGCATGATTTTTCTTGATAGGCGGCGTGGCTTTCGGAGCGAGCTTGGTCTTCTTCACATTAACCACTAAAGTGGGTTCCTTCGACTTCCTTTTCACTCTCGGTTTGACAACCTTGACTGTGACCTCTGGCTCTTCATTTTCAGCGTTCTCATCCTCTGGGGTTGGTTCCTTGGGTTTCCTACTTCTTTTAACCTTGGTTGCGTCTCCGTTCTGTTTCGAAGGCCGCTTTCTAGGCACCTCCTCTTCACTGTAATCTCCGTTGTCAGTCGGTGTGGTGACTTTGGTCTTCTTTTTGCTTGGACTGGATTGGAAGACGAGTTTAGAGTTCTTGGTGACGCCTTCACTCTTCAGGTAGGACTGGAAGATTTGCCGGCACTTGGCGTAGTCTGGCACGTCTTTGGGCTTCAAGGTGTTTATGTACTCGAAGAATTTTATGAGGGCCTCTGCAAAATTAAAATGAGGGTCTTCAGAAAAAGAAAATAAAATTGTCACTTGGCTATAACTTTTACGAAACAGAATTTTACTATTTATCTTTTAATATCCACTTGGTATATTCCAAGAAATAATAAGGGGAGAGACCAAACCATCATCAAAATTTCATCTAAATCGGTCCAGCGGTTTAAGCGTGAAGAGGTAGCAGACAGAGTTCCTTTCGCTTTTATAATATTAAGTAACAGATTTTGTAGCCAGTTCTGCAATAGGCATGGCGATTAAAGGACCGCAAAACCTACCTACTTAACAAAGGTGAATGGCTTCTTTAAAATACAAGAGTTCTTTGAATTATTATGGAATTACAGAACCAGAACAGGGCATCAACTATCAAACTAGTTTCACCGATCTTGCTGAGCTCACCTGGTGCCCCAGGCAGGAGTTTGTTGACGCTGGTCCTCACATTCTTCATGAAGGCTTCCTTGGCGTCCTGCACCGCCTTGGGCTGCTTCAGGAGCGTCTCCCAGGGCAGCTCGCCGGCCAGCCACTGCAGCATGTTGTAGCCCAGGATCTCCAGGTCGCCGCGCATTGTTGCGACTGGAAGTAATTCAAGGATGTGTGTGAAGTCGTCGCCAATCCGCACTGGGCCCGCGTGGGGACTATAGCCCACACTCTCTCGTGATTGTGCCCAATAGTGGGATGCAAATAGGCTGTTGCGATGGTGGAAATTAAATACTGTCTATTATGCTGTGATTAATCTTACGAGTATACAGTGTAATAGTAATAGTGATAACTCAACAATAAAAAGTACTTCAAACTGTATGGTTTAAGTTACTCAGACACTGAAGAATTATACCCAACTGACCGACGCTACGTCTGCCGCCGAATGCGATCGAATTCGGCGGCATGCCTTCGAAAGGCGTTGGAATTCAGCGGAATGCGATCGAATTCGGCGGAATGCCACCGAATATGATTCGATTCAATGCACCAGGTGAGAATCGTACCTTATACACCAAAACATCCGTTCCATCTATTAGATAACGGATAAAAAAAACCGAGAATCCCTTCAGTACTTTTTGAGTTTATCACGAACAGACAGAAAGATGCGGCGACGGACTGCTTTATAACAGGTAGTGATTTTTGATGCACGCCATGATGCAGAAATGCGATGAGAGTCAATGACCATCAAACACTCACCTCCTAAATGGGCATCGCGGCTGGTATACTCTATGGTCCCGTTATGCGCGCACTTGGGGTCGGGCTTGAAGTCCTTGTCGTTGACGCGCGCCGCGAGCCCGAAGTCCACGAGGTAGGCCTGGTGCTCGGCGCCCGCGCGGCCCAGCAGGATGTTGCCGCCCTTCAGGTCCGCGTGCACGTAGCCGCGCCCGTGGATGTACTCCAGCACGTCCAGCTGGGAATTTACCAAACACTCTGATTATTATTTGGCATCATTTATGAATGCGGATGACCGCGTTAGGTATTTGGTTCTATATTTGGGATCATTTTACCCATGTCCCCACTCTGTTGCTGGGATTATGGATTATCTGTTCTTGCTTCTGTCAGACAAAATTAATATAAATAGTTATACCACCACATTATAAATGTAAGTGATGTAAAATTCCAAAGTTATCAGCTAATATTTTCAATGCCCGCAACCACAACAGCCTATGCCCACTGTTGGGCACAGGCCTCCTCTCAATATGAGTGTTTGGGCTAGTCCCCACACAGGCCCAGTGAGAATAGGACTTCACGCACATCTTTGAAATATTTTACATGACAGTCCTCAAAATTAAAAACAAAAAATACTTAATAATACTCATACCATTTGCAAGCCAATCAGAAAGACTGTGGTGGGAGGAAATGATCGTCCATTATCCTTGAAAAGGGTCCACAGGTCCTTGCCGTACCTCTCCAGGACCAGGTATCGGTACTTCTCTCCCTTGTACTCGTGGGACCCACTGCCATAGTATGATGGCATGCCGAGACTTGAGAGCTTTTTATCTTTCATGTATGATTTTACTAAAAAAATAAGATGGTATCAGTAATATTGTAAAATTCCACTATTACTAAATTGTCAACAAATTTCGTTTCAATTAATTGTAAAATAAATAATATATTTATTTTATTTTATTTTATTTATAATTGTAAAAGAAACTGAGGCAACCAAGTGGTTTGACCTACCGCCTCTCATGCAGAAGGTTGGGGGGGTTCAAATCCGACACGCACCTCTGAGTCTAGCTTTATGAACTCCATCAGTATTTGCAATTGTAACAACAGATAATGAAAAGTTAAACAAAATATGATAACTTACTGTCTTCCAATTTAGCATTTCTGACATAAAAATGTTTTTCTACAAATAATGGTCCATTTTCATGTGGCTCCTGGTAACAATACAGACGGAAAATCAACTACGTACTTATGACCTCTGATCTTTACTAGCAATTTAGACATGCGAAACTCATTGAATACAATGAAAAGTTTGTTAAATGATTTTTAACAGAAACTCTTAGATCCAGACATCAAACTATTAGTTTCACTATGTTGCTACTAAAGAGAATCCTAGAATTCTAATATGTAGTGACAAAAATAAATGTTTTATTTATGTATTTAAATTGTGACACTTTATTCATATGAAATAAGAACAAATAAGAAGATCAATAGTTGATTCTTCATATTTAGAACTAAGTCATGCTTCAAACTGTTATTCCTTTCAAAGATTTCAATTTAGTAGAAACAAAATGGAAGTTTGGGGTGATCCTAAGAAATTAAGACTTTATTGACAAGACAATTAATAACTGCACTAACAAGCAACTAGAAAAAACCAGTACGTCGTTATTAAGCAATTAACTCACAATTTTGATGACAAATGGATAGTTTGAGCCTTTGGGCGTACTGTCGTGATCGCAGGCGGAGTATATCTCGCCGAAGCCCCCGACGCCAATGGAAGGCCCGATGCGCCACCTCTTCTTCGTCGTAGTGTTGTGAATCACCTCGCCAGCGGCGATGGGAGCAGGCATTTTGTAACCATTCGCCTTTTTCTTCGGCACAGCAGCCTTCTTACCTCTCCCACTCATTTTACAGGCCTATTTAATGCTTCACGATTTAAAAATCAACAAAAACACAATTACAATTGAATTTAATTATTCACAGAATTTGGTCTAATATATTACACGAAAAACTTAATTACTGCACTTTGTGAAATTAACGAAATTAAAAGCAAGCGTCGTTTTTCTGCGTTTGTTGACTTGTCAATTTGTCACTTTTGTCAGTCGTCTAACCGCCATCACTGATATAGTGATGTGACAAGATAAGAATTATCGGTTTTATGCGGTATTACCGATTAGCAATTGGCTATGGGTGAAAAATGACAATGTGGTCGATTATTTTTTTATGGATAGGAATAACCTTCTGTATCAAAAGAAAAAAATCTCAGAATTTTCCGTGCGGTCGATTTTGCGTAAAAAAAAGAAATTGATTTTGTGTTATGACGATTGAAATAAAGGTGTTTCCATGGTCTAAGTATGCAGCACTACTTCTTGAAAAAATCAATAATGTCAATCAAAGATGTCAATAGTGTCAACACTTTTTTCAATTCACATTGTAATTTTTCACCCATAGCTAATTGCTATGGGAAAATAAATTACTATTTTGTCCTTGATATAATAATAAGTAATTATAGGTCAATCTGTAATAGCCATATTAGCCTAGTTGATCTACTGCCACAGAATAAGTAATAGTACTAAACTACTGCCTTTCATACAGTAGGTAGTGGGCTGAAATCCGGTTCGACCCTCTGAGTTTACCTTACATCGAAATTCAATTTGAATTTACCATTGAGCCTTTAGTTGAAGGAAAATATCATGAAGAATTCGTGTGAAATCCCCAAACCGCAGTGGGCTGGCGTGGGGACTATTGAGCAAACCATCTCGTGCTGAGATGCCTGAGCCCAGCAGTGGGACGTTTAAGGCCGTTGTGGAAATATGCCTTTTTCGTTCGTCTTGTGTAAATTTAATGGTAGGTATTCGAACAAAACTGTTTTTTTTTTCAAGTCCTATATTCTTACTTTCTAGGTGCATTTTGTAGACTGAGAGTGCGCTCACTGGAAACTTTTGTCGCCCATGACAGTTTCGTCTCTAGGAGATGTATGGAGATGCGCATACGGGTGACTCTTTCTTCAGTTCGCTAAGGGGACGTGACTTTTGAGGTGACAGAAACTTTTTTTGTCACGGCGACAAAAGCACCCTCTTAAAGTACATTTTCTTCAGGTTTTCGGATATACTTATTTTCTGCATTGTAACCAGGTCTTGGTAGCCCACAGGTAACCTTTGAATATCTGGATAGTAAATAATATCTTGATAATAACTTTATTTTATAAAAATCTTGAGTTGAGTAACAATACGAATTTTGCCTTTACTAAGTAGGTATTTTACAAAATTCTCACTAGCCTTATATTAAACTATTCTATTCATTACATGAAAATTACCAACGCAGAAAAATAAGTTAAAAGATAATTTAACAGATATTCACCTGGAAGGACCAAAACCTTAACAAAATAACAACTTCATTTAATAAATAACATTAAATTATATAATTTTATTCAATAACTAAACAATAATATACCTACTAATTCAAATTTCCAGGTGGGTTCTTAATCAATGTAACTCATGCGAAATTCTATAGTTGAGACAATTCACGTCTAGCATTAGCATATCATGTCAAACTTCTTAAAGCTCGAATTTCAATTGTATTCTTTGTAAATTTGGCACATAAAGCAAAACGTTCACATTAAAATAAATCTTCGTCTTCGTCGTACGCAGAATAATACCAGTCTTTGGCTACGTCCTCGTATATCACGCGCTTGACCTCCTCTCCGTACTCCGGGGGGAGAATCCGGGGGGAGCGGGCGCGGAACTCCAGAGGGACATCATAGCACTTGCACACGCAGCAAGCGGGGAACTTGAACCAGTCTGCGAATATGCCGCGGCACTCGTTGCGTGGGTCGTATGCCAATAGTCGGTGGACGCGGTATTGTTGTTCACATCTGTAAATTAGAAAATACGCTGTATAATGCAGGACTGGCAGGTGAGAGAAAATACCTACAATGCCCGGACATTACTACAAAACAAACACAACCACGCAGCCTTTATCTTCCCTTTATATTTATTTATACATAACAATTTCCGTCCAACCACCAACCACAAAGGCTATTTACATACCTAAAGGATATTTACGGCCCGATGCTGGGCACAGTAGGCCCTTATCATCACGAGAGGGTTTGGGCTATAGTCCACAAGCGGGCCCAGTGTGGATGGGCACAATTTTTGCTCACTACAATTACTAAAAAGCAACTGTATAATACTGTTAGATTTAGTCAAGTATTTTCTTTTAATTTTATACTCGAAACTTTTTAGAAACAATATAAGCGGCTTTGTCTTCAATTTTACCTGCAACCCTCCCTGCAGTACATCTGCTTCTTTTCGTGGACGCAGGTCTCCAGGTGTATGTATTGCTCGAATGGGTACATGTTCAGCAGCGCCAGAATCTCGCCCCGCGTGCTGTTGGCCCAGAACGGCGCTGAAAGCTCCTGTTTAGACTCACACGCGTTTCTGGAAAATAGTGAAGTTGTAGTTAATATTATTGACCGAATATATTTGTATGTCATTTGATTTCAGTATTATTGTGGACTAGTTGTGCCAGTGACTTCGTCTGCGTGGAATATAATATTGCCGATAACTTTTGTTTCCGACATCCAATTTTAATCAAACATAGCTTATATGTTGCTCCAAATAATGTTCTATTTACCCTTGAAAACTGCATTCAAATCGGTTCAGTAGTTCCGGAGATTAACGCTAACAAACAGACAGACAGAAAGAAAGAGACAGAAAATTACCCTTTTATTATAGTATAGAAGATTAACAGAGTAAAGTGAAGGTATCATTAGCATAAAAACTTACGCTCCTCGTAATTTTATAACAGCAGGCCTCATCGAATCCTGGTGCTGCGTCGGCTTGGGGTGGAATTCCTCCTTCTTGTCGTTTACGTTGACGTCAATCCTGTCATTCTTTACCTTCTCGTGCTCTGAAAACAGAAGGGTCGGGGGTAAAGTAGAGGTGTCGGTTATCATGGGCTTCCAAGCATCTTTTCCGCTCTCTGTAGTCGCATCATCATATTCTATGTCGACGGTAGTAGTTTCAGTCGAGTTGATAATATTTTCTGTTGTGGTAGTTACGTTTTTATCAGACGTAGTATTTTTAGTCTCTGATGTTACTGGATCGCTTTTGACATTGCCGAAATTCGGGTAGATGCTGTTTGTTTCGATGCTTTGTTTTATGACAGCTTCAAGCGTAATTACATCCGGATCCAAATTGTTAACTTCAATATTAGCAATGCTTTCAAGCTTAGTCTTATAAGATACACCTTTATCCTCATACACAGTCTCATTGTTGGTTATTTCTGTTAAATTTCCACTTCCAGTCTTATTAATTTTGGTGCTATTACCGTCATGTTCTAAAGGTTTTACTTTCAAAGTGTCGTTATCAGATTTCCTATTAGAATTTGATTGGATGGGTCTGAAGTGTGGTTTTACTTTCATGGCACGTCCATGGCTTTTCTTGGTGTACATAATTTTGGTCTTGATTATGTCTTCTGCAAAATCTGTAGGCTTTTCAACATTGTCACCATAGTCGTCTTCGATAAAATTTTCTAATTCAGCTTTCAGGACAGAAATGTGTCTCTCTTCTCCATACATTCTTCTCATGAGGCCCTGTAATAAATGGATGGCAATGATTTATTGGAAATTCGATCACAAAGTATTGAAGTTTTAAT
>CAXARK010000043.1:0-13519 GCA_963971205.1 Aethes cnicana
CCACCGGCGGGGACACGCCGCGCCCGGCCCGCGCGCGGACAGGTACGTTACTGCTCTATGCCACCGGCGGGGACACGCCATAGAGGGTTTATGATATGAGTGTAGATGAACTAGTATTATTGTTTCTGTGTGCAGGCGGGCGGGCGCGGCCACGTCCCGCGGCCGCCGGCTCCTCACGCCGGACGCGCACGCTGCCTCCTACTCCGGCTCTCGCTCCACCAGCTAAACATACAGATAGACATTGGATTAAATTGTACTTTGGATTGGATTGGACAGGATTAAAGTTCAACTACAGCTCCAAGCTATCACTCGAGCACCACCACAACACATCTGGGCCATAACACAATCTATCTTGCTGCGCCATACTAGGCCTTTTCATATAAATCCTCACTTGTGATCCGTATATTAAAAACAAGTTATGCCCCTGCCTCGGGTAAGCCGTTAACTATTGCATTGTCCACAGGAACGACCCCTGTTTTGACGTTCTGTGTATGTCGATGTATACATTTTTTAAAGCTTTGGCTGGCTGAATAAATGTCTTTTCCCTTGACTGTACCAGACGAAATTATATGTTAGAGTGAGCGCGTTGTAGGTAAATAATATTGCCACCCCACTGTCCTCCAAGCGACATACTATAGACCCCACTGCTGGAACAAAATCGCATCGTCCAATAAGATTTTTAATAAAAATATGCATTAAGTAATTATTTTGTCAATTACGACGTGATTTTGGTGCAATGAACCTTGATTTATGAATATCTGCAATACATGCGTAATTGCTGATTGCATATATTTTTGATACGGATGTTTTGTACACTTATTATTTTTCATATTTTTCTAATAAACTTTTTGTCACATTACATATTTTCTTGATATTTATTACTACTACTACTACAGCCTATTTGCGTCCCACTGTTGGGGACAGGCCTCCCCTCATCATGAGAGGGTTTCGGCTATAGTCCCCACGCGGGCCCAGTGCGGATTGGGGACTTCACACACATCTTTGAATTACTTCGCAAATGCGTGCAGGTTTCCTCGCGATGTTTTCCTTCACCGAAAAGCCGAGTGGTAAATTCAAATTGAATTTCGCACATAAGTAAACTTAGAGGTGCGAGCCGGATTCGAACCCACGACCCTCTACATGAGAGGCGGTAGGTTGAACCACTAGGCCACCACGGCTTCGATATTTATAATTTACCGAAACTATCGCATTACTCCTTTCCTATCTCAATGGAGGATAATGCCTAGGTAACCAATCAGTTGGGAAATTCCGTGATGCAGGGCTGGCGTCATTACGCTCGAACCGCCACAAAAACGCACTGACTAATGTAATTTGACCTATTACACTTATTAGCGGTCTATAATAATGGGATACCACGTTTAAATTGATAGACCGATCTATGAACCAGAAATAGAGAGAGAGAGAGAATTATTTATTTCAAAATAGAAATAGGAATAATTTACTGTCAGATTGTGAGTAATATTAATAGTACATTACAGACCTAGCTGGTCTGTAATGTACTATTAATATTAATATTAATCTAAAAATACAAACTTGATATACCCTAAGCCTATTTGCGTTCCACTGCTGGGCACAGCCGCCTCATCACGAGAAGGTTTGGGCTATAGTCCCCACGCGGGCCCAGTGCGGATTGGGGACTTCACACATCTTTGATTCACTTCGCAGATGAGTGCAGGTTTCCTCACGATGTTTTCCTTCATCGAAAAGCTCAGTGGTTAATTCAAATTGAATTTCGCACATAAGTAAACTTAGAGGTGCGAGCCGGAATCTAACCCCCGACCCTCTGCATGAGAGGCGGTAGGTCGAACCACTAGGCCATCACGGCTTCTGCGGTTCGTACCTATGTGATTGGTATCAAGAGTCAATATATCGAGCTTGTACTGACAACTCTTGAAATATTTAGCTAAAATCTCATATCACAGTTCCACTTGGTTCCCACGCAGGCCAGGCCGTTCACTCTGAAAATATCCTAATAAGTATAATTAAGAGGGCTTATCCCGAAAGTTGGCAACGTCGCATATAGCTGTCAAATGTTTCGCTGTTTTTATTAATTTCTCAATATTGCTGAATTAAAAAGGAATAATGATATCCATTATATGGTTGAATTACGCGTCTCGTTTTAGGTATATTTGTTGGTTAGGCATTCAAATGATAAGATTACATTGAAATGCATGGAAATTGCGATGGAAAGTTTTCAAAAGATATTACTTCCATAATACTAAAAACTTCGTGTTCCTATGATAATTGTTGCAATCCATACTTAATGTTTTATTCAACCATAGAGCGATAATTCATATTTTAATTCAGTAATATTCGGAAATTAATGAAAACAGCAAATTATTTCATAGCTATTTGCGACGTTGCCAACTTTCGGAGTAAACCCTCTTAAGTGGTGTATAAATAACTGCGTTAGTATACATTACTGGCAAGTGAACTGGTGACACTATTATTAACTTGTCACAAAGTCATAACAAACATCTGTACGCCATCGGCAGCGGTATTCCCGGCGCTTGCGTCGCTCGTATTAAGTAATTACCTAATATCATCTAATATGGAACGTTTTGGAGCGTTTGTCGCCATAAAAAATGGGTTTTCGACACGGCTGGGGATTTGCCAGTCCACTTCAAATATGCCTCCACGCATCTGCGGAGCAATTAGAGAGGACGTCATTACTTTGGAATACCTCCTTCCAAAGTGTACACTATGTCCTTCCACAACATAAAACCGCCTTTTTTAGGGGGAGTTTTAAATTTGCAGCCTCAAAAGTATGGAACGATTTGCCACCACCCATGAGAGAACCCATGCCATTATTAAAGTTTAGAAGTTTACTTCATAGTCACTTGCTACATTTACAACTAAATAACTAACTCGAATTTATTTTCGAAATATTTTTTTTCTACCCTAGAATAAATAAATATCAAAATGGACGCAAGCAACACAATGTAACACTCACACAAATGTAAACACGCACTCCCGCATACACACTAATAAATAATCAGACACACACACACACACTAATACACCATCAGACACACACATATTCACACACAGTCACATGCCACACACACACACGTATGACACACAGTTTCTATACTCACATAATTCTACCTCTACTTTATAATTATAATTCTTTTTATAATTAAGTTTTCAATGTGTTTATATGCACAATTAAGGTTTTGTTATAGTTTAAAAATAGCTGCGACTGCTTCTACCGCACGGCTCGGTCTGAAAACCAGCGCAGGGTATTCATACCCAGCACTATGCTGAGACCGGGACCCTTTATTGCACCTTAACTATATTATGTTTTTATTATGTATACTTTTAATATGTTTTGTAAGGTTGTGATAATAAATAAAGATTCTGATTCTGATTCTCATTTGTCGATGTCTTGTGTGGAATGTGGTTTAATTTCGAATTCTGCACGATTGTAGAAGAAATTTGACTTTTGAAGGCGTCTTCTAATATGAAACTGAATAAAAATGCGGACATATCGTCGGTTGAAATGCTGAAATATTCTCCCATTGATTGTGCGCATTTGAAGCAGGACATTGAAAAGTTTAATCACATTTTGAACCAACTTCAAATAGACTGAGGATGGTACAAATATTTGGGACGCCTTCAATTTCATTAGTCATGAAACTAAGTGGTGCGTAAGTTAGGGGCAGCATGTGCCGGGGTAGTTTATTGACGTTTCCAGCTCCTGACTCATGCGGCACGTTGAACTGAGGCAGGAATAACAGTGTCGTGTCGTCATGGCAAGGAATTATTTTATAATTCAAGCCAGAAGAAGGTTAGTGGTTGCCAGTTTGAGTAAAGAAATAAACATCTAAGGCAATGCAAAGTCTCTTCGGATTCATCTAGAGATCTTTTACTATCTAAAGTCCCGCGCCTTCACATTTCAAAACGCTTCAATGTATTTAAAAAGCACCACCAACACTCTCAACACATATGTGCGTGCTGAGACAGCCATCAACTATACGTTGAGAGTATTGGTGGTGCTTTTTAAATAATAATAAAAAATGAAGCGTTTTGAAATGTGAAGGCGCGGGACTTTAGATAGTAGAAGATCTCTACCTTGATTATTCTGCATGAAAAGTATTCCATTTTCACTTTGTATTACTTGCGTCCGATGATAGGCCGTCGCTGCGTCAAACTTGGGAAAACCATGGTCAAACTGAATAGTTTATTATTATTTATTATTATTAATAAGCATACAACAATGCGATCATACATATAGACATGACCCTGCAAAACTGTTTATACAGTTTGACTGCAGGCGGACACTATGTTGCAGTACAAGTAAAGCATTAAATGTAATACATATATTATTAACATACTAATATTTACCATACTTGAGATCAGTGATATGAATAAGTACTTATCTAAATTCTTATTTTACATTATCTATATTAATGTCTCTAATAAGTGTTTTTTAACTAGTTTTTTAAATTTATTTAGATTGGGCTCTGTTCTGATGTTCACGGGCAAATTGTTGTATATATACGGAACACGCTTTTTCAATGTTCTATCACCATAGTAGTATCAATAAACTTTTAATTGTCCTTGTTTCTTAAATCCCTTTGTCTATGGGACACCTGATGAAAATGCTTCTTGGTTGTCACTTTCAGAGGGGCCGACATCTTGACTGCATCAGCCATAAAACAGGCTGGGTTTCTCAATGGCCGTCACCCAAGATGGACGTTGGCGTTTGTTGAGTCTCTCCAATTTTATTTTATTAATCATTTAAACCGTAGGTACATTTGCCTTTGTTACCGAACAACTTGCAGACCTGTGGCCCTTACTTTGATTTTGGCGAAGTGTCCAAGACAAGCCATTAATTTATATAGAATAGAATATAATAAAACAGGCTCATGATAATTGGACAACCGAAAGGACAATTAATTAGGTATAAGGCCCACAACAGCCTCTTGCATCCCACTGTCACGATTAAGATTAGATAAAGAGGTGAATGGCCTTATTAGGTTCCTACATTTACTTTTACACGCACTTTGCGTCGTATTTGAGTGTGAAGAATACCTACTACATATATAGTTGCACATCTTCGTGAGTGCCACTAATTTTACACCATGATTCTAGGTATTCCTTTTTAAAGATTCAGTGAACTGGACAACAGTTCAAACTGTGTAGGTAACCGATACTCGCCAATACTCGGTGCAAGCGCAGCCTTCAGAAGGCAGGCCGGCGCGGGCGCCGCCCACCGCGCGTCCCACCAACAAACCTGACGTAATTCGAATAAAAACAATATAAATGTAGACATACACGGTTGTCGAATTTCCATCAAAAGAGGCAGTGGGTTCACACAGAAGTCACTGTGATATTGCGAAAATTGCAAATCCACCTAATGGAAATTTCATACCGTCACACTTGTGGTTTTTTCCGCGATTTTACTCCAATTACATTGCCTGGTGGAGGTCGCAGGCGATGGATGCGGGTGGCGCAGAGTCAGTCCTATGTAGCGAATAAATACTCAGCAGTGAGGCCGGGTGTCTCTCGGCTGAGATGGTGGTGAGTCATGATGAATCCGACATTAGCTGTCTATATACCTACTACGGGCATATACATGCATTGACAAGTTCAGTTCGGTGTTTTTCCGCTTTGTTTACGAATGCTAGTTTAATTTTTAACCTTCCGCTCAAACCACGCAAAATCCCGCAACTTCCATCGCAAAGTAGTTAATAACCAAACAAACATCGGAGCATTAACATACGTCTGCCCACTTACGATCGCAGGTTGATTGGTGCCTGTAATTGCGTAGACAAAGGCGCCTGATTGTGATGAGCGCGATTGGGCTGGAACATGTAGGGCATTGAATGGGGCCGGGCCGGCCTTGAACTTACCATGCCCTAGCACAAGCCGCTCGGGGTACACTCGCCGGCAACTCGATATTAGGCGTTCATGAGGCTCATACAACTCGAGAATTATCAGAGGGATGACTTAGCGTGGGTTGATTCAAGCACAGTTGACGAAGCCGAGCCGTCGTTCCATACAGAAACGTCATTTTGTCCCATAGTAAAATATTTAACGTTACGTTAACTTTAACGGACGGTTTGAATCAACCGACCCTTAGTCATGTTTATTAATGTGAAATTAACTTTGCCTGTCTGTCTATCACCTTCTCACGCTTCCTAGTTCCTAAGTATATCACAGAACGTCTCATTTTGGCTACGGACGGTTACCTACATTTTAACATTTGGTCCATAGACAATCCGTCATACTTTACCGTCCGCAGCCAAAAATACGCGTTTAGTGGATAGAGGAACCGGCCCTAGGAGGGTTTACGCCTAGATTAGGTAAACCCGTTGTGTTTTATATAGGTGTATAGGTAGGTATTTTCCACATTTATTTATCGAAAAGGTTTAGGTATAGTTAGATACCTACCCCGGAAACCACATTAATTTAGTTATTTCGGGAATAATATTTCTTGGTATACAGTGGAAAAACTGAAACAGAAAACTGGGCCCCTATTCTATGAGCTTCCGAAAAAGATTTATCTAGCATCAGGCTCTGTCTAAAAATTTTGCCGACCCCTGATTTTTTTTTTAGATAACACAAAACAGCAAGTTATGCGCGCAAACGACTGTACCGGGCGGCAGTAATGAGTCCGATCGAGGTCGCGAGAGGGCGCGCCGCGGGGGGCGGGGCGTCTGGCGCTACGGTGCTACGCCGGTACGCCGTAGCGCTACGAGCGGCGCGCGCGCCGCCCATTAAGCTAATTTAAATTCAAACAGGTAATTTGTCCTTTGATTTACGAGTTATGAGGCATTGAAAACATTACGCATTCAATTCAATCAATAGGTTGTTGCGTAATATTTTACGGAGCGAGTAATTTCAATATCTTGTTTTGATTATTGAAAACAAACATTATCAGACTTGGGAAACTTTAACTTCCAACTCAGTTATTGAATTTTTTTTTAAATTAATTACGAATTGTGTATAAAAATCGACGCTTTTACTGGCTAACGTCGATTCATACATCTGACGGTTCCTGAAATCGTAAGTATGGTTTCATGAGGTAAACAGTCTGAGAAGTTATCGAGGCCATCGAGGGTAATCAGCAAGAGGGTATTTTCCACGAAACAATATCAGTTTTCTTGATCGCACATCAATCCTGGAACGATCTGTCTATAAGGGCTTGATGGACCTGTGTTGCCACGCCGAGCGCGTAGAGCATCAACTAAAAAAGAAAGAAAACGGGTTGCACACCGGGAGTGCCGGCAGAAAACTTGCACAGGTAATATATTTTCGCCGCGCGGTAGAAAGAGAGAGGGATACTGTCTCCTGCGCCGCGCCGGCGGTCTACTGGCTTCAATGTCATTGTAACAGGTCTTCGATCAGGTCACATGTCCGTCTTACGTGTCCGTCACGTGATCTGTAGGTCTAGTGTATTTTTTACACCAAAAATGCAAAACGATGTCACGAAGTTATTCGAGTAAACTATTCACGATCAGTTTTGTTTTAACACGCGAGTGTAAGCTTCAACTTCGGGCTCGGTTTGTTTTTACCTCTTCTCACATGAGTGTAAATCTTTATGCGCGCTAAACGCATCGATCGCGTTTGAGTTTATTCATCATTTTTGTATGAGAACACAAACAGCACCCCTAGCGGCAAAACATGGAGTCAATTCAGCGAGTGACATTTACTTTACGAAAACGAATGTGAATTCGTTTACACGTTTTCCGACTAACTGCGAGTGTAAGCTCGTATTTGACAGTTTGAAAAGTAAATTAAACGAAACGCAAGAAGTAAAGTTACTCACCCGACTTTATCACGTGAGAACGTGAGAACTTAGGTTTTCCAACCTGTCGAATCCAAATTTATTTCAAAATTTTAGATTTTTTAAGTGAAATAAATGTTATATGTATGTCGTCTATGTCTTAATATGCTTGTATTGTGTTCTTGAGATAATTTTTACTAAGTATGTTATTTATTTAAGCTTTTTCGCATACGTATAAGTGTGTCTTTCTTTTTTAATGTTGAGATACTCCACGTTTGTGACGAATATACCTATAACTATGTACTTCGATTTGGTTTAACAAAAAACTAAATTACATAAATTACTCCGGGTTGCCTAGAAATTTTAGAAAATGTAGGTAACTTGGCAACACTTATGGCCATTTTGACAATTTTGACAGAAAAAACCTGAAGAAACGCAAACGCGATCGAGACGTTTTAACTCACTGCCTTCCGTCACATATTTGACATTGTCGTGATTGACGTTTAACAAGCCTCCTCAAATTTGATATTAATGATAATTTAAATGTTTATTATTGAATAATTGCCGGCCTGAGGCCAATATTTTGAGAATGGCGAAGTGTCCAAGACAGAAACCCTCAATTTTATAGTGTATAGCGGATGTCGCAAAGTGATGGTGACAATACATGAACGTGTGCGAGAACGGTGTTGACAAATGCACTCAAAGGTTAAAGATGAACCTTTTACGAATAGTTTACTCGAAGTGTGTTGAGTTGAGTTGAAAGATGGACGTTGACGTTTGTTGAGCCTCACCAAGTTTACTTGATTTATCTTTTATATCGTACATTAATTGTTTCCTCCATACAATGCTCGGCCCGTAGGCCATACTTGAGATTGGCAAAATTGTCTTGCATGTAGAAAGAAGAGAAGAATCATACTTTAAGATCCATACTTCGAATTGAGCTAAATTTCCGGCAACGTAAAAAGAATTGGCGCGGCGCGTGGTTTGTTTATCATTATCAAATACGAAGGAGAATGCGTGCATACAAGCAAAAGACAGTAAGTATTAGACATAATATTATATATAGTAGGTAATTATATTTATTTAACATAATATGCAATACCTATAATGCACACCCACAACAGTCTATTTACGTCTTACTGCCTCCTCTCATCACCAGAGGGTTTGGGCTATAGTCCCTACACGGGCGCAGTTTGGATTGGGGACTCGCACACATCCTTGAATTACTTCGCAGATGCATGCATGTTTCTTTAAGATTTACTATGTTTTCGTTCACAGTAAAGCCAAGTAGTAGATAATTTTGCACATAAGTAACTCAGAGATGCGAGCCGAATTCGAACACCCGCCGATCCACTGCATGAGGAGTTCTAAAGGTCGAACCACTAGGCCACCATCACGGATTCAAACAAATACTTACCTAATATAATAAACAAACACTTATACATATTTTCTTTCAGTGTTCCTTCTGCCTCTGCCCCGGCAAGTCAAGAACAACTGTGGCAACTTTAAGACCAGACCCCGTGGCTGAGCCAACTGCTGATTCCTACCTGAATTTCATCAGAGTTAATTTTAAACACTAATAAATCATGTAATATATTCCATTGAGTTTTTATTGGTGTTATTTATTGTAAGTATCTATATTTCTTTAGCATAATGTCAGCAACTGATCGATCAAAGCACAACCAAAGCTACTGGCCGTAGAAAGCTGAAATTTGGCATATGGGTTCCTTGGGGAATTGGGGGGTGTTACTAAGCATAATCCCGCGGGAGCTCTCCAAATTCCACCCATAAAGAGTTCTCTCTTTCGCTTCTTGCCCAAATACATACTAGCTCTACTGATGTCATGTAGGAAATACCAGCAATTTTGTAAGGCACTGAAAAGTCCTGCATGCCGCGTGTCTTCTTAATTTTATCTCCATGTTTAGTATCTTCAAAAATGTTCAAACTATTAGCCTGACAGTGACCTTGACAGATCGAATTGCGTATACTACTGCGTTTCAGTCATACTAAAAGTCACTGGAAAACGTGAACGTTTTCGTTTACTCACTTACTCGCTCGTCACTCATTCGTATTAATCAAAATACACTCGCTAAACCTTGTTACAAAACGTACCGCTAGGGGCGCTGTTCGAGTTTTCATACAATCTTGATGTAAACGCGAACGCGGTCGAGAAGTATTTTCCAGGTCCGAAAAATACACTAGAGGTACTGTCGCGAGTTTAACAATTTCTCCCCATCACAAAAAGTGCACAGCGCCGCTAAAGAAGTTTTCACTTCAAAAACCTACAAACCATGCTTAGAATCGATAGCTGATTCTGTGGGTAAAATATCGTCCCTTACAACATTGCTTGACCCTATATTGGTGGATTTTTTACTCACACACCGCTCGCTACCTCGCTGGATACGCAACCTTAGGGTCTGATTGGAGGTTGTCAGCTAACGCTGATTGGTGCAAGCTCCAGTTTAGGAGCTGTCGACCCTGGGTCCGTCCTTGTTGCCGCGAAGGGCGCCACCGAGCGCAGTCACCGCGGGAGGGCGCTGGCATAGTAACCCGGCCACCCGGGGCTGGCGTACGCCGTAGAAATAAAAAAAATACCTTTCAATATACTAGTCCCGACCTGGAGCATGTCGCAAAGCTCGATGTGTTTCAATCGGTCCACCACCACTATGACGCGTCACCGCAGCGATAGGGAATCTCCCTTTCCCTATGTAACGCTTCGGATGGAGCCCCAGGCCTCCTCTCATCACGAGAGGGTTTGGGCTATAGTCCCCACACGAGCCTTGTGCGGATTCGAAATTTCACACACATCTGCATGAGAGGCGGTAGGACAAACCTAGGCCACCACGGAGACATCATGGGATCTGGATTGGAGTCCCCACTGGCGCGGACCTAGTGTGGTTTGGGGACGATCCACACAGCTGTTTAAAACTGCTTCGCCTTTGCCTTTGCATAGACGAAGCAGCGACTCATCATGTTGTCTTCACCAAAAAACACAGTTATACTAAATACTAGTCTAGCTTCAAACTGACTAAAATTATTAGGAGCCTCTTTTGTCCCACTGCTGAGCAAAGGCCTCCCCCCATCCCTTCCACTGATCCCGATCCTCAGCAGCTCCCGGCCAGTTCGTCAAAAACGAGTCCAGCTCATCTCGTCATCGTCTTCGCGGTCTGCTCGTCTCCGTCTGGAGTTGCTAGGAGTTGCTAACCTAAACTTAGTAATAAAAATAAATATTGTGTGCCAGCCGGAGTGTCTCGTTTGATGTCTTCACGGAGCCATGTCAACTATAGTTATAGTTAGGAGTAAATCGGAGCCCATGACACGAATCGACGTATCGTGCGAATACGATTGGAGTAGGTACGAGCCACGTTTCAACGAAAAAAAACAATATTATAACTAAGCTAAACTTCCACTTGCTCGCTGCTATACACGCGCCACCAAGTAATCTACGTATAGTTGCCATCAGATATATGGAAGCGAACAACGTGATCACAAATATCTGATAATGATCTTATTGTCTAGATGGCCTAGTAATTCGAACTCCGCCTCCCATGCAGGGTCGAAGGTATCGCACCTGCTCGTATTTCTGAGTAGGTATACTTATGAGGGAAATTTAATTTGAATTTACCACTGAGCTTTTCGGTGAAGGAAAACACCGTGAGGAAACCTGCACGAATCTGCAAAGTAATTCAAAGTTGCGTGTAAGTTCCCATTCCGCACTGGGCCCGCGTGGGGTACATAAGCCCAAACCATCTCGTGATGAGAGGAGGCCTGTGCCCCGCAGTGGGACAAAAAAATAGCGTGAGTGGGAGATGGTCACAGTCACAGGATAGTTTCAATTGACAACGAATGTAGCTTCGTTTATCTGTCAATTGGTCTTTATGGGCTCTCACTTGGCTCAGATATGGTTGTGCGTACCGTACGCACGTGTGTACGTACAGTCGAGTTCATTAATATGTGTACCCTTTTGGACCTTATTACAACGTGGTAAGGTGCAAAAGTGTGTACTCGACTGTACGTACCTACGTTCATGATACAATAATATACTTCGCCGTATGACAGTGCGGTATTCTGTAGTAGTGTGGGTGTTCCTTCCGTGACCCCCATGTATCCTGTGAGTGTTTCATTAAATTATTACATTAATTTGTTTTTACTTGTCCCATTTTGTGTGCTTAAAAAAGTAAATGACAATTGTAATGTGCAAATAATTTATTTTGCATTATAACGGCAGCAAATATTTTCTTCATTTTTGTTTTATTGCAATAAAGTGGCAACTCGACTTTGACGTAAGGGTGACACGTCACCCGGATCGGCAGACCTTGTTTTCCTAGACCATGCCTACGTTGAGTGCTGGTGATCTAGCCAGCTTAGCTCCGACTACAGAAGCGCAGAATTCTCCTGGTCCCGAGGTCCCTAGGATTTCAGCCCGTTGTGTAGCCACTGCCTCGCAGTCCAATGCGACATGAGTGGCTGTTTCTTCAGCCGACACAGACCTCCCCTGCATATCACGGCTTTTAAACTAATTTGTGGTAAGCAATTGTAGTTAGAGATCTTCTACTATCTAAAGTCCCGCGCCTTCACATTTCAAAACGCTTCAATGTATTTAAAAAGCACCACCAACTCTCTTAATAAAAATTGAAGCGTTTTGAAATGTGAAGGCGCGGGACTTTAGATAGTAGAAGATCTCTACTTGAAAGGCGGGTTTTAATGTCATAGGTAGGCCAAATTTTCCACCTTTGGGTACTAACATTGAAAATGCGAAAGTAACTCTGTCTGTCTGTCTGTTACTGCTTTTCTCGATTAAACATCGTAGACAGAAAACCCGTGGAAGCCGTGGTGGCCTAGTGGTTCGACCTACCGCCTCTCATGCAGAGGGTCGGGGGTTCGATTCCGGCTCGCACCTCTAAGTTTTCTTATGTGCGAAATTCAATTTGAATTAACCACTGTGCTTTTCGGTGAAGGAAAACATCGTGAGGAAACCTGCACGCATCTGCGAAGTAATTCAAAGATGTGTGTGAAGTCCCCAATCCGCACTGGGCCCGCGTGGGGACTATAGCCCAAACCCTCTCGTGATGAGAGGAGGCCTGGGCCCAGCAGTGGGACGTAAATAGGCTGTAGTAGTAGACAGAAAACCTCGAAATAATATATTTCATAGGCGTTGCGTCGCGAGCTTTCGTTTTTGAATGGAAACAGCGAGACTAGCACTAGCTTGCAAAAAAAACAAATTTAAAAAGGGTGAATACATCACGTCGTACTTATGACCGGCGGTCGAGGTGACGCGTCATGGACGACGTTCGTGCCGGAGCTGCCAGCCGGCGCGGCGGGCGCCCCGGACCGCGAGTGCTGCGTACGCCGCGGTGCGCCCGCGCCGCCCTGAGTCAGCGCCCGCCGTGTCTTCAGTTGGAGGCTATAAAATAGATCGGCATGTGGTCGGCGATCCATTTCTAATTACACAGTGATTGAGTAAACATGTGCTCCATGTTTAATTGTGCCTTGTGTTGACCGTTTGTGTGAGTGGTTGGATTGCAGTGAAGTGTGTTGAAGGTCGTGGTTCATCACAAATATCGCTTTCAGGTGAGTCGACTAGATGCCATTGATTTTAATGTAGAATTCCAAAATCAATCACACACCTCATGAAATTGATCGCCCCTAAAGAAATATTTTTTGATGCTGATGATGTAACGCCGAAGAACCCTAACGTATAGTCGTTAGGGTTCTGCAGCTAAAAAGGAAATAAACGCTCCGTTAAAGGGTTTAAAGAATCTC
>CAXARK010000044.1:0-19627 GCA_963971205.1 Aethes cnicana
CGCCGCCCGCGCCGCCGCCGCCGCCGCCGGCGAAGCCGGACCCTCTGCAACTCTTCTCCTTCCTCCAAGTGT
Source organism: Aethes cnicana (assembly GCA_963971205.1). Taxonomy (NCBI): domain Eukaryota; kingdom Metazoa; phylum Arthropoda; class Insecta; order Lepidoptera; family Tortricidae; genus Aethes; species Aethes cnicana. The sequence continues at coordinate 73 of CAXARK010000044.1, forward strand.
TGACGGCTAGTTTCGGAGCTTTCGCCCACGGCGGCAACGATGTCAGGTAAGTTTTCCCGGCACTTTAAACTGTCACGATTTTGCTTGAATTTTTGTATTAAGTGTTATAGGTACCTATAATAAAATATGGGACTTTAATCTGTCGAGCAGCAACGCTATAGGGCCGCTGGTGGCGCTGTGGCTGCTGTATTCGGAGGGCGGGACCCACGCGCGCGCCGAGACCCCGCTGGCCATCCTGGTGTTCGGCGGAGTCGGCATCTCGCTGGGGCTGTGGCTGTGGGGCCGCCGCGTCATCCGCACGGTCGGCGAGGACCTCACCAGCATCACTCCTGACACGTAACAACCTTCCAATACTTATTTTAATCGAATTTGAGCGATCTAGACTCTTTACGTATGTTAGCAATGATTTTCCTAGCCAGGCAATGTTGTGTGGTGTGATGGTGTCGCTATAAAATTTACTGTGAAAAGGTTCCACACTTGATTGATGGTGACAATTCAATTGGTTCCACCTTAACTCCTCATTAACTATTAAACTTTTTGCATAGCGGCTTCACCATCGAGCTTGGGGCGGCGCTGACGGTGCTGGTGGCTAGCAAGGTCGGGCTACCAGTGTCCACGACCCACTGCAAGGTCGGCTCCGTGGTCTGCGTGGGCTACTTCTCCCAGAAAGCCGTCGACTGGGGCTTGTTTCGGTACTGCAATGCACAATTAAGCACATGACTATCGGGACTGCATAATGTCGAGTTCATTCACATATGTACACTTTTACACCTTACTAGCTGACCCCGCGGACTTCGTACCGCCTTAAACCTCACGGAGACCGAGACCTTTCCAACGAATGCAAAAGCGTGGAAATCGGGTCGTGCGTTCTGGAGTTATAGCGTCAGGGAGGAAAACCCGACTCATTTTTATATAGTAGATTACAACTCAGTAAGATGAAAACGTGTGTACTTAATACGCGAACTCGTCTGTACGAGTCGGTGATAAGATTCTTTTAACGCCTTGTTTGTTCTCTCCGCAGGAACATCATTTTCGCGTGGGTCGTGACCGTCCCGGTGGTCGCAGCCATCGCCGCCCTCTGCATGCTCGCCCTCGAAACCTTCGTCGTCTAAATACTCAATCAATGTACTTATTTATAAGTTTAACTTATACAATTTATGTGTTTAGAATAGACTGAAGATTTTAGATATATTTTATTTAGTTCTAGCTAGGCCATGTGGGTTTCCAAGACTATTAGATGGAGGAATTGCTTAACTTACCTAGTAAATAGGCTGAAACCGGAATGTTTGATAGTTTATTTAGCAGAAATGATTGGTTGCGATAGCCCACGAGGTGGGCTTGGTGGTGAGTGGTGCTAACCGTGAGGTGCTGTCGGGCCCCGGCGCGCGGCGCCGGCGCCGGCGCACAGGGCGAGCTCGTTTGTAGTTAAGCTAACAGATGCAGATGGTCGCACCTTAGATCGACAGGAAGAAGGGATCAAGCTTAGTAGGGAACACCTGCAATCTAGCTGGAGCGATCATCCATAGCTACCTAAAATAATAATTACTTTTATAACTATTTTTATTAACACAGATAGATACTAGGTAGGTACTTAGATGACATTAATAGCAAAGAGTCAATCGAACGGTCAATAAATGTCCCGAAAACGTGTTCTTTCTAAGGTAGGGTCGCGATACATCTGTACAAACATCATCGACATTTATGTTATTTGCTGTTGGGCATGTAGGTACTTAATTAACTATACACCCTCTGTAACGACTCGGATATGTGTCTAGAAAATATTATTGTGAATTATTTAATAATTCGTTGGAATGTAATGATTCAAAGTACTTATTACATAATAAATGGTTCAAAATCAAACACTTGTTTCATTATTAAGTATAATAACGAAAAAGTATCCTTTTAACACAGCAGGTGCCTAAAGAAGTAGATAAAAAGTCTACAATACTTAGTACTTAAGTACCTACTCGTATTAATAAATTGTCATGTGTCGCTTGTCCAAGTTTAGAAGGAATAATATAAGTCCGATCATCAACCCGCAGGATTTTTGTAGGTACAAAAAAGCATTCACGAGTCAATTCGGTACTTCACTTGACAGGACAAGGTCAACAAAAATAATAGGTTTTATAAGTAGGTAAATTAAACGGTCACAAAAATATTGCGATTGGTCATGTTTTCAAGCGATTTGAAGTTATAAAAGCAATATAACGATTATTAATCAACGTAATGATTTGACACCTTAAAATTGACGTTCAATAAAAAGTATCTGATTTGACTAGTCAGCCAGCCAAGGAGCCAATTTCCATTTCTACAAAACGGTGTAGTTGACATAGAAAAGATACAAGATTATTCCAACAAAATAAGGTTCAAAAGTGTAAATACTCTACCTACACCTATAGGTGTCGAATTCCATTCGATCACGTCTTTCATCCATCTTGCTCATTAGAGACGTGTTGCCAGCTTATTAACTTATGCATAAGTTCAGTATTTTTCGCCGATTCGCTCGAATTGCGGATGTATTTTCAAACAACGGATTGAATAAACGTTGTAAGTTATAATATAATGTATCAAAAATATTCATGAATAAATAACAGATTGTCATTAATGTAAAAAAACATATATTAAAAAAGCAACAGTATAATTAAAGTTCGCTATCGACAGTTGGTGTAACAAGTACTTTCTGTATTTTTTACAAACATAATGTATTTTATGTTTCACTCTCCATTTTTATTGCATTCACAACTTACGTAGATAGTTTGGGATCAGTGACTACAAGCACTCCTTTGTTTGATGGAATAAAATATTTTATAAATATTTCTGGTTATAACGGTTCCGCAACAAAATGGCAAAAAACAGAATCCTTACGAGTATAATTTCGTCATGTCCATTTGTCACTGCGTTCGCATGTCACAGTCACTTATCTCGAAATATATACGTACCTACTGTATGATTGAAATTTGTGAAGTAGGTGTGTTCTATGAACCGCTACAAAATGATGAAGTAGGTACAACTTACAAAACAAAAAATATTAAGAGTGGCACTCCTTATAACGTGACCGAGGAATGGAAAAATTCGGCAATATCGTTCCGCGGGAACTGTACATTTTTCCGGTATAAAAAAATAACTCATATGTTGACCAGTGTTATAAACTGACTCCATACCAAATTTTGTTACAATCCAACCAGTAGTTTTCGAGTTAAATCCTGACGTACATACATACAGCCAAATTTTCTAAAAATATTTTTTCGTGTTCAGTATCGTTTATATAGTCCTCTCGATTTGATCGTTCCTTTACTTTTTCAAGTTATAGACGCGACTTCTTCTACAGACTTATTATTAATATATGTATAGTAGTGAGAGAATAATAGCAACACTATACTGAGCAAGCGAGTGAGCGAGCCGATCACCGATCGTCGCCGCTCGCCGCGGCGCGGCAGTCAGTAGTTTTGTTTTGTCAGTTCAGTCCAGTCAGTCAGTTCATTGGCTTGCTTGAGCTTAAAAAGTTCGAACGTTTCAAAACAAACTTGTATAAACAAGTCAGCAGTGTTGAAAGAAGTAGTAGTGCATCGGTCAAGGAAGCATAGTTTAACTAAGCCATAATTTAAAGGTGAGTCGTTACCTATTAAATAAGAGGCTATTGTGCTTTAAGATTTTTTAGTTTTTATATTTGAGACGTTGCTTGTCGCGTGACCTTGTAAGTTTAAGTAAAGTATAGTATCAAACTTCATAGACAGAAGCCTATTAGAGAAGAAGAAGTATAGCATCAAACTTTAATGAGGCGCATACGGAAAGCATTCTTATCTGGAGAGGTTATTTATTATTCATCAGACTTGCGCTTGAGTTAGTATTACTAGTAAGTTCTCAAATAATCGCAAATAATGCCCAAGCATTACTGATTCGAAGTCTGAAACCGGTTTGATATTAATCCATGGCGCCGAACGCCGCCTTCCATAAAACTTCAAAACCTCTTCCAAACGAGTTTTTAATTTTTGAGAAATCACTTGACCATATTTTCAACTATAAGTAAGTAAGTACATAGGAAAAGCGATGTTGCCAACTGTTGATAAGAAAACGATGTGAATGCGGGTCGAAAAAAAAGTACGTAATAGGTACCTAGTTCAAGAATTCATACCTATAATCTAGGCTTTACCGCTGCGGATGTGTCGTATTTATATATGTATATGTATTGTATTTCTCTACATAAGTATTTATATCGTTGTCTAGCACCCATAGTACAAGCTTTATTTTGGGGCTAGGTCAATATGTGTGAAATGATGTCCCAAGATATTTATTTATTTATAAACTAACCGCACATTACCGAAAAACCACCGGTTACCTATCTTGAGGATCGCAAAACAAAGTGGCATTCACAATGAGCCCGCGGCTATCGACACGACATTGCAGTGTCTGCAACATAGACATAAATAATACTTCGTATTATTTACGTCTAATGGTCTGCAAGCAGTCTGTCGGAGTTTGAAGGCAGTTTATTTATATATATATATATTTTTTTTTCATTTAGGATCCACCATGGACGGAAACACGCCTTTGGTTCCTCAATACTATCCTTCGGCTCAAGTAAGTATACTTTTTAACCGACTTGAAAAAAGGAGAAGGTTCTTAAGTCGTCGAAATTATTTGTATTTTTACCCAAATGTCAAGGAGGGTAATGTTTTTCGTGCGTATCTATCTAATGTTTTGTAATTATCTTTATTGGGTGGGTACCTACTATGTTTTGGCCAAACGGCTGAACCGATTTATTATAATTATTGAGGTAGGTATTATTAGAATCGTCTCGTCAATCCAAGTGTTAGAGGGGTCAGATGAAAAAACAAAATGGCGGCAGGACGGTGGAACCACCTAAAGTAGAAAACGAAAAAAATTGTTGAACTAGGTATACCATATGGGTATCAAAACGAAGAGCTTGTCTAGAGGATTGCGAAAAAGTTAAAATTGTTATCATACCTACCTAATTGTCAAAATGGAGAGCATGGGGCCCTTTACTTTTTCACTAAGAGAAAATGCTTGGATAATAGATAGACATAGGTAGGTACCTATGCTGTCGAAGACTTTTCTGCGCAGCTTTTTGAGGAGGTCTACAATTTTTTCATGTCCTTTCATTGTTTTAACTTTTTCGGATCCGGTCACCTACGGCCACTTCCTTCTACGGCCATCGTGGAAATTCTTACATCGGCCATATCCCTGTTCGGTCTTTTCCTATTACGGCCATTTCCCCAAAGGACCACAATACAGATTCCTACTAAGGCCATTTCCCCGAAAGACCACTGTGCAAATTCCTAGTTCAGCCGATTCCCCCAAAGACCATAAGACGGAGAGCCGGAGCCGAATTAGCGTATCGCCGGTCAGTTTCCTCATTCGTCAATTTTGCTGATTCAACAGTTTACCTTCTGGTCATTTTCACTAGGTTGACAATTTCGCTAGTGGGTCATTTTCCTAAACCAACAGTTTACTCTTTCGCCAGTTTTGCTAGGCTTCAGTTTCTTAAATTTACTAGTTTCCTTATGTGCTAATTTAATTATTCGTCAGTTTGGTCAAATGGTCATTTCCCCTAGATAATCGGTTTCTATATTCGCCAGTTTCACTAGTTGCCAGGGTCTTATAGTCATATATGTAAAATGTAATATAATAGGTCAAAGGTGTGAAGTAGGTTAGGTTCGTTAGTTATCTATATATGCCCGAAGGGCAAACTACAAAGAAATAGGGGCCCCGCGTAGCGGGGACCCGTCGACCCAGTCACATTCCTATTTTATATCGGCATTTTTATACTTAGTTAATAATATATCTTGTTTGAGGATGTGACCATAACAGGAAAAGGTCGTTTGAGGAAGTGGTCATAAGAGGAAAAGGCCTTTAGCGGATTGTTGCCTTTCGGGGAATATTGTTTTTAAGTGGCCATTAACGGAAGTGGCCCATTGGGGATGTGGCCGTTCATAATACTTGGCCTTATAAGGAATGTGGCCGTAAGTGACCAGATCCACTTTTTCGAGTGATACGAATGATACGATCCGTTTAGGTAAATAAGTACGTAAGTATTCATTATTCATTAAATTTGACATGGACACTTTCACTTCTTAAATGACTTTATTTAGTTTTGCAGTAGGTACCTACCTATCTGGGCGACTGGAGTTTCGCTCGGCTTGATAGGTACCTATACCTACATATAGATCGTTTTTTCGTACCCGTAAACGCCTAGGATTTGGCAAATTTCGTCTAAATCTTTATAGCCGTTTCCTGAGATAGGTAGTCTGTATAAATACATTGTTAGCTCGTTTAAAGTTCAAGATAATAAATGTACCAGTATACTTATGTAGTGGTAGGTAGGCGCTAGGCGTAGGTATGTAGGCAAGTAGGAATATTTGTTCAAGTTTCAAATTACCCACGTAGACAGGAACGCTCGTGTTTAGTGTAGGTACCTACCTATGCATAAGCATTTCTTGAAAAGGCATCTGTCTCTCTTCGATTCATTCGAGCCTCCCTTTCACTCACGAAGTAACCACTTGGAGTCTCGTAATTTTATAAACTTCAAATGAGTGCTCGCTTAAGAGCTATTGAATGATTTATTTAAATTACTCGCAGGTAGATGATCAGAACTGCTCTTTTATTTATCAAAAAGACACGTTTCTAATTGTGACCGTCAAGATAGCGTACACCGTAACGATATTCAGGATCTGATTATGTAAATAAATAGTATCGAAATAGTACTTACGGAAGATCTAGGTGAAAAAAATAGTACCTTTGAACTTTTCGAAATACCTATAAGGCCTGTGAACAGGCCTTTTTTAACCTAGATATTCCGTAGGTAACTATTTGGGTACTATTTATTTGCATGATCAGATCCTAGATATCGTTACGGTGTAGAGATCTTCTACTATCTAAAGTCCCGCGCCTTTACATTTCAAAACGCTTCAATGTATTTAAAAAGCACCACCAACACTCTCAACACATGTGTGCGTGCTGAGACAGCCATCAACTATGCGTTGAGCGCGTTGGTGGTGCTTTTTAAATAATAATAAATAAATTGAAGCGTTTTGAAATGTGAAGGCGCGGGACTTTAGATAGTAGATGATCTCTACGCTATCTTGACGGTCACTTCTAATTTATTATCATACTAGCTTCTGTCCGCGACTTGGAATTCGGTTACGGGAAATTTATTACCTTTTTCAGAGATAAAAAGTAGGTAACCTATGACCTTCCGCCCGGGACTCGGAAATCAATCGCCATAGTCCATTCTGTACCCATCTTAATCGGTCCTGTGGTTTAAGCTTGAAGAGGTAACAGACAGGCAAAGTAACTTACTTATTTGCAACTATGGATCATACGTTGACTAAGCATATTGAAGGATTTGGACTCCCTACCCTTTGCTTGAAGAATCAAGTCAAACTACAAAGCCAGGCCACCACGCCTGAGGTCTGCTTAGGTAAATTAAATACATATATACTAGCTTCTGCCCGTGACTTCGCCCGCGTGGAATTCGGCTAGGCGTTCCCACGGGAACTATGCGTTTTTCCGGGATAAAAAGTAGCCTATGTCCTTTCCCGGGACCCCAACTATCTCCGTGCCAAATTTCATCTCAATCGGTTCAGCGGTTGAGGCGTGAAGAGGTAACAGACAGACAGACAGAGTTACTTTCGCATTATAATATTAATATGGATTTCTTGATCTCTATTTAAAAGAAATCGATCGTTTTCCGATTCAGTGGAAACTTATTTTAATGTTTCACCGCAGGTCCAAAGGAAGGAAAATGTAGCCGTGAATCAGCCAATGGCGTCTGCTCCGGTGGCTAAGCCAATGGTATGTACCTACCTACTTAACTTACCTGAGCTAGCATGGCTACCTTCTCCAGTAATTCCCGAAAAAAAAACAGCCAAATCCAACTACTACTACTACAGCCTATTGAGTCCCACTACTGGGCGCAGGCCTCTTCTCATCACGAGAGGTTTAGGCTATAATCCCCAGTACGCAGGCCCAGTGCGGATTGGGGACTTCACACACATCTTTGAATTACTTAGCAGATGCGTGCAGGTTTCCTCACGATGTTTTCCTTTACCGAAATCCACCCAGGACGCAGGACGCAGATCCACGCGGTGTATGCCAGCTTGACGCTCGGCAGCGTACACCATATATTTCGAAATGTTTAAGGGAACTATTTTTTTAACCCAGATATTCCGTAGGTACTATTTGGGTACTATTTATTTGCATAATCAGATCCTGGATATCGTTACGGTGTACGCTATCTTGACGGTCACTAGAATGAAATCGCAAAACATGATAATAAATATTACCAAGTACCTACCTAACTACTTAGCTTGTACAGTTGAATAAAAAAATATGCCTTCCTACTTAGGACATGAATGCTTGAAACGTTAACGTTTGGCGGAGCGAGCTATACGATTTACGAACTTGAGCGTCCGTCCGTCCACTCACAGTGAACACTCACCATCAGATGGTGTGTGCTGGTTTGCCAACCATCATAATTTCAGCCGACAGACGTCCACGGTCCACTGCTGGACATAGGTCTCCCCCCCCCGGCTCGCCACTCGGACCTGTCCTGTGCCACTCGCTTCCACCGGTCAACCAACCAAACAATGCCAAAAACAAAACAAAACTGTGATTGTTCATGTAACTGTGCGTAGACGCTGCTGTTGGGGCCGGAGAACACCCATTGCGAGTGTCCGTTCTGCAGCGCCAGTATCAAGACTGCGGTGCGCTATAGCACCACTTCGCGTACGCATATCGCGGCCGCTTTGTGCTGCACTTTTTGGTAAATATACACCCTAGATTTTTCATTTACATAACATGTACTATTTATTATTGTTTCCCCGTGCAAAACCATTGTATTCACTAGACAATAAAAAATCCATGTCTAGCCCAAGTGGTTTGTTTTGCACAAGAAAAGAAAAGCCCCATGTTGCAAAACCTGGTTTTAAACTTGAAAATTATTTGGCTTCTCCCTGTGTTGTTTTTATATAATTTGTTTACGAACGGAAATCAAACCAAAAAAGAAACCAAAGAGAAAATAATACCTAACTTCGGACAAAGCAGTTCTTTTGAAGTTCGTTCGTTCTTTTGAAATACCTGTTGTGTAACATTTCCAGGAGGGTTATTTTTAAATATGTGGCAGGTAACTGTTGGTAGACTGTAGATACATCTTCTATATATATAAAACTAGCTTTTACCCGCGACTTCGTCTGCGTGGAATTCTGTTATAGCGTTCCCGCGGGATCTAAGCGTTCTTCCGGGATAAACACTGAACCCGTTGTTTAAACCGAACTTAATATGTATGTAGCTGGTTTAGAAGTTACATACAAACTTTCAACCCCCGTTTTACCCTATTAAGGGGGGAATTTCAGAAAATCCTTTATTAACGCTGACTAACGTTATAAAAGGAACCTCCCTGCCAAGTTGCATGTTTTTAAGCCTAGCGGTTTAGAAGTTTCATCATATAAACTTTCAACCCAAAGATCCTTTCTTAGTGCTCACATATGTCATAAGAAACCTTTTTGCCAAATTTCATGTTTCTAGGTCTTTGCGGTTTAGAAATTACCTACATACAAACTTTCAAACCCATTTTTACCCCCTGAATTGGAAGTCGGGAATTGGAAATTGGGGGAATTTCTAAAAATTCTTTGTTATCGTTCACTTACGTTATAAAAGGAACCTCCCTGCCAAGTTTCACGTTTTTACGCTTAGCGGTTTAGAAGTTTCATACAAAATTTCAACCCCCTTAAAGAGGGAATTTCCAAAAATCCTCTCTTAGTGCTTCCCTACGTTCCCTAAGGAGCCTGCATGCCAAATTTCAGCTCTCTACGACTAGTAGTTTCGGTCAGTCAGTCAGTTTCTTGTCTATATAATATAAAACAAGAAACTGACTGACTGACTGATCGATCAACGCGGAGCCGAAACTACTAGTCGTAGAGAGCTGAAATTTGGCATACAGGTTCCTTGGGGAACGTAGGGGAGCACTAAGAGAGGATTTCCCGAAATTTCACGGGAACGGAAAAAAACGGGATTTTATGTTATTATTTGTGCGCATACGAAGTTGCGGGGAAAAGCTAGTAGTACATAAATCTACACACTACTTAATGACTATTTAAGTATATTGAATATTAGTATTAGTGTAGGTACAATAAATATTGTTAAATATAAGAATGTAATGACTTGTAAATTTGCAATTTATAAATACAGATTTGATTGATTGATTCATTGATTGAATCACACCAACACAACACTGTCACCTGTACTAATAATTATCATCGATATCATCATCACAGTTCACCTCCGGTCCACTGCGTAGGACACTGCTCGGAATAAGTTTCCCCCTGAGAGCGCGAGCAGGGTGACTAAAATACGAATGGCACAGACACGTGCAAGTTTTATACATTTAAAATTTTACATCAACCGAAATTTGCATTTATATTGAACTGCCTGTTTTGCCCTGGAAAGTTTGTGTTATCCACTAGTTATTAGCTGTTTATAAGTAGTTTGAAATCATTATGTTATGCAATAGGGATGACGACATAGTAGATTGTATGACTAGGGAGCAAAATGGTATATTTTACCGCGGGTGACGGATTGAATCCAGAGCGACGCGAAAGATTCCAGAATAGAATCCCGAGCGTAAGCGAGGGATTCTAGCGTGGAATCTTGAGCTAGCGAAGGATTCAAGCTTTGTCACCCAAGGCATAAATAAGTTTGCTACCGTGTTGTACACTCTGCTTTTCACCCCTCCTATGAGAAAATCATAAGATCATTCGTTCATCATTGTCATTAAATGAAGCAAAACAAAAAAATAATACATTTAGAAACAAACAAGGTTAAAAAGAACGTGTGTTTCGCGCGCCTATCATAAATTCATAGGCAGAAGGCGAAAATGGCTTCCATATTGAAGAATTCTGTTTCTGTCACGCTCGCATGCGTTGCGTTCATAATAATAGGTAAATTTTAACAAATTGAAAAATATACATTTTATTACAATTTCGCTCATGTATCAAACAAAGTTTTTTAATACATTTGCGATAAAATGAAAAAAGGGCAATGCAATTCATATTACGTACTTACATAATATTCCTTTGGAATTCTCAGAGGTGTTGATCCCAATACATTGCATCACCTAAATCACTTTTTGATTTCATTCATTCTCTACGAAATAATTCATAACACTACATAAAGTACGTTTTATTTTGGAAATTAAGTGTAAAATAATACGGCAAGGAAATGAGCGCTCACGAAATTCGCGGGTTCGAGTTTTTTTTTTAATTTGATCACACGACGAGTTTGCGAGGAATGCTACGACATTGGCCTGCACCATTCAGCCAAATTGAAAATAAAAGATAATAGAAAATAATTTATCAAAAGTAAGTATATATTTATGAATTTATGGATTTATAGTATGTGCATTATAAGTATTTATGTCAAACGCCGATATATAAAATTCTAAATACGAAAAAGATACGACTTTTGAATACAACTTTTTATAGTCTCCGAAGCTCCGTGAACGCACTGCTAAGACGTATTTTGCTCCCTGTTAGCGGGGCAGAAATGAAAAAAATTAAAAAAAAGCGAAGAGGGAGCAAAATCGCATTTTGCTCCCTCTAAACGGGCAACAAAACACTTCTTTTCGAATAGGAGGGGTGAAAAGTTTTTTTTCCTTAGTCCATCAGGAAGATTATTGAAAAGTATTGGACACGTATTTTTTCTTTTTTCACGTAATCAAACTTATACAGAGATATATTGAGTTAAAATGTCGCGTGACGTCACGGTTAGCTACGTTTTATACCTAACTGTGACGTAGTCAGCTTCCACTCTCCAACTTTAATGCGTTTTAACTTAGTAATTCTTTGTTAATTTGATAAAACCAAAAATACGTGTCTAATATTTTTTTATTACCTGACTGACGGACTAATTAGAATTTTGATCTCTTCACCCTGTCGTCATCCCTATTGTATAGATATAACATTTTGCCACACGTGAGTCTAAGGGTCGGTTGATTCAAACCATCCGTTAAAGTTAACGTTAAATATTTTACTATGGGACAAAATGACGTATCTGTATGGAATGACAGCTCGGCGGCCATATTTAACGACCAGGAGTTCGTTAACTGTGCTTGAATCAACTTACCCTAATTCGCCTGTCAGTTGACGCTGACGCGTGTCAAAGAGTTCTTAACTAAGTAAGTCACTTGTTTTACCACTGACTTAAGTATGTTCAGGTACTTAACTTACCTACTTATCCATACCAATATTATAAATGTGAATGTGTGTTTGTTTGTCCTTCCTTCACGTCGCAACGACTGGAGGATTTGGATGAAATTTTATATGGAGACTGGCTTTTCCCGCAACTTTGTAATTGTGTTTTTTTAGTGTTCCCGTGGGAATTACGGGCAATCCTCTCTTAGTGCTCCCCTGCAGAACTAGGAACCTGCATGCCAAATTTCAGCTCTATACGACCAGTAGTTTCGGCTCTGCGTTGATCGATCAGTCAGTCAGTCAGTCAGTTTCTTGTTTTATTTATATATATATAAAAGATAGTTTGATACCCTGGGAATAACATAGGCTACTTTATATCCCGATATTTCTACGGGAACCATATCCTACGGGATTTTAAATGAGGTTTATTTTTATCTTAATTTTGATAATGCTGAAAGTTCGTCTGTTTGAATGTTTGTTACTGAATCACTGTATACATACATATATGTATGCCTTCAAACTTAGAACATGTATGCCTTTAATGCAGATGCATTATCTCTCGGGATAACAAATATGTTATCCCGGGAATCCCGTAAAGTTATAAAAGAGACCCCGAAGACGACTTTGGATAGAAATCCTGGGGATTCCAGAACTCCTTAGGAATCCTAGAGATCCCGGAAAAGGGTTTTGGAAATTTGGTTTAAAAGTAGAATACTAGCACCTTTCGTTAAGTATTATTTTTTATTTAATTATGGTTCTTTTATTTTTTAGCCTCTGCTGCGTGCCATATGCGTCGGATTCTGCTAAGAACTCTGACCACTATTGCCCAAGCTGCCACAGATACTTGGGTACATACCAGAAGTAAACTGCTTCGATCATTTCATTTGTATTTTTAATCTCTTGTAATGTTAATTCATAGCTTTTTTTTCTAATCATAAACTTGCATGCTTTCTTAATTATACCTTTCAATTAAGTAGGTTAAATGTGTTGCCTTTTAATGTTCAAGATTTGTCTAAATTTAACAGATTGTTCTGTTCTATTTGATTAGAAGTTATAATACCTAAACCCTAAACGTACAGTAGAGCCGGTTTCATTCATATGTAGCTAGTACACACTACTCGCACAAATTAAAACTTATGTGTAAGACGTGATGAGTTGTGAAATGACGTAATTCAAACGTTATCTTATAAATATTACATATGAATCGGGCGGCTGTTTTCTTTATCAGATAATTTTGGTCGAGTACCCTGTATGTTTAATTATAAATTGTGCCATAAAAACCATCAGTATATTTAGGTATTAGCACAGAATATTTAATAGTACCTACTACATACACACGGAATCACCCGCCTGAATCTAGCCGGTGCCCAACTCGCCCTTACCGTTATTTGTTTCATCCGGAGATGGAGAGTGAATGATTGGCCCGCGTAGTGGTGCACACACAATTTACAAGTGTACAGACGTTCTCGCACGTAAACAATGACACTTCATTCGAATTGAGTTCGAAATCGTGCTTTTATAGACCGTGTCCGCCGTGTGGTACTTATTAGTTTCATCAATGTAACACGATCAGACGGCATTATAATTAATTACGAATAAAAATCATTTTCTTACGATTATTGCGTGTCTTATTGGGTTCTCATCAAGCCATCGAGACTCAATACGTCTTTATATCGGATACCTTGTTGATTTGTATAATTCCAACTGAGCTGAAATAAAACTCTTGCCATTACTTATCGTCTTTTATTGTAATTATTATAAATAAAAACATTTACAATCCTAACATAATGATCTTAATATAATTAGGTACAATACATTATTAAAAATATATTAATACATTATTGATAAGAAAAAGGTCCTTACATTCTTGGTTTCATGTAAGTAAACAATAAAAAAGATCAATGAAAACTTACATTATTGCCATCATTCGTTTGACCTTGCACAAACAGTAGAAATGTATTCCAGACAAAAAAAAAGATCCTCATTAAAGTTCGTAAAAATAACGAATCTTCCTAATGGGGACTATCGTTTCTTTGCTCACCAGTTGGCGCCACTATTGACTAAGCTCCAGAGGTACAGCTGTCAAAGGCGACTTTATAAAATCGGCGCCGAAACAAAGTTTTAAATCTTGAATCTTATTAAGTTTATTAATCATAAATAACTATCATCATATCGAGTAGCTATGCCGCAATGTTGTGCAGTTCCGTTTTGTTCGGAAAAATTACATTTTTTTTTCAAAGCGTTCACATTCATCGCCAAATAATCCGTATTTGCGATAATTTCACGAAGGAGATCACTTTTGAACAGGCAAATTAAAGAAATTATCATTTATGTCACGAAGCCCGCCAAAACCAGTGAAAAGTGAATGTTTTGAATTGGACCTCACGCGATACTAGCGCCTCTAGCGGCAAATTCACACGCGATAGCCTCCATTAGCAAGATATTGTTTAATGAGGATCTCCTATTTCAATTTTAAGAACTATTGGGATAATATTCCAATAGAATCTGCGCTACATTAATCCATCAAATTAGATCCATAAAAAGCGTTTAGTTTGACTGGAAATTATTTAAGCCTATATTTAGTCCTAAATGTGTGTAATCCAAGTTTACGCAGTCCAAGGTGTGCATAAATTTTGGAAGTCAAATAACTGCGTAATTTCATACTAGGATAATAAGTGAAGCTATTCTCTACATTAGCAACAAATATGCAAAATATCAGACGGCCGAACTTTTTTGAAATTAATTTATTAATTTTAAAAAGCTCTATCAGCTGTTCAAGGATTATCTTCGGTTTTTGGGACATGCTGTATTATAAACTCTAATGACAGTGAGCCACCTTGTGCACGTTGACACTTCAATGTCAACGTTGACAAATAATGTTGTTTAACTAGGGACGTCCTTCCGATATCAAATATATCGACAGTTATCGATATAGTATTGAGGGTGTCAGCGATACCTGAAGCCCATACTAAAATTAAAAACCTAAAAATCATGCTTAGAATCGGTAGCTGATTCTGTGGGTAAAATGTCGTCACAACTTTTTGTTTGAACTGTATATTAATGAACTGAAGTGTGTTAGTCTGGCCAATTAAGGCTCGAGAACTACTAGACCCATTCGGCTGTTTTTTTTTTGTTTTATTCCCTGTGACTCAGGGATGGTTTAGAAAGATAAAAATCCGGGATGAATCTAAAGGAACAAGAAAAAAAGAAAAATAACTTTGCATGGGAATCGCTTTCAGGTGAAACGAAGTTCACCGGGACAAATAGTATCTGTACGGGGTCAGGCAAAACGTTGTGACGATAATTTCCCCTCAAAATCAGCTAAAAAACACATGATAAACATGATTTTTAGGTTTTTAATTTTTTTATGACTTGGTAAAAAAACCTTTTGTGTGAGATTCAAAAAATCCGGGATGAATCTAAAGGAACAAGAAAAAAAGAAAAATAACTTTGCATGGGAATTGCTTTCAGGTGAAACGAAGTTCACCGGGACAAATAGTATCTGTACGGGGTCAGGCAAAACGTTGTGACGATAATTTCCCCTCAAAATCAGCTAAAAAACACATGATAAACATGATTTTTAGGTTTTTAATTTTTTTATGACTTGGTAAAAAAACCTTTTGTGTGAGATTCAGGTATCGTTTATACCGTCACTCCCATACTGGGCAATATTTTTTTAACTCGGAAAAAAAATGTCTGTAAACGACTTGTAATTAACATTTTTAATCTAATAAGGCTGGTTTCCAAAGGGTGTCCGTCCATTACTTGGGAGTGTACCACACCTTTTCACAGATTTTTGGTAACTTTTGTACTACCTGTTTCGAAACAATACAAATTGAGCTCAAAGATGTGAGCCGAATCAGAATTATATTTGGATCGCAATACAAAAAAAACGTACCTAAACTACGTCCCGCACTTACCCATCTATCTCATTATAAAGTTACGATTTAAAAGAGAGACGAGCCTTTTTTAGTACGACACACGATGGCCTAGTCCGCAGAGTGCGAACAAGTGGGAATACTTAGTCCACCATGCAAATGTAAATTCTCATTTGTACATTCCCAGTAGTCCGTAGTGCGGACTACCAACCTGTGGACCGGCCACAAACATTGGTCACAGCGACAATTCCACTTATTACGTACCAACTACTTCCATGAACGAACTCCATACAATGACCGTCAAGATAGCGTACACCGTGAACAGGCCTTATATTTCGAAAATACCCTTTTTATTTACCTAGATATTCCTTAGGTACTATTTATTTGCATAATCAGATCCTGGATATCGTTACGGTGTACGCTATCTTGACGGTCACACAAACATTGGTCACAGCGACAATTCCACTTAATACGTACCAACTACTTCCATGAGCGAACTCCATACATGTAAGAGCGTAAGCATAAAGTAACTACTAAAAATACACGTCCTCAAACAATTACACTAATTATCAATAATTTTGTATAACAATAGGGTAATTGTTTACATTGAGGTTACTAGGAACCCTTGAATAAGTAAATAAAGAATTTCAGTTTACAAATATGTATCATAGTTTAATCACGAACTTATTTAATACCGATTGATTTGCCATCACTCGTTTAACTGCAGGTACATTTTTACTGGAAAATACTGCCCACTGCCCACAAATACTGCCACTACAGCATTTTGTGTATCTAAACGCTAACTCGGAAAACGCTGCATGTGACGATAGTAACAATAGCAAAAAAGTGCAAAAAATAGAATATTTCCTATAAATCTAACACACATACACATTTTTGATATTGCAGGTTTATTACAACGAAGTTTTATTATTTATTAAGGCATTGCGTAATGAATGAATGAATGACTGTGGTTCAACTTCATATTCGACAGCGAGAAATGAGAGCTGGGCTTATATCACGAAACGCGATATAAGCATAACTAATCATAATTATTGCATTTTGTTTTAAAGATACATAAATATTGTTTATATTTATTACTAGCTTCTGCCCGCGACTTCACCCACGTGGAATTCGGTTATCGTGCTCCCGCGGGAATTTTGCGCTTTTCCGGGATAAAAAGTAGGCTGTCCTTTCCTGGGACCCCACCTATATCCATGCCAAATTTCACCTCAATCGGTCCAGCGGTTGAAGCGTGAAGAGGTAACAGACAGACAGAGTTACTTTCGCATTTATAATATTAACTAGCTTCTGCCCGCGACTGCGCCCGCGTGGGTTATCGCGTTTCCGCGGGAACTATGCGTTTTTCCGGGATAAAAAGTAGCCTATGTCCTTTCCCGGGACCCCAACTATCTACATGCCAAATTTCATTTCAATCGGTCCAGCGGTTGCAGCGTGAAGAGATAACAGACAGAGAGACAGAGTTTCTTTCGTATTTACAATATTAGTATGGATATGGATAATAACACTTAGGCCTACTTGTACCAACGCCACTAACCCCGGGTTAAGTTGTACTCTAATTGGAGTTATGTGGATTAAACTAAATGTAAGCTAGGCTAACCCGAAGTTAGCGTTTTGGTGCCATTGGACCTTAAATAAAATGAAACAACGCACTAAGATCTAAAATACAATCTAATATCTTTCGCCTACCCAAGAAAACATTGTGGTTTGTCGAGTCTCGACAGTAAATAGGGTCACTCAATTTGCCAATCAATCAATCATTTATTCAGCAAATTGGCCACATAGGGGCACTTTTACACGTCAGAAATGAATTTACCAGCGCCCTTTAAAGTTTATTACATTAATGTTGTGATTATAATTATAATAAAGGAGTAATATTTTGTCTCTTTCTTTCCTTCTGTCTGTTTGTTTGTAGGCACAGTTAGTTTGCCATAAATAGTTCGTGAATTTGCGCAGAGCCTGGGTGTAGGTATTATTGCCGAGTTACTCACTTAAGAGGGTTTATCCCAAAAGTTGGCAACGTCGCATATAGCTGTCAAATGTTTCGCTGGTTTTATTTATTTCTCAATATTACTGAATTAAAAAAGAAGTTCTCATTCTATGGTTGAATGACGCGTCTCGTTTTATATTTGTTAGTCAGGCATTCAAATGATTAGATTATATTAAAACTCATGAAAAATGCGATGGAAAGTCTTCAAAAGATAGTACTTCCATAATCCTAAAAATTTCGTGTTCCTATGATAATTGTTGCAATCCATACTTAATGTTTTATTCAACCATAGAGTGATACTACATGTTTTCATTCAGTAATATTCAGAAATTAATGAAAACAGCGACATATTTGACAGCTATTTGCGACGTTGCCAACTTTCGGAGTAAACCCTCTTAATATAATCTATCAGACTAACACAGCAAACGGGAACATGCAGAGAAAAAATCTTTAAAGCGATTTATTGCGATTATTTTAAAAATAGACATAGTGGTTTGAAAATGCACATTTTTGACATGTCAATGTTCAACGCTCCATACAGTGAGTAAATTGCCCATTTTGTAAAGAGCTCACATTATTGCAAATTTCTATCAAAGTAGATAGTCTTTGTAGACTCAGAAATAATAAAACATACTTCAGTTATAAAGCGTGATATTAATTTTGCAGTTAAATTTTAGAAATTTTCTACTAGTACATAAATACACATGTAAATATCAAATTTTTCCTTGCATGTTCCCTATTAAGACTACTTATTATCATAAATGACATAACAAATTGATTATAGAACGAGTTATTTGTACAAGTTTAGAAGACAATAGATTGGGGTCCTTATCCTATCCTTAGTTTAGTTGGTATTTTACTGTTGGCAGTGTTGAGGCCGCGTGGGCTGTTGCCCTCTACATATAAATCGCCGTTGACACGGACTAGCAGCTCAGTGGTAACACACACCACAATACTGTACCACAGAGCTGCTGGTGGTGAAATGTTTCGATTAGAAGACGTATGGTTAGCCAGAGTTCTGCACTTGCACCTGCAGTGTGCTGCATTCGAGTTGTGTTCGAGATCGTGTTTTTATAGGCCGTGGCCGCCGTGTTGCGCAAGCACATACCATGTATTAAGTAGACTCAACAAATGCCCGTACTTCACGTGCCATAAAAACTCACAAAGTTTGGACAAACATCCAAACTCCGCTCAATCACACTCTGGCCATTCAAGCTGACAGAAGTTTTTTCACTCAAATAGAATATAAAAGAATCGATTTCTGATCGGCCCCTTTGAATCGGTCGAACGCGGCGGTTATATTTCCCATCAAAGTCGATTCTTGAAGTCTAGTAGGTGTCAAAGAAATCGGCACGCTTGGTTTGATACAAGCGCCTTCGCTCGTTTCTTCTAGTTCAATAATATTTCTGTGGACGCTTTATACAGCTTTAGCTGTATCAACTGGACGGGGACGGGGGTAGCGT
>CAXARK010000045.1:0-24604 GCA_963971205.1 Aethes cnicana
AGTCGGTCGCGCAGCATACGTTCCAAGTTGCTGAAGTTACACGATGAACTATTTTTTCTCAAATCGGTGATGTATTCGGATGCTTTTTCACCTTGCTGTTGATCCCGCTTGTAGAATTTGTATGACATGGAAATTTCGTTCGGTTTTGGACTATAATGTTTCGACAAAATAACCTCAATTTCACTAAATGTCACCTCACTTGATTTACGCGGTGTGATCAGCGCTAAACATGTTTCAAACACTTGTAGACCACACACTGTAAAGAAATTGGCTTTTTTGTCCGAATCCGTGTCGATACCATTGGCCTCAAAACAATATTTCAACCTATCTAAGTAAGTAATTGTCCCAATTGTCCGTTTGAGCTTGACTCATGAAATTTCACTGATTTCTTCGACATTTTAATAGATTAGTTCACTTTTTGTCCTCGTCGCCACTATTATGTCCATTAAAGCACGAAATAACATTAAATAACTTTATTGTGCTAGGGAGCAGTACATGACACAAGTTGCATCAGAATCTTAGTGTACCCTACTACAGTCACTTTTTATTATAGAACGCAACCGAGTCTACCCACTTAATATTTATGTATATGACAGTAACCATAACCGTGTTGTATAACAACAGCATATCTCAGCAACTGCAGATCCGTTGAAGGGTCGATGAACCTTTGACAACATCGGAGATCAGGATATGTTCTATATCCAGCAAAACGGTGTGACGATATTTTAACCACAGTATCAGGCTATCGTTTCTAAGCATGTTTTATGGGTTTTAATTTTTTTCGTGTTAGTTAAAAGATAATGAGATGCAGTCAGGTATCGCTCACACCATCTATCGTTTACAGCCGACCATCAAGACTTTTTACTCAAGAGGCTTCATGATACAACTATATTTACCATTTTAAAAGTATCGAGCGAGACCTCATTGATCACAGCGACCTGGTTGGGCCCCAGGGTCCATTCGTTGTGCAGGTGTGCTATTCTCCATGAAGCTAAAGCAGATATAGGACTGGGAGAGAAGCGTTAGTGTACCTCGGGGGCGCTCCGGCGTCCAGATATGCGCCATAGCGTGCCGCAGCAGCTGCTCCCGCCGCTCGAAGCGCGCGCCGCAGAGCGCGCACGGGGGACAGGCCGCGTGCCCGAGGACGTGCTCCGCCAGGCTTGCAACACGTGCGAACTGCGCGCTGCATACTAAACCTATTAGGTATGCAAAAATTAGCAACTTAGAAAGTGATGAAACTCAACCTGTAAAGGCCTTTTAATTCTAAACATGCCTAACCTACGTCTGTGCAAACTGTTTACTACACATATCACATTCATATGATTTCTCATCTGAATGAATCCATTCAACCGAAACTAAGGGGCAATTTCCAGATCATTAGACAGGTCATGGAGTAAATTCACATATAAAATGATAAATGTAAAAGAGACATACTTAGATGAAATAAGATCTTTGTATCTCTTGTTCACAGTCAGCATATCGGGATAAATACTCTCCTGTATGAATAATATGTTTAATTATATGGAAGTACCAACAGTTTTTGTCATTAAAACACAAAGAAAAGGTTTAGGAAAAAGAATTGCCCAAAATAAGGAAAAAGTATACACTATCAAGGATCGAACTCGCAAGACTCGCATCTTTAACCGGCCTTCTTAACCGTTGGGCTATTTAGTTAGACTACAGTTGCGACCGCGAAATTGTGAGCCATATTTCACTAACTAATTCAAATACATAAATAAAATGGACAAAACGAATTTTCCCGTTTATTCATCAAAATCATTACAGCCGTTCTCGAGAATGTGATTATATTGTTCGTTTCAGTCAGGGATAGGGTAAGATTAAATTAGACTGATGCACACTGATGTAAAAACTTTTTCAGTCAAATTTCACATTACAAGTATATGTTTTCATTCATTTGTGAATATTTTCAAGCGACATCATACTAAGCTTGTGAGAGCATTTCATACAAAATTCACGAAAGCATGGTCGCTCTTCTGTAAAGATAAATAAATTAGTCTTTCTAAAATGTTTCTTATGAATATCTCAATGACACACTGACATGTGTGCTGTGTGCTACCTGTATGAGTCTGTGATGTGCGGAGTATTCGACTGTTTGGATGCTCTGTGACCGGGAGGCGCTGGAGTCTGACGGAACAGGCACGGAGCCGGAGCTGGTCACAGCTCACTACGCGGCGAGGGCCTTCTTCTGGGCACCGGCCGAACACATAGACAGGTTGACTAGTAATGTGTTCCTTATTTTTTAATGGAACTGAAAAATAAGCAATACATTATTGCTTTTAAAAATACCCTAATATTAGTTTGAATAAGATATTTAAAAAAAAGCAGTTGCATTCAGTTTGTCTATGAAAATCTTAGTCCAATAAATAGAGTTATGCACATATATTTGTCACTCTGACACGAGATTTAGACCGCAAGGGCGGCTACCTGCGGGCTCGAAGGCGCTGTCGGGCGGCTGCAGCGCCGTGGGGCCCAGCACGAGCTCGCCCTTGACCTCGTGCCCCGCGTACAAGCCTGCCCGCGCGGCCGCCGCGCTGACGCCGCACTCCGTCTGTCCGCCCGCCTCCTCCTCCGCCGCGCACGCCGAGCTCGACTCGTGCTGCTCCAGCCCCGGCTCTTCCTTCACGCGCTCGCACTTCACACTCACACGGCACTCCCACGGGACACTCTCGGTCTCCTCGTACAGGGACATACTGGCTACTGCGTCTAGCGACACGACTCGACTCACGACAGATCTTTCATTTGTTTTTGTTTACAAAATTTATGGCCTCACTCAAAAGTTCAACTGTTTGATTGAAAATTGTTTAATCTAATACTTTTGTTGATAGAATAACAATAAACTTCAAGAAAATTGGTTAAGTTAAGTTACTGCCACAGATTAGAAGATATGGTCGGAACAATAACGCAAAAAACCGGCCAAGTGCGTGTCGGGCCACGCGCAAAGTATAGGGTTCCGAAGTTGACGATGCCCACAGTACCTTTCTAAGACTTATTAGCATCTAGCTAGCCTGTGGTATGACGTGCCCGCCCGACGCCCCTGCCGCTCGAGAAAAATCATTGGTTTTTTAATCATTTTATAAGTTGGTCGCAGTGGCGGACTAAGGGGGGGGCGGCGGGGGCGGTCCGGCCCGGGCCCCCGGTCCTAGGGGGCCCCTAAATCACCAAATAATATAATATAAATATAATATAGTAAAATGATTTCGACCAGGCAGCGGCATAACTGTACCACCTCACGCTCGAGGCCCTGATGCGAATCTTGCGTACCTATAGGGCCCCAGCCCCGTTAATTTACAAAATTACAGAACTGAAATTTTTGGACTTTCTTCGCGGCCTCTTGGGCCGGGGCCCCCTCAGCTCAGGCTCATTCACTAGAGTTAGGGTATTTTGCCCGTTCTGCCACGCGCCACTGCCACCCTATTGTTAGGCCAATGTCATGGTTTCGACCTAGTTGACGTGAGGGGCCCCACCCACAGTCCATTCCATAGATACTTAGTTATTGGTAAAACATCCCAACATTTCCAACTTTGCACTTGATTTTTTCGGAAACAAAGGAAAAAAATCGTCATAATCTAAGTTATTAGTAATAAGTCCAAAGCTCGCGGTACTGTGTTAAGCGCATAATATGGACTCCGTGGGAATATAATGATAAATACGTAAATTAATCCAGTAACAGTACATCAGCATGTGCGTCAAATCCGGTAGTTCTGATTTTTGCAGACTTGTTTATGATGTTGGCCTAATGTATAATCCAAGTTTGTGACCTCGAGCTCCGAACGCAACTTTGTCAAAAAAAAAATGAAAATTTCGACTGCTTTTCAGATGTTGGCGATTTTGACCCTAATGAACTAGTTTTTGATACCACCTTTTCAGGACGATTTTAAAGAAGACTTTTAGTTAGACTTCAGCCCACTACTTCGCCCGCGTGGAATTCGGTTATCGCGCTCCTGCGGGAACTATGTGTTTTTCCGGGTTAAAAAGTAGCCTGTCCTTCTAATCCAGTAACTTTATACATCAGCTTGTGTGCGAAATCCGTTAGTTCTGATTTTTTGCAGTTATTTATGATATTGGCCTAATTATGTATCATACAAGTTTGTAACCTCGAGCGCCAAACGCAACTTTGTCAAAAATAAAAAATAACCGAGAAAATTTCGGATATTTTTCCGATTTTGGCGATTTTGACCCTAAAAGACTAGTTTTTGATAATACATTTTCAGGAAATTTTTAAAGAAGACTAAGTTTGCTATAATATGAGACTAGAACCGTCTCTGTGTACCCAATAGTTTCTGAGATAAAGCTTTTCAGAATTCATAATATTTCAGAACATCGCAATATTTTAGAAGTCATCGAACAACTCTATCGGAATGTTTTTCCAATTACCTTCGACGGATTGTGGTAGTGTTGCTCGTGTGGAGTCACGAATTGGAGCCACCTGTAGCGTTTTTATATCCTACTAGCTTTTGAAGGCAGGTAATTGGAAACACATCCTGCTACAGCTGTTCGAGTGATTCCTAAAATATTGCGAAGTTCAGAAAAAATATGAATTCTGAAAAGATTTTTCTCAGAAACTATTGGGTACACAGAGACGGTTCTATTCTCATATCGAAGCAAATTTAGTCTTCTTTAAAAACTTCCTGAGAAGGTAGTATCAAAAACTAGTCCTTTGTGATCAAAATCGCCAAAATTTGAAAAGCAGCCGAAAGTTTCTCTTGTTTTTTATTTTACACAAAGTTGCGTTCGGCGCTCGAGGTCACAAACTTGGATTATACATAAGGCCAACAACCTAAACAAGCCTGCATAAAATCAGAACTACTGGATTTCGCGCTTACTACTCCATACTTTCAAACGACAAGGTTACTGACTAGACTAGACTAGATTAGAACTATCTCCATACCGGATTTCATCTAAATCGGACCAGTGGTTGAAGTGTGAAGAGGTAACAGACAGAGTTACTTTCGCATTTATAATATTAGAAAATGGACTAGTTTCTGTACACGACTTTGTCCGCGTAGGATTAGGTTGTAGCGCTCGCGTTCCCGTGGAAACTAGATACTTTTTCGGGATAAAAATTAGGCTATGCCTATGTCCTTCATCAGGACTAGAATTATCTCCATCGATACGAAATTTCATCTAAATTGGTGAAGCGATTTGAGCGTGAAGACGCAACAGAGGGTCAAAGTTACTTTCGCTTCGCATTTATAATATTATAAGTATGGATGTATAAATGCAAACGAGCACACAGGCCACCTGATGGTAAGCGAAGAAATTCCAACTAAATGTGTCTGGTACTTAGTCAGTATTATTATTATAGTGCACGGGAGCCTAACATACACCATCCTCATATCTACACAGGCAAGGAGGGGGGCCCCATTTAGATTTTCCGCCCCGGGCCCCCGACAGGCTTAGTCCGCCACTGGTTGGTCGACTATGACTCGTAAGTTTGTTCAGCCTACTTAGCTGTGATAGTTTTCCTTTCAACTACGTTATATATGCCATTACCGTGATTTTTTTCAGCCATCCAAATACTACCATTTAGCAAGCAGGGGGGGGGGGGGGGACACGTGACTCTAACAAAAAATAGCACTTTAAAGCTTAATATTTCACAAACACATCACTTGATCAAAAAATGATTTTAACAAACCCACAATATTTTTTTTAAGACCTATTCCATCCCCACTTTACGAGTAGGGGAGGTACCTGTGAAAAGAATCTGCATGCAGTGCATACTGGCACGCACGATGCGACGCGGTAAAATTCAAGTGTCACATGTGAAGTCCCTGTTATTATTGGTTTTGGTGTCTAATATAAAATATGTACTGAAAGCTGATTAATTATAAAGTACTTATTCGATATTGCTCTGTGTAATTTAATTGGTTACGGGCCCAGAATGGCGGGACCTGATTTCAGTTGTGTGCGAATACCTAAACTTGAGCAAAGTAATTGGAGTCACTGGAAATACAGAATGGTAGGAGTGCTGGAGAGTACGGATGGTTTACTCGACCTGGTTGAAGGCCGAATCAAGGAACCGGTTAAATCCGCTACAGGGGCTGATACGTCAAAAGAAACAGCATCTACTGAAAAGTACAGCGTTCCTGATGTTAACGAATAACATTAGTGAAGATACACTGGACAAGATCATAAGGTTTACCGATCCTAAGGATATATGGGACGAATTGCATAGACTCCATGACGGCGCTAATGAATCGCGTGCATATGACGTTTGTATACAATTTTTCCGTTACAAGATGGATACCGCTGATTCTATGGCAACGCATTTGTCAAAGCTAAATAATCTCTGGTTCAGACTACATGAAGAGTTAGCAAAAACCAAGGATGGTGGTAAAATACCGGAGCTTTTGCTAATCAGTCGAATTCTGGATATATTACCTGAATCTTATAATAGCTTCAAGAGCAGTTGGCTTATGTTGTCAGAAAGCAATAGAACAGTAGAAAACCTTACAAGTCAGTTATGTGCTCAAGAGAAACAGTTCTCAAAATTGGACATGGACACCGAATCATTTGGCGAGGCTCTAGCTACGAAGAATTTCAGGAAGAATTCTGTGGCTTCTTCTTCTTCTAAGAAGGATATTGAAGAAGAAAGGGAAAGAGACAGTAAGGATAGTCGAAAATGCTTTATTTGCAAAAAGACTGGGCATTTTAAGAAAGACTGCCCTAAAAGGAAGATGAAAGGAGTAGCAAACACAATGTCTATGATGACACTTATGAATGTACAGGAAGTTAGCAGATGCACTAGTTCTGATATAGAAGATACGTTGATCTGGTACGTTGATAATGGTGCTACGAACCATGTTTCAATGAGAAGAGACGTCTATCACGACTTTGAGTTGTTCCAGAATACCCACACGGTGATCACCGCTAATGGAAATGTGGTCCAGGCTCTTGGAAAAGGCACAGTACATATCATAGCGGCTGTAGGACATAAAGAGGAAACAGTTATACTCAAGAATGTATGGTATGTGCCCTCTATTAGCAAGAACCTCTTTTCAGTCTTATCACTGCATGATTTGCATCCAAATACAAGTTTCTTTGAGTCTCGGGTGAACAAATGTATCGTGAAGATAGACGGTATCATACATGCAGAAGGAATACGTGAACGGTACGGTGGATTGTACAAGCTAAAGTTCAAGACAGTAATTCCAGAGCAAGTATCAGTCAATCTCACAGAAAAACAGGATACGCTTCAGCTATATCACGAGCGTATGGCCCACCAAAATAAGGAACACGTCAGAAAATTCATTGAGAGGGAACTCGGAATTAAAGCCGCCGCAGCCGATGGAAAGGAGCTATGCGAAGGATGCGTCTTTGGTAAGGCCCATAGGAAGAAATTTGGAGTTCGTGAGAGAGCGGTCAAGCCCTGCGAATTAGTCCATGCAGATCTCTGTGGACCATTCCCACCCTCGGTATCAAAGAATCGATATTTTTTGCTTTTCAAGGATGATTTTTCGCGATATCGTCAGGTTTACTTTCTACGAGAGAAATCACAAGTCCCCGAAAAGTTAAAAGATTTTCTGTCAGAGTGTAGAAGGGCAAATCACGTTGTAAAGGAAATTCTCACAGACAACGGTGGAGAATTTAAAAACGCAAGATTTCAGAAAATACTTGCAGAAAATGGAACCAAACACCGACTCGTCATGCCGTATACTCCACAACAAAATGGATGCGTGGAACGGGAGAACAGGACAGTCGTAGAAGCTGCTCGGGCCATGATGTATACACACGAAAATTTTTCGAAGAGTCATTGGGCAGAGTTGGTTGGAACTGCTGTTTACGTTTTAAATAGGACAGGACCTTCCAGTGTTGAAAAGAAGTCCCCATATGAACTGTGGTTCAAGAAAAAACCAAGAATTAAGCACCTTCGAATAATTGGGTCAATATGTTATGCTCACGTTCCGAAGCAGAGAAGACGTAAACTGGATAAGAAGGCAACTAAATGTGTTCTCATTGGGTATGAAGGAGACGACGGCTACAGAATGTGGGATTCGAAGACGAACGGTCTTGTGCTTAGTCGAGATGTCACCTTTAATGAGATACCGCTCGGAAGGGAAGTCAAAAGCGTATCGCAGGAAGAACCAAGACAGCCGGATGATGAGGCTGAATGGGCAACTGCTTTTCGCCGGCCTCCTAGAGTTATAAGTTCTCCAGTGGAAAGTCCTCAAATCACAGAAGGTTCTTCAGAAAGAGAAGACATAATTGCAAGAGAAGATATCAATACTCAAGAAGATCTAGGGCAATTAGACGAAGCGGGTGATCAAGTTCAAAATGAACAATTTGATGATGCAAGAAGTGTATTATCTGAACAATCTATTGAATTAGGGGGGGAAGACCCTGTTATATCCGATAATGATATAGAAGACATTCCGGATTTGGAAATCGCATATCAGGGAGATAGGATTCTAAGGGACAGGTCACGGCTTGGAATGCCAACCAAATTCAAAGATTATGTTTTGGAACTTGGATCTTATAATGAGTTCATGGATTTGGGTTTGAACAAAGAACCTACCACATTTAAAGAAGCCCAAGAGAGTCCAGACTGGGAATTGTGGAAGAAAGCGATGGAAAAAGAATTGGAGTCACTACGAGAGAATAACACGTGGACTCTGGTAAAACTACCAAAGAATCGGAAAGCGATACTTTGCAAATGGATCTTTAAGATTAAGCGAAACGCGGATGGATCAATTGATAAATACAAAGCTCGCTTGGTCATCAAGGGTTACTCACAGAAGAAGGGCACAGACTACGATCAGACGTTTAGCCCAGTGGCACGGATGGGTACAATCAGAACTGTCTTGAGCGTTGCAGCCAGTGAAGGGCTGGACTTGCTGCAGTTCGACATTGCGACCGCATTCCTGAATGGTTACTTGGAGGAGGAAATTTTCATGAAGCAACCAGATGGCTACAACGATGGGACTGGTCGAGTTTGTCTTCTACAGAGAAGCTTATACGGGTTGAAACAAGCTCCTCGGTGCTGGAATAAGAGAATTGTGGATTTTCTTCAGCATCTTGGACTCAGGAGCAGTGAGGCAGACCCGTGCTTGTTCACAAGGATCAAGAAGAACGGCGAGAAGCTCATTCTTGCTTTATATGTCGATGACGGCCTAGTTGCTGGTGCTAAAGACGACATTGAGGAGTTCATTGAACAGCTAAAGAAGGAGTTCAAGCTAACTACCAAGCAAGCATCATACTTCCTCGGATTAGAATTAGAGAAGAATGAAACAGGCTTGAAGATTCACCAAACTGCCTATACAAAGAAGGTCTTAAAACGCTTTGGTATGGAATGCTGTCGACCTGTGATGACACCGATAGTCAAAGAGAACAATGACGTCGACGTGCATGAGAAAGATGAAGGATTTATTAATGCTAAAAACTACAGACAAGCTGTTGGAGCTTTAGCATATTTAATGGTAGGCACTAGACCTGATATTGCGTACGCGGTAAGCGTAGTATCTAGAAGCTTGGAACAGCCTAAAGATGTAGACTTCAGAAGAGTTAAGAGAATCTTAAGGTATCTGCAGTATACAACAGAAACGGGAATTCTCTACAGAAAAGACTACAAAAAGGGCATTCTGAAGTGTTACAGTGACGCGGATCATGGCGGCTGCATTAGTACCGGAAGATCAACATCTGGAGTACTGTGTATGTATGCCGGTGGAGCCATATCGTGGCTAAGTCAGCGACAAGTCAGTGTAGCGATATCGACGACTGAGGCCGAAATAGTCGCTGCAAGTGAAGCTGCAAGGGAAGCAATTTGGCTTATACGTCTACTGAAAGACATGACAGTGCTCAAAGATCAGCCTGAAATGTTTGTAGACAATGAGGCAGCAGTTCGACTTGCAGAGAACCCAGAATTCCATAAAAGGACTAAGCACATTCGAATAAGGCATTTCTTTGTTCGTGAACTAGTATCTTCTGGTGAAATGAAGATAAAGAGAATATCTACTGTGAATCAACTGGCAGATATGTTCACCAAGTGCTTGCCACGACCAAGACTATGGAATCTGAAGATGCAACTTGGATTAACAAGCGTCGAGAGAAGATGTGAAAAGAATCTGCATGCAGTGCATACTGGCACGCACGATGCGACGCGGTAAAATTCAAGTGTCACATGTGAAGTCCCTGTTATTATTGTTTTGGTGTCTAATGTAAAATATGTACTGAAAGCTGATTAATTATAAAGTATTCGATATTGCTCTGTTTAATTTAATTGCATGTAATGCTTGCCTCACTACAGAAAAAGGGGCCATCCACAATTGGATTAGCCACAAAGAATACTCTTCAATTAACCAGCACAAACTAACCTACCCGTCGGAATATACGGTGAGGCATTTTGGACATATTGTGAAGGAGTCAAACGAATACTTAAAGAAAGACGCCCATAAGAGTGATCTTATGAAAAATATATGCGAGCATTAATTGACTTCAACTGCATGATACATACACAAAGAGCTTGTAATTGAATTTTTTACGTCGTTGACCGTCCGATTTGCAAAAAATTAACTGGACAAACACTATAAATAAAATGCTAAAAGGCGCGGATGTACTCCGCTTAAAAAATAGAAGACTGCCCAATATGCAGGAAAATGCTTTTAATAAATTTAAAAGTAGGAAGAGCTATAAAAAACATTAAAATAGAATATAAGCATTTTTACTAACTTTTACCTTATAAATATAATAATTTCAACTCGAGAATCCCGTCAAGGATGCTGTTAGTGATTGATCTTGGTCTATAATAGTGGGAGCAGATTAAAAAAAAAAGAACTGTCACAATCTTAATGAGCGTATTCTCCATTGTATGGAGTGTGGAATGTGTCTTGGTAAGGAGCGCAATCTTATATGGCATTTATATGGCGAAACGTGTCCAGCGGATCTGATAAATAATTTTGTTTTCTGCTGAACGTTGGTAAGTGGTTCCATCTGGTGGCGCTAGGCGCAGACTAGGTGACAGTAGTTGTCAGTGTGAATTATTGTCAATTTCTTTAAATATGTAAAGTATGAATTTTCAGTTATTGTGTGATTGAGTGAAACAATGTTTTTGAGATAAAATTCTAATATAGTAACAATAGATCTAATATAGGACTAATCAATTAAAACAGCCAATTGAAACAATTCACGCGCGGGAAGTTTTTAAATCCGCCGACTCCGATCTCTAGTTTACTTATGAGCAAAATACATTTTGAATTTCGGTACCGTTGAGCTTTTGAAGGACAACATCGCGAGGAAGCCTACGCATTTGTAAAGTAATTCAAGGATATGTGTGAAGTTGCTCTGTTGCTTATCCGTACTGAGCTTGCGCGAGGATAGTCCATCCAACCTGTGGGATAGTCCTCGAGAGGGTTTGGGCTATAGAAGTCCAAACCCACTCGTCATGGGAGGAATGAAGGCGTGTATCGACTATGCGCGGCCGCCGCGCGAGCATTGTTCGACCGCGGCAAACCTGGGTTTTGGCTCGCGAGCCATTTTAAGCGCATCATTTCTCTGTAGCGCGTGCGGCAGCCGATCCGAGAGATCAAAGAGCGTTAGCCCGGATATGTTTAACAATTCAACCTGCGTTATATTTTGTTGCTTTAAGAAGAAGCGAGAGCAGGTTGGTCGGGAATCTGAGGGGCACACTATGTTTGCCTCGGCGTTCTCCGTGTCTACTGCAGCTTCCGAATTTATCGTTGACTCTGGTGCCTCATGCAGCATGGTGAACAGCGAAGATTTAATTCAAGATGCCAAAGAAAATAACTGTTGTATATCTGTGACAAATGGCCAATATATTAGCAGTAATTCTATTGGTAAGCTTCAACTGTCTCCTTCTATTTGTTTAAGCAATGTTTTAGTTGTTCCTTATCTTTCCAATAATTTATTATCTGTAAGTCAGATGACAGAAAGAGGTTGTGGCGACCGCTGTCTAATTAAACTTTAATGTATAGTATTTTATTTATAGTATAATCATTGTAGCTGTCTTTGTTTATTTCCTATGGCACTTTATTCCGTAACTAGTGAACCGTTGAATATTACGATGTTTGTTATTGTTTACATTAAGTTAGTTCAGCGCCGCGCCGCTTGGAGTGCGCGCGCAGCCGTCGGGCAAGTTCGTGCGTCGTCGCCGCGCGGGCCTTCGGGAGCGCGTCGGGCGAGATCGAAATTCTAGCTTAGTTGCAGTTTTACACTACTCAACGCCGGACCGCTGCGCACGCGCCGCTCGCGCTAACGGTTTATCCTTTCGCGACGCCGTATTTTCTATCCTGATTTTATTATTCGCTTTGCCAGTGCTTTAACTTTATTTCTATTTCGTGCTTTGTACTCTTACTCTTCTTACTGTGTTTCTATCTGCTGTGAACTGTGTTCTTCTTACTTCCTTTGCTTTTGACTTTTATAGTGTTGCTTATTCTTGCTTTTGACATTATAGAGCTATATGTGGAAAGTGCTCGTTTTACTTAGCTCCTGCTAGTGCACTCACCCACATAAGTGGTGACCCCGTGTTTTTAACGAACATTGTAACGGACAATTTTTGAAAAATGTCGTTGGTAACGGACAGTGATTCGAACGTTTGTCGCGTAACGGTTAAGGTGCCACCGTTTTGGCCGGATAAACCGACCTTGTGGTTCGCTCAGCTTGAAGGGCAGTTTGCTTTGGCGAATATTACTGTGGATGCGACAAAGTTCTACCATGTCATTTCGGTTTTGGAACCGAAATATGCCGCGGAGGTGGAAGATGTGATTACCAAGCCGCCGGCTGATGGGAAGTATGATGAGCTGAAGAAAGAGTTAATTTCTCGTTTATCGAGCTCTAGAGCAGAGCGCTTGAAACAGCTTTCTATGAAGGAAGAGCTTGGCGATAGGAAGCCGAGTCAGTTTCTGCGACATCTACGCAGTTTAGCCGGACCGGATTATCCGGATGAATTTTTACGGACATTGTGGATGAGCCGGTTGCCTACATTGTTGCAGAGTATTATCGCTATGCAGGATAATTTATCGTTGGACGCTGTAGCTCAGATGGCAGATAAGGTCCACGAAGTCACGCCGCAGGCGCCGGTGTCTTTTGTAGCTGCTGCATCGAGTTCGCAAGTACCTACTTCTTCAGTAGAGGAGTTGCATCGTAAAATTGATGCATTGACGCAGAGGCTTGACGCGATGTCAACTTCCCGGGGGCGCAAGGATAGGCCCCGGTCGAAGTCCCGCGGAGGCCGTCGCAACCAGTCCAGGAGTCGTTCGCGTGCTGCAGGGAGAGCCGCCGGGAGCAACCAGCGTTACTGCTGGTATCACTTCAAGTTTGCGGATAAGGCAGATAAGTGCATTTCTCCTTGTGCATATCCAAAAAACTAGTTAGTGGGTCGCTACCCGCGACCAGTGATTGCGCCTCAGTGTCGAGCCGGTTATTCGTTACGGACTTTAAGACCAAGGTACAATTTCTTGTGGATACTGGGTCCGATCTTTGTGTTTACCCAGTTAGTTTTTTGCGCTCGCAGAGCCGTCAGAAGACGGATTATGAACTTTATGCGGCTAATAACTCCCCTATTAACACTTATGGCTGGTTAAGCTTATCGCTAGATTTAGGGTTACGTCGCGAATTTTCGTGGCGATTTGTAATTGCTGATGTGAGCAAACCTATTATAGGAGTTGACTTTCTCTCTTATTATGATTTGTTGGTCGATGTTCGTAATGCTCGCTTAATCGACAACACTACCTCGCTTACATCAGCCGCTTTAGTTGCAACTGCTTGTGCTTGTCCGCAAATTAAAGTTATATCCGGTGATTCGCCCTATCATAAATTGTTGGAGGAGTATCCGGATATAGTGCGGCCAGTAGGAAATCCGCTTGAGCGAAAATGTAAACACAAGACGGAACATTATATCCGGACCACTCCAGGGCCACCAGTTTTCTCGCGGCCTAGACGTTTAGCTCCCGATCGGCTTAAGATTGCGAAACGGGAATTTGAGGATATGGTGCGCACGGGAATTGCGAGGAGATCTGAAAGTTCGTGGTCATCTCCATTGCACCTGGTACCTAAAAAGGATAAAGGGTGGCGTCCTTGTGGCGATTATCGCGCACTTAACGCACGTACAATTCCTGATAGGTACCCGGTGCGGCACATAGCTGATTTTTCGCATAACCTTCATGGTTGTAGAGTCTTTACCAAGTTAGACCTGGTGCGCGCATATAATCAGATTCCCGTTGCGCCCGAGGACGTTCCGAAAACGGCAATCACGACTCCTTTTGGACTCTTTGAGTTCCCATTTATGAGCTTTGGTTTGTGCAATGCTGCACAAACGTTTCAGCGTTTTATGGATGAAGTTTTAAGGGGTCTTGATTTCTGTTTTCCGTTTATCGATGACGTGTTAGTAGCTTCCGCTAGTGACGCGGAACACCAGGCGCATCTGCGTGTCGTGTTCGAGCGCTTTAATGAGCATGGCATTTTGCTTAACGCCAGCAAGTGCGTATTTGCTGAATCGCAGGTGGAGTTCTTGGGCTATCTGGTTTCCGCGAGTGGTACTCAGCCTATCGGAGACAGGGTCAAGGCCATTCAAGAGTACTCGCGGCCTAACACTATAAGAGACCTGAGGCGATTTCTAGGTGCCTTAAATTTTTACAGGCGGTTTATTTCTGGTGCTGCGAAATTGCAGGCTCCTCTCCATGCACTACTCAGTGGTCCAAAAGTGAAGAGCAGCAGCCCGGTTAACTGGACTCCCGCCCTAGAAGAAGCTTTCAATGCTTGTAAGGCAAGTATTGCTAACGCCGCTCTTCTAGCGCATCCAGATTCTTCTGCCTCCTTGGCAATCGTTACAGATGCTTCAGACCACGCGATCGGTTCTGTGCTTCAGCAGAAAGTCGACGGATATTGGCAACCCTTAGGATTCTTTTCCCGTAAATTGTCACCTGCACAAGTTAAATACAGCGCGTACGATCGCGAGCTTTTAGCTATTTATGAGTCAGTGAAATATTTTCGTCACATGATCGAGATGAAACCTTTTTTCGTTCTTACTGACCATAAGCCCATAGTCTCCGCATTTAAAAAGTCTCTCGATGCGTGTTCCCCGCGACAATTTCGATATCTGGATTTCATTTCCCAGTTTACCACGGATATCCGGTACATTGCTGGCGAAGATAATGTTGTCGCGGACGCGCTATCGAGGACTGACGCTATTACAGACGGACTTGACTATAACCTTTTAGCAAAGTCCCAAGCTACGGACACGGAAATCCGAAATTTCATCAAAATCGGTTCATCACTTAAGCTTGAAAAAGTCAATTTCGCAGGCATCAAGCTCTTGTGTGACGTGTCCGGGCCAACCCCACGCCCTTTTGTAACAACAGAGTTTCGTAAGTTGGTGTTTGATTCTCTGCATGGACTTAGCCATCCGAGCGCCAGGACGACGATCAGGTTGGTAACCGCGCGTTACGTGTGGCCTGGCATTAAAAAAGATTGCCGGCAATGGGCGCGTTCTTGTATTCCCTGTCAGACGTCCAAAGTGTCACGTCATGTGCACGCTCCTGTCCATGAGTTTAAACCAGCTTCTGGACGTTTCACCCACGTCCATATTGATTTGATTGGACCAATGTCTGTGTCCAATGGCTACCGGTACTGCCTTACAGCTGTAGATAGGTTTACGCGTTGGCCGGAGGCAGTACCCTTACATGATATTACGGCTGAAAGTGTAGCTAAGGCATTTATCTCCATGTGGATTTCCCGCTTTGGTTGTCCTGAAAATGTGACAACTGATAGGGGTAGACAATTTGAGTCCCATGTTTTCAGTCAGATCGCTGATATTATCGGATCTCGTCACTTGCGCACTACTGCGTATCATCCGGCTGCCAATGGTCTGGTGGAACGTTTCCATCGACAGTTAAAGGCCGCCATTATGTGTCACGCAGACGAATGTTGGACGGAAACGCTTCCATTGGTACTACTGGGTATTCGTAGTGCATGGAAGGACGACCTGTCCGCGTCAACCGCCGAATTAGTTTACGGTGAGCCGCTTAGACTTCCTAGCGATTTGCTAAATCCGACTCCTGACCAACTGACTGACTATACTGACTTTCTTTCCAGGTTGCGTCTTCACTTTAAGAAATTACAACCTGCGACTGTTACTCGTCACGGCACTCACAAAATCTTTGTCTATAAAGATCTAGCTACTGTTTCTCATGTTTTTGTTCGGCAAGATTTTGTGAGAAAGTCACTACAGCCGCCTTATGCAGGTCCTTTTAAAATAGTGAGACGGTTCGACAAATACTTTGTTGTTGACGTTGCCGGGAAAGAAGTTTCCATATCTATAGATAGGTTAAAACCCGCCTACATATTAAGCGATACGCCCGGCGCTGCTAAAACGTCATCGACCGTCCCTAATGTCCCCGCAGCAGTTCCTTCGGAACCTAGATTTTCACGATTTGGTCGTAGGTTACGCTTTCCTGATTTTTATCGACCCTAAAGGTCTCCGGGGGGGCTGGTGTGGCGACCGCTGTCTAATTAAACTTTAATGTATAGTATTTTATTTATAGTATAATCATTGTAGCTGTCTTTGTTTATTTCCTATGGCACTTTATTCCGTAACTAGTGAACCGTTGAATATTACGATGTTTGTTATTGTTTACATTAAGTTAGTTCAGCGCCGCGCCGCTTGGAGTGCGCGCGCAGCCGTCGGGCAAGTTCGTGCGTCGTCGCCGCGCGGGCCTTCGGGAGCGCGTCGGGCGAGATCGAAATTCTAGCTTAGTTGCAGTTTTACACTACTCAACGCCGGACCGCTGCGCACGCGCCGCTCGCGCTAACGGTTTATCCTTTCGCGACGCCGTATTTTCTATCCTGATTTTATTATTCGCTTTGCCAGTGCTTTAACTTTATTTCTATTTCGTGCTTTGTACTCTTACTCTTCTTACTGTGTTTCTATCTGCTGTGAACTGTGTTCTTCTTACTTCCTTTGCTTTTGACTTTTATAGTGTTGCTTATTCTTGCTTTTGACATTATAGAGCTATATGTGGAAAGTGCTCGTTTTACTTAGCTCCTGCTAGTGCACTCACCCACAAGGTTATGTTGTTGTTTTTGCAAAAGATGGGTGTAATATTTATGATAATAGTAGTAAAACTACTGGCAACCCGATTTTCTCAGCGTATAAAGTAAATGGGCTTTACAAACTGAATATTAGGCAAGATAGGTTCTTACCCCTGGAGCATTCCAAGCCCCTTCATACTAGGCAGAGGACAGTGAGTGCTCACAAAGCTGACAGTTTGCCATTAAGTTTATGGCATAAGCGTCTAGGCCACCTGAATATTGAAGGTATGCGCATGCTGGGTGATGGGGATCAGTGTTCTGGTGTTGTTTTTCAGAAGGAAGACATGAGCGGCTGTGTCTCTTGCCTGACGGGCAAGATGTCTAACGCATCTTTTCCCGCTGCAAGTGTAAGACGTGCTGCTGCACCCCTTGAGCTGATCTACTCCGATGTCGCTGGGCCAATGCAAGTCACAACGTGGGGCGGAAACCGTTACTTGCTGACCTTCACGGATGACTGTACGAGAAAAACCTTCGGATATCTCATGAAGTCGAAAGGTGAGGTGTATTCCCATTTTATTAATTTTAAAAATATGGTTGAGAAGCAGACGGGTTTGCACATCAAGGTTCTGCAAGTTTCCTTAAGAAGGAAGGCATCATACACCAACAGAATGGCGTGGCGGAGCGTGTAAACAGAACGGTGTTTGAGAAAGCCCGTGCAATGCTGCAGGAATCTGGTTTGTCAAATCGTTACTGGGGAGAAAGCGTATTGACCGCAATTTACCTTAAAAATAGGAGCCCAACTAGAGCTTTGAACAATATGATTCCTGAATGTGTATGGACTGGATCTTCTGTAGACCTCAGTCATTTGCGCGTCTGGCTGTGTAGCCTATTCTCATGTTCCGAAACAAAAACGACGTAAGCTCGACGCTAAGGCGAAGCCTTATATTTTTATAGGGTACAGTGAAACTTGCAAGGGATATAGACTCAGTGACCCATCTGATCCTCGCATCGTTATTTACTCTAGGAGCGTTGTTTTTAACGAAAGCGAATTTTATGCAAAAACTAAGGCGAATTTCGGACAGGCCAATAAAAATGTTGTCATATATGACAGTCTGAATTTTAATAATAAAGTTAACTGTGATAAAGAAATCATAAATGAACCAAAGAATAATGAAGTTAACTGTGATATTAGTATTAGTAATAGAATTTTAAATAATGAAAATGAAATAATCAGCTGTGATATTAATGATAAATCTGGTAGTAGTAGGTCTAATCATAGTTCTTCGGATGTTTCAGATGCGGAAGTTACACCACCGCCGTGGTCACCGCTGTCTGACCAATACTGTACTGGCGAAGACCGCTTTTCTGGTGAAGGTGATGAAGATTCTTCTCTGCCGGAGCCGGTGTATGCTGGTCGAGGAGGAGAGCCGATTCCGTCGGCAGCTACTGATGCGTCTTGCTCTCAGCGCCCCGTACGTAGTACTAGAGGTAAAATGCCTATGAAGATGTCTGACTATGACCTGTCTACTTTGCTGGCTGAGGCTAGTTCACTGGACGATCCTACTTCCTATGAGGATGCCATGAATTCACCAGACAAGGAAGAATGGTGTAAGGCTATAAAATGTGAGTATGATGCTCTCCTCAAAAATCAGGTGTGGGAATTAGTTGATCGACCTAAGCATGAGAACATCATAAAATGCAAATGGGTTTTTATGCGTAAACATGATGCCGCAGGTAATTTTAATAAATTTAAAGCGCGTTTAGTTGCCCGTGGTTGTACTCAACAAGAGGGAATCGATTATAATGACACATTTTCACCTGTCGTTAGGCATTCTACACTAAGAATTTTATTCTCTCTTTCTACAGAACTCGATTTGCAATGTGACCATATCGATGTTACAACTGCCTTTTTAAATGGTGAACTAGATGAAACTATTTTAATGGAACAGCCAAAGGGCTTTAATAATAGTAATAATGATCAAGTATGTTTACAAAAGCATATACGGCTTGAAGCAAGCAAGTCGTATGTGGAATTCGAAAATTCATAATGGTTTATGTGCCAATGGATATATGCAAAGCAAATGCGAGCCCTGTATCTATGTAAAAAGAACCAAAGTTGAGTACATAATATTAGCCTTATATGTCGATGATTTTTATGTAGTTCATAATAACTGTATAGATAGTGTTTTGACATGATTGAAAAAAACATTTTGAAATTCGACATTTAGGCATGAATGTGACTAGGAAAAATGGTTCTTTAATTCTAGACCAATCAGATTATGTCAAACGTCTATTGGCTAAGTTTAATATGTCTGAGTGTAAGCCAGTAT
Source organism: Aethes cnicana (assembly GCA_963971205.1). Taxonomy (NCBI): domain Eukaryota; kingdom Metazoa; phylum Arthropoda; class Insecta; order Lepidoptera; family Tortricidae; genus Aethes; species Aethes cnicana. The sequence continues at coordinate 19,332 of CAXARK010000045.1, forward strand.
CTACGCCTATGGCTGTAAACACTAAGCTTGATATATCAGACAAATGTTTAGATGAAAATATCTACAGGGTGGAAAGATCGAATGCCACATGGATGGCAACTACCTTAAATATTGTAAATAGCACATTTTGTGTAAGGGAGACTTTCCTTTGTTTTTAAAAACAATAAAAACTGCATTTAAGGATTTATGAAAAATCGCTTACCTCAGTCGGGACTCGAACCGGTCAAATGTGACAAAAAATAATGTGCTGAATTTTATGATGCAGATTGAAAGGGTTACTGATAAGGTTCATTTTTCTCTAAATAACAAATACGATCAGAATAACGGAAGGCCATGAAAATTGTAAACGAAAAATTAAAACACACAAAATAAAACAATATATTTAAGGTAGTTGCCTTCTATGTGGCATTCGATCTTTCCACCCGCTATCAGCGACGTATGTAAAGATACATATATCTTTACATACGTCGCCGATAGCCAGATATTCTGCTTCTGTTATCTCTTTTTTTGTTCGAAATTTCATGTCAGAAATTATTGACAAAACTATAAATGCAGTAGTCTATAATGATAACCAAAGTGCGCAGAAATTGTTACTCGTAAAGGAATACTCACATAAGAGAACAAAACACATAGATTTACGCTATCATTTTGTAAAAGATCTCATTAAAGATGGTTTTATAGATGTAAAATACTTACCAACAGAAAAAATGGTAGCGGATCTATTTACAAAACCGTTAAGTGCTGTAAAACATAAAAATTGTATATCTGAATTGTGTCTTAAAAATGTAGCATGAAATTATTGAATAGGGCTTGCAATTTAATGTATTTTTTATTTTTATTTGAAGAGATATTGTTATTATGTTTGCTTGCTGTTTGTATTATGATAGAAATCAAGTCTATGTTTGTATAAAGTCATAATTTAACTCTCATATGTCAAGATAGAGTTGTGCATGGTAAAATAATATATCTAGTTAATATGTACTATGCTAAAAACTTTAACTGAAGTAGAGCACAAGTAGGAGTGTTGGAAAATCCATTTTATATTATCTATGCTCCACTTCCGATGTGTGACATGGCAATACTCGCTCTTTTCCCTTTCTTACAACATGGCCTGAACGATTATATAGCTGTAATTCTTGTGCTCATCTAATTTTATTTAATTTTAATTTCAAACATTTGACAAACAAATGTAGTGATTATTTTATACAATAATAAAACTCATTTGGACATCATCACATAGTATTTATTGTGAGACAAGATCTTCCCAGCAGGCGACACGCAAAACTACTACGCACGTGTCTGCTCAACAAGTACACTTATCGTTTTCCTTGTTTTAGCTTCTGCCCGCGACTTTCGCCCGCGTGGAATTCGGTTCTCGCGTTCCCGCGGAAACTATGCATTTTTTGCGGGATAAAAAGTAGCACATGTACTTTCCCGGGACCCCAACTATCTCCATGCCAAATTTCATCTGAATCGGTCTAGCGGTTGAAGCGTGAAGAGGTAACAGACAGGCAGACAGACAGACAGAGTTACTTTCGCATTTATAATATTAACTAGCTTTTCCCCGCAACTTCGTATGCGCAGAAATATTAAAATGAAAAATCCCGTTTTTTCCCGTTCCCGTGGGAATTTTGCAAAATCCTTTCTTAGCGGATGCCTACGTCATAACATCTACCTGCATGCCAAATTTCAGCCCGATCCGTCCAGTGGTTTGGGCTGTGCGTTGATAGATCACTATGTCAGTCAGTCGCCTTTGAGTTTTATATATTTAGATATGGATATTCGTAAATTACTGCCGCAGTTTCTTGTTTCTTGTTTGGAGTTTCTACATATAAATGTAGAAACTCCAAACGGGCTTGAATTTATGAGAATGGATCAAACACTACATTTGTTTAGATGAATGATGAATTTAAGGACGGCGGTTTCGGAGGCATCTCCGCGAATGCTGCCGCCCGGGTTCAAAGTGGCTGTGCTGCACGAGGCTCCGCACTTCAGAAGCGCGGCGAAAGCTAACAACCAACAAATTATACATGAACTAAGTATAGGTACCCTTACATTCAATGACCTACCTTTAGGTACTTGTCACGACATCAAATTACACTATTAGATATCTAGATGTCAAATGAGGGTCACCGTCTTCTTTCTTCTTCAAATGGAATGTGACTTCGGCTAATTTCATCCCCTTAAGTGTTTAAACCTGCAAATTTTACCTACCTACTAAGTACCTTATTCCATTGACGTGCCTATGTTTGCATTAAATTCATGCTACACTGCAAACTTACCCAATAGAGGTATCTTTATTTAAACAATTGAATGCGCGTTTTTGTTAAGTAAATGAATTACCTTGATTTTTACTATAAGCATCTGAAAAAAATTTATTAGGGAGTCAATCCACATTTAATACGGTTAAATCGTTCATACTATCTTAATAATAAGGGGCTCTATGCGAAGTCTTAAAACGGATCTCGCTTTTCCCTCTAGGATCGCTCACGCGTCAATTTGAAAGATGGCCACTATGCGTTGGGACTCAAATTGATAATAAGTTTACATTATTTTTGTACAACTTGTCACTCGCGACTTTGGACACCCCCTGAGGTATGATTTAAATGAGAGTACTGATTACTCGACTGTGCCCAGCAGCTGCCCCCGTTGCAAATATAAACAACTAGCTTCTGCCCGCGACTTCGCCCGCGTGGAATTCGGTTATCTCGATCCCGCGGGAACTATGCATTTTTCCGGGATAAAAAGTAGCCTATGTCCTTTCCCGGGACTCCAACTATATCCGTGCCAAATTTCATCTCAATCGGTCCAGCGGTTGAAGCGTGAAGAGGTAACAGACAGACAGACAGAAAGACAGAGTTACTTTCGCATTTATAATATTAATATGGATATGCCCCGAAAAAACTGATACGCCCGTGATATGTAATATACCTTTGCCTTTTATCATCATCATTTCAGCCGAAAGACGCTAAATGTCCACTGTATACAGGTAACATTAAAACTACTAAGCCGATTTTGTTGAAATTATAAAAAGTAATACTGTAATAAAATTATATAATATTTTTACTGAAGTTTTATTGAACAGGAAGATTATATTTTATGGATAAGCGATAGAATAATGAATATGTTCATATCCTGATCAGCTCAAGGTGGGTGTGGTCAGGCCTATACATAAGGGTGGCTCACACATTGATACAAATAACTACAGACCTATCACTATTCCACCATGTATAGATAAAATAAGTAATAGAGCAGTAGGCACTTTGATAAGGAAATAAAAAAATTCACTCCTATTCGAAAAGGAGTACTTTGTTCCCCGTTTAGAGGGAGCAAAATCGCATTTTGCTCCCTCTCCATTTCTACCCCGCAAACAGCGAGCAAAGTAAGATTTTGCTCTCTAGGGAGCAAAGTACGATTTTGTTCCCTGCTGCTACTGGTTTTCTCATAGGAGGAGTGAAAAGCAGAGTGTGCAACACGGTAGCAAAATTATTTAAACCTTGGGTGACATAGCTTGAATCCCTTGCTAGCTCAAGATTCCACGCTAGAATCCCTCGCTCTGATTCCTCGATTCAATCCGTCACCCGCCTCCGCGGTAAAATATACCATTTTGCTCCCTAGTCACACAATCTACTATTTTAGGGTTCCGTTTTTACCTCTTGAGGTTCGGAACCTTAAAAACCGGCCAAGTAGTGTCGGGTCACACGCAAAGTATAGGGTTCCGAAGTTGACGATGCCCACAGTGCCTTTCTAAGACTTATTAGCATCTAGCTAGCCTGTGGTATGACGTGCCCGCCCGACGCCCCTGCCGCTCGAGAATAATCATTGGTTTTTTAATCACTTGATAAGTTGGTCGACTATGACTCGTAAGTTTGTACAGCATACTTAGCTGTGATAGTTTTCCTTTCAACTACGTTATATATGCCACAACCGTGATTTTTTTCAGCTATCCAAATACCACCACCATTACCACCATTTAGCTGGCAGGGGGGGGGGGGACACGTGACTCTAACAAAAAATAGCACTTTAAAGCTTAATATTTCACAAACGTATCATTTATCAAAAAATGGTTCTAACAAACCCACGATATTTTTTCAAGACCTATTCAACGATATGCCGCACCATGGGGTAAGCAAGAAAAAAAAAATACATCCCCACTTTATGTTGTGTTGGTAGGCCCGGATTGGTAGTTTAATTTATTACAAATGAAATTACTTATTCGATTATACCATAAACTAAACTACATTTGCTTATGTACGTTTTTGAACAATTACTCTATATTTTTATCTCTGCTTCCGCCTCCGTCGTCGCTCGCCATCTTTGATTTGTTCCTGTAGAACGTTGTACGTAGAAATATTAATTCTGTATCCATTACTTGTGCCCTGAGACAATATTGTGTGTTAATGGTAAAGTTATTAAACAGACTTCGTGTCGACATCAATCAACGTTTTATTTTATCTCGCCATTGCCAACTTCCCTGCTGCTGATGACCGGACTTTGCTAATAGGTTATTTGGCCCAGACACGGCAGACATTATTTGGATGAAGCAAAGCAAGAAGAAATGGCAATTTGGCGTGAGTAAAATATTTTGTGTGTGCAACTGGAGCGCATGTTATATCGTCACATATCTGGCTGACGGTTCTACTGCTCGTGACGTAACGCCGCGCTTGTTACGGTCGCCGCGTGGACTACGTCGCCGATATTTACAATGATCCAAGGCGAATCTGCAAATTCTGGAAATGGGCACCATTACCCAGTAAATGTGCCGTTCGACAAGCTGGATGGAGTAAGCAATTACTCAACATGGAAATTCAGCATGCGCCACATCTTGGTTATAGAAGATTTATGGTCGTGTGTTTGTCCTGCCGAAGGTGAATCGGTTGATAAGCACAAAGATGCACGCGCTTTAGCCCGGATTAGCTTAGCGGTGAAACCCAATTGCATCCAATACATACGAAATGAAACAACTGCAAAGAAGGCATGGAACAACCTAAGCAATATCTTCGAAGATAAAGGTTTTTGTCGTCGAGTCACACTGTTGCGAAAATTGCATCGTATTAACTATACCGACTACCAGGACATGGATTCTTATATTGTTGTGATCACCACGTTGGTACAACAACTAGCAGACATCGGAAGAACTATTGAAGACGCAGAAGTCGCAGAGATCATGCTGAGTGGTTTACCTCAAGAGTACGACGTCTTAGTCTCAGGACTCGAAGCTATAGCGTGCTCAGGAGCCATCTCGAGTGACCTGGTTAGAACCCGTCTCCTTC
>CAXARK010000046.1:0-19814 GCA_963971205.1 Aethes cnicana
CCTTGTTGTGGCAGTTGGTGAGCTTCCTCTTGAGCGGCTAGGCAGCGTTGAGCCTCGTGGACTGCAGCGTGAATAGCTCTGCGCTGGTGTCGCAGGGCCGCGGCCGCACGGGGGCGGAGCCTCCACTCAATAGTTACCTCTCGCATCCAGAGTTGTGGCAGTTGGTGAGCTTCCCCTTGAGCGGCTGCGCGGCGTTGAGCCTCGTGGACTGCAGCGTGAAGAGTTCTGCGCTGGTGTCACAAGGGCGCACGGCGGCGGAGCGCGCGGCCTCGCGCGGCGGCTCGCGCGGTGGCGGGCGCGCCTCCTCCGCGCCCTTGTCGCCGAACCCGTCGATGATGATCTCGTACTTGCCGCGCTCCTCTTCCTCCGCTTCTGCCTCTTCTGTCTCGTAGTCCTCGTAATCTGTGAGATGATGATATTACAGGTTCACATAACTTAGTTGGCGCGTGGATTAAGCAATAATAGACTGTATCTGCAAGTGCTTCGCCGCGCGCCTTCTAACTTGTGTCGTGCTATAACATCACATCACATGTTTTATATTTACGGAGATCGCTTTAGGGTGATGAGTTGTTTGAAAACTGAGAATGTTTTGGTATAAAAACGATTTACGAGCGAATACAGTTTTTTTTTACAATGGTCCATTCAAAATGGAATCCGAGTCATTTATAATAATAAATTACTCTTACTCTAATCTTGTCACGGGTTTTTAATCTCCGCATTTCCCTACAACATTATTGGAACTTTTTAGAATTCTTATTCTTACCTAAGTCATCGTCAGCATACGGATGAGCGTGTGCTTTTGCGGATTGCCATAGAGGGAACCAGACTGCCAGCAAACTGGTGATGTAACTTCCAAGCCACGAAAATGGCTTTAAGGGCTGAAATTTACAAAAATACCGATTACTTAAGTCTTAGCTGTGGCTATGGTTGTGTGTAGTAACGCTATCTACAAAAGGATCTACGGAAGAGCAGTGTCGTGGCAGCTCCTTCGGTGACAGAACATCAATGTTACTTTATTTATGTGGTTTGTATTTTGATGTTCATTCAATAAATTTCATAAATTTTTAATGTGGCTTCTGATTCTCACCATTAACTTGTTACCGTCGCCACTGAAAGGGTTCCTTGCGTCAGGGCAGCGTCCTTGTCTGTCGTGAACGGCGACCTTCTTGTAGATGCGGTCCTGCACTAGCGAGTCCATGATGGTGCCGTCCACTTGGCCGAAGAACAGGCCCGTTTGCGCCGCGTCCTCGGACAAGATGATGAACCCGTTGTCGTCCAGGATGTAGCAGTCCAGGACGGGGCCGGCGCAGGTCTTCTTGCAGGCGGTGCCGCCAGTGCACTGTAAAAGAGAACACAAAATGCACATTTTGGTGTATTGTTGTCTTTTCTTTTTCGCCACTGAAGTGACATACATGGTTATAGACTCATGTCATGGTACTCACAAATGTGTCTCTTGGAAAATTGTCAGATTAATTTATTATTGGTATTTTTGCTAGGCATACGAGTAGGTGACGGGTTCGTAGTGACCAAAGTACTTGGACCGAAGTGTCGTGCAAATTGGATATGCACCTGGGAATTTTACTGTCTACTTAGTCTAGTACCAGTCTGCTGGAGTGTGCATCTCACAGCTTGAGCATTAAGCGATCGAGAGGGATTATATCTGAAGCAGGTACTCCTGTATTCTAATAAAGGTACTTATAGTAACGTACCGTGGAGGTGACGTTGAGGAAGTGCCTCGCCAGCGAGTCGAGCTGGAAGTGTAGCCCGACGACGGCGGCGGGCGCGCGGTGGCCGCGCGACTCCACGAACACGGCGTGCGTGGCGAGCACGAGCGGCGCGCGCTCCTCGTCGCCGTCGCGGAACGGCACCGAGAACACGAAGCTCTCCGGCTCGATTGAGTGGTGCTCCACGGCGCGCCGGTACCACTCCGAGTCGAACGACCGAGAGTATTTCTCGCTGAAGTGCCTGCAATCAGAAAATGATCTAGCTCAGAAGATGATGCTCAATTGCTGGATTGCAATGTGAATCTCGTGGCCAGAGATTTAAAATTTCAAAGAATGTCGCCTGGCTCTATGGTCAGTCGGTTTTAGTGTTCGACGTCAGGTTTTAAAAACTAAATGATATAACTCTGATTGATTAGGGTCGTCACGAGTGAAAAATCCGCTAAGGGCGCTAGTGGCGTTGATGTCGGCCAAGGCAGCCATTGGCAATTTTGCGCGGTTTGACATTGACTCGAACGCAGTCTCCAACGCCAGTGGCGGTGGCGCTCGCTAGCGAGCAAAAATACGGTGGTCCTTCTTGATTACAATTTTGTACCTATTGCTCTGTTAATCATTACGTACGGTTCAGAGGAGTCTCCGGTCCGCGAGCTGTTGTTGTTGTCGGTCCACTTGAGCAAGCCGCTGCGGGTCGCGATGAACGACAGCGTCACCACGAACTTGTGAAACCGGCCTTGCCTGCAATGACAGCTCGCGTCAGACGGGATTCCCACATTTGGAGATGCGTTAGGACTTAGGAGGGAAAAGAAAGGAGCCTTTCTTTTTTTGCTCATGAATTGAGACTACGTTTCTGTTGATACTGTTATGGCTAGTAGGTAACAGGTGACCAGTTTTTGGCACATAACAGATACCGATGATCCTGACTCAAAATTTCAAGAGCGGTTCCTTTTATCGGAGGGACTATCCCAGTCCGTTTCAGATTGCACGTAAGTTTTTACGCTTCCTAACTAAAAGTAGCTGTTTTGTTTTCGCTGTTACTTAATGAGGGTCACCGCGAATGAATTCGCCTCTTAGAGGCGCTTGGACTCCTACGAGGTGCAATGTTGCCAATTTAGCACATTATGTGCCATACCTATTACACGCTAAATTGGCAGCACTGAGGTCTCCGTGACGTCAAATGTCATTGACACTGTTGTATGAAATGATAAACTGTGACATTGACAGCTAACACCTTATAAACCTTATTAGATAGTGGCACCAACTAGTGAGCAGGAATACGGTGGCCCTCATTGCATACAGAAATGGAACAAATCATACAACTTTGCGACTGTGTTAACATTACAAAAAAAAAACAAAACCTCTAATCGCGAATGTGATTCTTCTACTTTTATTTTCAAGTCCTTGTGCATGGTTTGTTCATTGATTCACAACAATAACATTAACACTTTTAGCACTACACAAATTAGAAGGCGCGCGGATTAAGCTATAATAGACTGCGTCAACGATTTAAGTGTTTCGACAAGCGCCTTCTAAGTTGTGTCGTGCTATACTTATCAAGACAAATAATACTTCTCTGAAATCCATGGGTAGCTAAAAAGTGATTAGCTTATACTTAGGTTTTACCTGTAATCCGTGGTAACTGTGTGGGTACATTAAATTTGTCTAGCAATGGAGATATAAAATACACTAAGTATTTGCATATTTTCAGATTCGATTCATTTTGAGCACAATTGTTATTTTCCGACTTTTATATTCTCCATGTCTAATTTATTTCTAAGAAATGATATTCCAATGTAACTTAAGTAACTTAAATAAACAAGACACGCAGCATCCGCCTAGTCCTAGCGCCTAGATCTATGATAAAACTAAAGTGCATACATAGCACGAAACATCGATTTTTCCACCTGCCGATCCTCAGCTCCATCGCTAATTGAGTTTCTAATGGCAAAGATTCTTGCTACGTTATGTGGTTGTCCTTATAGCAGGTATCAACATGTTCTAGCAGTATGTTTCTAACATATCTACATGAACCATATTAATTCGTTGTTACTGTACCTTGTCAGCAGAGCCATTAAAGTTGCTATCGGGCTATTCGTGTGACAAACACATTCAGGCATTAGTGATCAACATAAAATAAACTTAAAGTGCGTTAGAGATTTGACAGATTTGTGAATTTCAGTATTCATGCAAAGTGCTTATTTCCTTGGACTTTTGTATTTGCAAGATTAACTCCCTTTACGATTTGTAGAATTATATTGAATGTGCCAATAATCATGCTTTATTTAGATTTTCTACTTACTGGTTGTGGTGGTTCGCGTGTCCAGTGTGTGCGTCCAATTCTTTTATTACCATAGCATCCCTGACCAGCGATTGAACTAAATTTTTGTCACCTGAAAACCCCAAAAATATAATTATGAAAATAGAATTACGGGAAATCCTCTCTTGGTGCTCCCCTAATCTCCCCAAGGAACCTACATGCCTAGTTTCAGCTCTCTACGACCAGGGGCCTAATTAGAATCCATACATAGGGATATAGGAATTCCCATATCCCAAATTAAGGATAGACACTGTCTCCCAATTTTATGCGAGAGAGCAAATCACTCGTACAATCCAATTCCAGGAATCGCACTTTTTCCATCGCCATACACGTTCTCTATTGGACTGGGCGGGGTCAGCTATCTCACTTTATGCGTCGAACGACGATTGGACTTTGGGATTTACTGACTCATTTAGTCGTCACTTTGACGTCCCTAATAACAGGTTTATTCGAAAAGATATAATGAGATTCCTATTCCGTCCGATAGGATCGAATAGACGCCCTGTTGTTTTGGCGGTCAGTCACTCAGTAATGGAAGAGATTTATTGATTGACGCCTTGAGTTTTATTGATCCAGCGCTGTTGGAATCTTGAATATGAGCCGTGGTACTCACAGTAGTAGGAGTCCCGGTCCTGCTTCTTGTGCGCGTTGTGCAGCGCGAGCGCGCGCGGGCGCAGGCTCATCCACTTCCAGCCGGGCCGGCCCGAGCGCGTCAGGAAGTGCAGCAGCTGCTCCTCGGGGGAGTTGAACGTCTGCTCCGAAGTTGACGCGTATTCGCAGTACACCCTGAAAATTGACATAATGGATGAATCAGCTTTCTTATGGCACTCATTGCCATGGTTACGGTTCCTTGGGTCAATTTCTAAACTGAAATTTTGTGTGATTAAATCCACCAACCATCCAACATCGAGATTTGTCTCTGCAGTCTTTGTACACTCGCCATCAGATAATGGAAGCAAACAAATTGATAATAAATATCTGAACACTACCTTATTGCGTCAAGACGTTAGTGTAGTTCATAATGGGCTTTTACGTCACACCAGGCCGAAAAGCGGGATTTACCGCCCTTGGGCGCTACGAAAAATCCCTCTTCACGGCCAGGTGGTGACGTAAAATTGTATACTAACCACGGGCGGTCGTAAAGAAATCCTCAGACCGCTAGATTATAGCCCTCGCCTCCGGCTCGGGCCTCAATTACCCGCGATCTGAGACTTTCTTTACTTGACCGCCCTAGGTGTGTAATGTACTATTACATCACCCTTGGCCGTAAAGTAGGATTTTCTGCCCGCTACGCGGAGAGAAAATCTCACTTCTTGGCCAAGGCAAGACGTAAAACTTTTGACAAACCACGGGCGGTAATTCGTAAAACTCACCTTCGGTTCGGGCCCCAGAAACCTGCGATCTGGGACATTTACGAATTCACCACCCTAGGTCTGTAATCTACTATTACCCTTTTACTAAGTTTCATCGATAGCATTCAATAAGTTTCAGAGTTGGTCCTTCCAACGGATTCTGTATGTTTCAGGCCCTTTTTAATACGAACGAGTTGCTAAGCTAATTAAGTAAAAAGTTAGGCTCTAACCATTCCGGATGAATTTTCCAGTTTTCACCCTTGAAGTACTCTGAGACTGAAAATAAAACAAAAACGTTAGCATAGGCATGTACTTTAAAATGTTACGCAAACGTATTTATTTACTATAGAAACAAACCATTGATAGGGCTGTGTTTGATCTCCTGTTCGGCTTGCAGCTCGTACATGCCGTAGCCGTCGGGCAGGACAATGGCTAGAGAGTAAGGAGTGCCTTCTACAGGGCTGTAGAAATATCTTTGCCGCCTAGTCGCCACTCGCTTCATGCTCCCGTACTGGACTTTCACGCCTATTTCTGTCTCGCCTTCGCGTTGCTCTATCATGTCGTGTCGGAGCTGGAAACAAGATGATAAATGGTCACATTTTAGGGCTCCGACACTCGAGAGGCAAAAAGGAACTTTTATAGGATCACTTTGTTGATGTCCGTCAGTCTGTCTGTGGTAGTGGTAGTCGCTTTTCCTCTGGATCCCGAGAGTATATTACCTAAATTGAATTATTTTTATCAAGAGTCTGTTTTTCATACTAAGTAAGGAGTTATTTCCAGTTTGGAATTCTACTATTATAGTACTTACGTCGAGCAACAGCGACGTCAAGTTGACCCGGGAATTCTCGTCCGCATCGACGAGTAACTCTACGTCAGTTAACTCCACGCTAGAATATAGCGGGCGAAGCGTCTCTGTGTACTGGAAACGTCATAAATATGATTTAATTTACATTTTTTAGCTAGGTAAGTACGCTAGTTATGCTGAAGTTAGGTATCTAAAGATCTCTGATAAAATTTGTCTTGTTTGATGCGATACTTACTTCCTCATTTGTGTACTGAAACAAAAAAAACAGATTTTTAATGTATGTTCCTTTAGTATTCATAGTCATTTACTAATTGGAGCGATTGACAAGGCATGACTCACCAGAGGCCTCAGATCTGGGTGATACAGAACATGCCCGTTGTTATCCACCATGAAGGAGTACCCGTTTACTCCCAACTGCAAATGAAACAAGTTAATAATCCGAATATTTTAAATATGTTACCACATTACAGTCATGTTTCCGTTTATAGCTCACTTTGTATGGTGGCACGAGCTTCTTTATTTGATCGACAGGTACATCAGTCCCCACCACACCAAGCAAGTTAGCTTCTCGATGCTGTAAAAAATACAAAGTTAGTGTCAGGTAAGATTTAAATGAAATTGTCATTGCAAAGGTCGAATGATAGCTACCGTGTGGTTTCTCCTGTCGAAAATTGGTACAGTGACGGACGTCATCAACTGACCCATCCCATCGTCGTCCAGGTTGCTACTCTGTAACAGGAATTCAATAGTATTGTTTCAAACTTCAGGACAGAAGAGGGATTTGTTCGGCTAGGGCCAATTCCCCGAAAGATCACAAGCCAAATACGAAGAGGCATGCTGAGAGGGGAAGGCAGAAATACCTCCAAGGCCTGCATGTATTTTTGCGTTCATAGATTACTTCAGACATTTGCTCTGATAGTTTACAACACAACATCCTGGCATGCCAGTTCTGATGTCTGATAACCCTGGTGTAAGGAGTCGGTGTACTGACCCGTCCGCCCACGTAGACGGGGCTCCAGTGCACGGGGTGCATGGTCTGGTACATGACCAGCGGCCGCGCCAGCACCTCCACCATGTGCAGCACCTTCGACCGGATTTCTGAGTGCTCGTTTATCGACACGTAGAAACCTGGATGCAAAATTCGTATACATTATCAGTGAAACAAGCGGCACTTATGGGAGATCTTCTGTGTCTCCACTCTCTTGGGTTGAAAGATACCGTTTGTACCGACCAAGTGATTATTGTATTGTGACGGCTTTAACAAACTCTTTTTTTTTTCCACAAAGCGCCCTGACCCTAAATTTGAATTTGTACTATGGGCGTTAGACAACGATTTAAATATTTAAGTAGATAAAGACGTATAAGTACTATAGGTAGATGCTAAACATCCATGACTCGAGGACAAACATTCGTGCTCATCAGTGCCGGATTAAGACTACTTGATGCCCTAAGCAATCCACGCCTGTGTGCCCCCCCCCCCGTGCTCAAGTAACTTTCTTTGAAAAATTTTCGGTGCTGTTTTTAACCGACTTCAGAAAAAAGGAGATTCTAAGTTTGACCCCTATGTTTGTCCACGTTTATCTCGCGTTTGGCTCAACCGATTTGGATGCGGTTTTCACAAATGGATAGAGTAGTTCGAGCTCGAGAAAGGTTTTAGTATATAATTTGTAATGGTTTTCTGTAAATTGGATGAAAAATCATGAGAATAGTTCAGGATGGCGGAGAAAATCAAGCTGACTGGGAGCTTGCATTGAAAACACGGCTAATATTACCGTTTGAGTTATAACACAATAATGTATAAGTAAAGGAATTGTTGCTTTTATATAGCTCTACTGAAAAGTCCGTGATTGCGTATATTTATCTCCTAAGGATACTATACCCATTCTAAGTTCTAAAGTACAAGCCTTGACAAGTTCAGTGACAATAAAAGAAGATGAAACTTTTTAGTGATTGTTCCATCACTAAAAAGTATGAAAAAAAATGAAAATGATAACTCTAGTTTAATTAAAAATTAAAAAAAAGGGAACCACCTTAAAAAAAGAACCTACTGAAAATCACAAAATAATTTTGATATACCCCACCCCTATCCTTATCCAGTCCCCATCCGTCTCTATTCCTACCCTGTAAAGCTAGTAATGGCCAAAAAGTAAGTAACTTCTAATGATACGAAAATTAATAATTATCTGGGCTTAGGGCGCGTAATAGGTGAGAAAACCCAATTTGGGCACGTTTAAAGGCCCAATATTAAAATTGGGCCAAAATGTTTGAAAAAATATATTTGAGGAATTAATAGGTACCTATGTATGTCCTCTTCAAAAGTTCGTCGTCCGCGCACGTACCCACTGCCACTTTCATGACGGAATGGTTGTTATTTACGGTTTTTGAGAATAGTAATTATTTTACAATATCCACAGCTCAGATTATGAAAAACTGAATAAAGTTTTATTTTTCTGGACATCCCGTGTCATCAAAATCATGGTCTAGATATTGAGCGTAGCGATTTCAAAGGTTGAAAAATGCTTTACTTGATATTATATTTTTTTCAAAGGAAAATCTGGACGTATGGCAGTTTTCACAGCTCAGATTGAAGAGAACATATCAAACCATCAAAATGTATTTTTTCGAAACTTATATTTGGACCAATTTTTAGTTTTAGGCCTTTAAACGCGACCAAAATGTGGTATTTCACCTTACTACGCGCCTTGGTTTTTGAAGTTCGGTACCACATCAACGAAAATAAAAATAGAGCTGCCAAAGACAGAAAATAATACGACGAATGTACCATACCAAAAATTCTCGAAAAATAATCGTTTTGGCACCAACATCAAAAACTTAAGCCCAGATGATTATTAAATTTCGTGTTACCTATTATTTTTGACCATATTTTTTTAGGGGTAGGAATAGAGACAGGTACTGGATAAGGATAGGGGTGGGGTAAATAAAAATTATTTTGTGGGTTCTTTTTTTAAAGCGGTTTCCTTTAAAAAAAAAAAGAATTTAAACTTAAGTTATCTTTTTTTTGCCGTGTGTGGTGCCCCCCAAGACGTGATGCCCTAAGCAATTGCTTAATTTGCTTATGGGTTAATCCGGCACTGGTGCTCATCACAAAAAGTTTGCTCCTAGCGAAATTCGAATCCGCGACCGTCGGAACAGTAGGCAGGGTCTACAAACTGAGTTCGTCACCATATGTGTTCGTGACTCTGATTACTGATCTTCTTCTGGCCTTCGGCTCACTAAGCAAGTTTTGCTCAAGAAAACATCTACATAGGTGCTCTTTTCAGCTACTGACTTGCGGCGTATTGAAAAGCCTTCATGGTATGGTACCTTCTGCGTTTTGCTTTACCACGGAGACCCATCCCCCACGGTCTATGATCCAGTGTCATACAACTTCAGTATCAAGCGCAGCTCTGAGTGGTAGTTTTGCTAGCTTCGTCAGCTTACCCTTGTTGGTGCAAGCCATGTCGCGCATAGCGTGCGCGGCGGCGGCGTCCCCGCCCACGCCGTAGGTAAACATGCGCACGGGCATGTGCGGCCAGTTCCACGTTCGGAACACGCCCTTGGCGCCGCTGGCCCCGCCGCCCGCGCCCACCACCGCGATCGCCTGGTTGCACTGGCAACCTTGGCCGGTTCTGTTGTACTGTAAGCGAATAAGTATAGCATTTCATAGGTAAGTTATTTATGATCGCTAAAAACTTAAAGTGCTACATCCTGAGACAAAGGCTATTGACAATCTTCTTACAGTGCGGAGCACATAGGAAAATGAGAAAACTACAAAACAAATACGAGAACTCTGCGTGTGAACAATATCCCAGGAGGAGCTTTAAATTTTAAAATCCTTAAAAAAGGAAGGAGGCCCTTCTTGCACTAACGCCGCTAACCTGGGGTTATCGTCCAACTCGAGATGAACTCCATATTTTTCAAAACTCTAACCGATTTGCTATATATTGGTGCTGTCATCATGCTTATTAATTATAAAAGTACTGTGTTACAGCTGTAAAAAATCATAGAAACATAAGGCACAAACCCTATGTAGTATTTCGAAGCCGGCGGTGAGGGCGCCAGTGAGGTTGGCGACTCCGCCCGTGGCCTCGGCGCCCCACAGCGCCGCTTTCAGCTCCCTTATCGTTTCCGGAACAGCCTGTAGACACAACGGAATGATTTATCTATTGGCACAGTGATCCAAGGCGTAGATACTGCTACGGGCTGCTACGAGGTTCTACGCCGTAGCAATTGTACATGACTGCTTTCATTGGCATTTTGTCTATTTGTTCGTAACAGCAGGTTGCTCAAAACTTTCCAATAATCGCTTAATATTCTCGTAAGTTGTAGTTCTTAAGAAATATCACCAACAAGACTGAATGCGTGTAATTTTGTTTATTCATAATTTAAATAGTTGAGTAGTTTGATCATTAGAATGTTATTTCTCATTTGAGGTAGGTGTAGCTATAGCTGTAGGTAACATGTTGATTATTTTCATACTATACTAATATTCAGTTCCATCCATTTGCGATTCCGAGTCTAATTCCACCAGCACAACTTCTAAACGTCGCATTACCGACCTTATTATAAAAGACAAGCGTACTTAGAAATCGAGATAAGTTAATACAAACATTATTGAAGTTGTGTAAGTACTCGTAGCTTGAGCACACAAGGTTTCATTCGGGAGATACGCGCGACTGTTTGCCGGGGAGGTAATTGCTGGATCGTATATTACCAAAGTTGAGAGTTCGAGCCCCGTTCGAAGCCCTACGACTACTTTAACAACTTTGCTGAGTAACAAAGGAATCTATTATTCTGATATTATGGTTGGTTCTTACTTTTGTTTCATGATGACAACTAAACTTGAAGACCGAGATGGGTTCGTTTATATCTTGGGCGACGCTCACAAAAATGTGCCGTCACACACCGGACGCGCAGCGCACGATGCTACATGTTCCCGTCTGTGACCGCACATTTTTATGTCCATTTTCTTAGTGATAGATATCATTCGTAATTCTGATTTCATTTTCATGAATGTCGACTACATTTCAATAAAATACGTGATCATACAGACCGCTAATATTTATCTGAAGGCTCTTATGCTTTACATAATAGAGTCGAGCTCAAATATTTTTTAATTCCGCAGTGCTTCGATGTTAATAAGATCGACTGCAAATTATTAACGTAATGACATATATTTTTGATAAATATCGTTTAAATCAAACACCAAATATCTTTAGTTATTTTCGGTTACTTGATTATGCCCAAAATTATGTAGCTTCCTCATAAGTGGTTTATTAATTGGTCTGTAGTTTGCCGGATCGGCCGCCGAAGCGGTTGTGGGTCATCCGGCCATTCCGCCGTAACCCGTCAGCGGCGTCCGGTCAACGGCCTATGGGCCGGTGACAGATGAATCCGGCTACGAGTATCCCAGTATTCCGAGTAACAAAACCGTGTTAAGAAACACTTGCACAAATATGCTATCGGGTTTTAAACTAATTGGTTTTGATTTAGTTGGCTATGGCTACATCTACGCATTGTTTGTGACTGAAAATTGGCTTATGATGCCTTCTTCGTAGTCTTCGTGTTTTTTTGTCAATGGTATAGGCAAACGAGCGCACAGGCCAGCTGATTATATAGTCAGAGTCACTGCCGCCCATGGACACCGAAATCCCATGATCCTCCATTAAGAAACCATAAGATCTCGAATGTGTTGCCTAACCCTGAGGCCTAAGATGGAATGCCGCTGTGCCAGTAATTTCACCGGATATTAAAGCATAATAAAGCATTATAGTATTAATGCTATGATTTATGAACTACAGACCGAATAGATTGAAAGTCAAATTAAAAAAAATATGTTAATATCACAGCAGCTTTTTCAGCTGTTAACTTGTAACCAAAATCATGAAGTGAACTGCGATGGCATAGAGATGTTAGCGACTCGTACAAGCGACTGTGCACACATTCAACGAATCTTGAAGTTGCAACTCCGAGATAAGAGCGAGGTCGCACCTACCTGTCATTGCTACGCTCTTTGTGGCAACGATTTTATCTCGAAACCTAGAGGGGTTCTCAATAACAACGATACGGTCTTGTTTTAAAGTCTATTTGCCAGAGTGCAGAGCTCCTTACAAAGCCCGCTGATATATTTTTACATTTTTGTTAATCTTCTCGTATATGTGTGTCATCTGCGTTTGCTTCTCTATTTAATGCCACTTATGAAGTGAAATAACGTGATAGGTGCTGAAAAGAGCTTCCGTCTATTATAGTTAGCGTGTTAGCGTGATATTTAAATCATTATAGAGAAAAATTAGCTTAGTAAGTACATTAGCTGCTGTTAAACATGTTTCGTGTCGTAATTTCTGGTCACTTATTAAACTTGGCTAAGAATTATTGTACTATTTGATGCAAGAAATCAGATAAGAGGGACGCAATTTAATGATAGGTACTTGAAAAGTAAGCATTTGTTTCATTCCTTTTGTTATATTGTTTTATAGCTTATGTAACTGGATTCATCCTTAACGGCAGGGGAAAGACAAGCGATGGATACGCCACTGATAAAGTAATTCCGTCAGAGGGGTGGCAATTGTGTTGCTTAAAAACGATGCTTCTGTTTTCCTCTATCTACGCTTTCTTTTAGAAGCAGCCTTTAATCTTATACCGTTTAACTACAAAAAAACACTCTGGCTAATTTGTAATAATGTTTTGTTTCACATTAAGGACAAAAGGTTCGTTTTAATTACGTAATGCGATTTTTTTGTTAAATTCGATAACATCGCTGAATTTTTTCCGGGCTAAATGCTGAGTAGATTTGGGTTTTCGAGGGAGGCAGGGTGATGTTGCGTAGAAGATGCGTATCGTTAATGCGCCGGTTCGCACGCAATACTTGCATTTGCCTAATTTCGTGCCGCGATCGCGTTAATAGAGCCTGGTTTTACTGTGTACAAGTTATTGAACGTTACAACGGCCGAACAAGTAAAACACGGGATGATTCTATTACAGATAACACGCTCAGTTGGTCTACAATTAATTTATATTGTGTAGTTACAGCACGGATGAATGCCTGTGATTTTATGTACGTACCTACTAGTGTTTAAGATGTTTTAATAAAATTGAAAATTAAAGTTAAAGTGAAACTAAAACGTAATAAGAACAAAATAATATGTACCTACTCGTATAAAATGCCTAAATAAAATGAGATTTACGATAAGTAATAAGAAATAATGATGAGATTTGACGCCTCTACAATAAAACCAACGTATAATATTTTTATTGACACGATACAATCGAGTACAAAAATATATTACAAAGGAATTGGGATCAAAGTTGCAAAGTCCAATGTCAATTTCTTTTGTACTAAATGAATCATAAAAATTAAGCACACAGTAATATTCTCCACCAACGTGTTAACCTGTTCATAATTGATCCACTGACCTGCGCCAAAATCTTCGTGTAGCACGAATGTATCTCGGACACGGTGTCGCTGTATCGGTACACGTTGACGAAGTCGTTCGGGCCGAGGGTGTCGAGCAGCGCCGCGACGGTGGCCTTGGCCAGCCGCCAGTAGGACGAGCCCAGGTCGTCCGAGTCGTCCAGCAGGATGACCAGGTCCTTGGGCGACGTGGCCGCCTCCACGAACCAGTTGGACGAGCGGAAGTCGTAGAAGTCGCGGGCGTGATGCGAGTACCCGTCCTCGGGCGGCCAGGACATTGCTGCAGAAAAGAAGGACGGTTAAATAAAAATAGTGATAGTGTAATTTTATAAAGGTCGCGGATGCGTGAGGCACGCGAACGAACTTTGGGGAAAGACTATGTCCAGCAATGGATGTATTTTGGCTGAAATGATGCTGACGATTATAATGAAGTAGGTAAGGTTAGAGATCTGTTTTCGTAGAACTTAGAAAATATTGCGAAAGAAATTAAATTTCTAAAATTAACCTACACTGTTAGTACTGTCACATTTTCATCCTTTTTGCGCAGATCAGATCAAGTAATATAATTAAATTTTATTGTATCCTACAAGTGCAAAGAAATGTATTTCTTACTGCCTAGATTAAGTTAAGTACCTAGGAAGTAATGTTTATTGCGTGAAATAAATATTCATCTCTTTCGCTTTCTCAATTTAGGTACCTACTTTATACATTAACAAAGCTATGTAGTTCGCCTTACCCGACTGCTGTATATTTTCAATGTGACGTCACATAGTTCGCCTCCCCCTCTTGTCACATACTGTCACCCGAATACCCCTCTCCCTTTAGTTTAGTGTGACGTAATTTATAGTTGATCTCTAATGAGCATTCGTCGTCAAGGGAATCTGCTTGCGAATAACGTGGGTGAAAGGTTTTGCTTATCTACGTCTCATGCTTTAATGTTAAACATTAAACAAAGTTTAATGATTTATTTGAATGTTATAATAATAAGTATTACATTTTATTATTAGTAGTTCGATAGCACAGTCGTATTCATTAATATGTGTACACTTGGCCCTTATTACAAAGGCGTAAGGTGCCTATTGGCGAACTCGACATGACTCGAAATTTAGTATTCATAGCGTTGAAAAGACAAAGAAACGTGTCGACCCGTGACTCGAAAAGTAGTTGAGCGGGTCATTTTATAGGCGTGTGAATATTTAATCTTCTGATATAAAGTTTTGGGTGCCGCTTCAGTAAACCGAAGCAGCCATATACTTAGTACCGCTAGTACTGTTGTTAACTTTAATACAGATCTCTTAGTTGTTCACGAACAACGATTCGAGATGCTCCGACGTTTCAGGACGTCGCCTTACCTGGGTACCGCCGCATGAAGTCGGTGGCGGAGGCGTAGTACTGCCACGACAGCGACGGGTCGATCTCGTAGTTGTTCACGAACAGCGGGTCGAGGTGCTCCGACCACGCTATCTGGTCCAGGACGTCGCCTTACCTGGGTACCGCCGCATGAAGCCGGTGGCGGACGCGTAGTACTGCCACGACAGCGACGGGTCGATCTCGTAGTTGTTCACGAACAGCGGGTCGAGGTGCTCCGACCACGCTATCTGGTCCAGGACGTCGCCTTACCTGGGTACCGCCGCATGAAGCCGGTGGCGGACGCGTAGTACTGCCACGACAGCGACGGGTCGATCTCGTAGTTGTTCACGAACAGCGGGTCGAGGTGCTCTGACCACGCTATCTGGTTCAGGACGTCGCCTTCTGCAAAAATACTTGTCTTAATTGCTTATACTTGAAGCTACAAGAATAACACTTTTTTGATATAGTGGGATTTTATTCTCAAAATGTAGAGGGAACGGAAAACAAGGGAATTTGAATCCAAAATCTCTCATCGGCTTCTCGAAAATATTGCCGCATCTTGAATAGGGAGGATATCATATGGCAGCCATTATTGGCAACGTAATTCACGTAGTTACTAATAATAACTTCACCCAGTTAAGTTCTCCTTATATAATAAAAGATTATTTACCCACTGGGTGTCAGATATTAAACTAAGAGTTTATGGTGTTTTTAACAACTACCCTTTCCCCTTGCCTGCAAAAGGTCTGATATCTGCGTAAATTACTAACGACCAGCCACTGCCAGCCATGCCTGTTTCCATGATTTCCATGTACACTCAACAAGAAACTTTACAGTTTCATTGTAATCTGTAATTTTAAATCCTGGTGAATATTGGGCAAGGTTGGATTGGCACTGCATAGATCAATTAGATTTTTTCTTTAACTACCCATTAAGAGAAGGGTAATTGGCAAACTTGGTTCATTGGGCAACCATGATTGCTTTCTCCTAGGCCGCCGGGCGGAAGAATTAATGGTTCGGTATCGGTTGGCACAGTCAGCATGATATATTTTTTCATGTCATTGGTATAGGCAAACATTATTATTACTATGATCTAATATTTATATTTTTGACATAAATGTTCCTTTTTCCATTTTGTGAAATTAATGTTTAGTAGAAGAACAGATCGTGTTTGGAACACCACGCTGCGCTGCCAAACACAAATAGCCGACGTAGGCCACAAAACCGCCAAGCTTAAGTGGGACTGGGCCGGACGCGTTTGTCGTATGCACCCAAAAAGGTGGGCTCATATTACTACGCAGTGGGTGCCACAGAAACAGAACCCTGAGGCCCAAGATAGAATGCCTCTGTGCCAGAAATTTCACCGGCTGCCTTAACCCCCTACCGGAACACAACAGTGCGAGCACTGCTATTTGGCGGCAGGTTAGCGGGGAAAAAGCCGTGTTAGCCTATTGGTTTGACCTACCGCCTCTCATGCAGAGGGTCGGCGGTTCAAATCCGGCTCGCTTCTCTGAAATTATTCATGTACGTAAATCAATTTAAATTTACCACTGAGCTTTTCGGTGAAGTAATTCAAGGATTTGTGTGAACTGCCCAATCCGCACTGGGCCCGCGTGGGGACTATAGTCCAAACCCTCTCGTGATGAGAGGAAGCCTGTGCCCAGCAGTGAGCCGTAAATAGGTTGTTGTGATGGTTGTGGTGGTGCTAGCGGGGAAGGACTCTGGTACCACCCCGGACGGACCTAGCACCAGGCCCTACCACCATTAAAATATATACAGGCACGTGACCGATATATTAAACTTAAACGCAACTGTTTGGAGATAATTCTACCCAGAGCGCGAATCACATAACATTAACATTCCAACCGTACTTGACTGCGAATATTCAGGCTGTTTTGAGAAAATCCGTTGTTCAATAATGAACTCCGTCGTGTAAGAGGCCAATTAGCTCTTGTTAGCGTTGCAGAGTTGTAAAAGAATATTATATGAAAAGAATCGTCTGCGCATCGGTAATCTAATATTTCTGCTCTGAATGGATGACGAAACTACAGGGGTTCTATTCGAAAGCGTCCCGGCGTTGAAACCGAACTTTAAGCAGCTAGATTTAAAATTCAATTTGAGCGCGGTGACGGTTACGGTACGGATAGGGAATTTCCCTTTCCCCACGTAAAATTTCGAATAGAGCCGTGTTTATTTGTCTTGACTAAACTATGAAAACATCAAAAGCAAAAGTAGTTTGTAACTCAATTATGTATTACTTAGAATCAATGACTGGCCTATTCACCCGACAAAACAAACATATGTGGCAGTTCATGTCCTATAGGTACATAAGTTTAGAACGGCCATGTAATTCTTTCTATTATTTACCATTGTAAATAATAGATATTTATTCATTAATGAAGGTTGTCGGTTGACGTGGCTTATCGGCGTGGAGGCCAGGGCACCGCTAGAAGTGGGGCCACTAATAGGTCGGAATACGTCAATTTGTCCATAAATTACCCCGCCCGCCGCCCGCGGCCCGTTACGTGTCAACACTGTCGGTAAATTACGTCCCGGGGTATTCAATTTATATTAAAATTTTCTCTAATTCCCCGCGGCGTCGGCGTGCTGTCTGATTAAGGGACTGTTATTCGGAATTTCGCGTAAACTCTTTCTGAATTGGTTCGCGAAATTCACTGAATAACTGAATACTATTAACATCCTTTCAAAATCAGGTAGGAACATTTTAGGGGACAATTTCGGTGAGTGAAAAACCGAGGCTTCATCCAAGTTCGTAAATAGTGATACGCGATCTCCCAAAACCCTAAATTCACTATCTCGCTATTTAGTAAGATACAACTATTTCATTTCATCAATTGATATATTATCTTGCTAAATAGTGAGTTAGTGAGTAAATAGAATAGATCATTATTCATTAGCTATTCCGGGAAATGGATCTCCTATTTCAATTTTAAAGACTATTGGAATATCCAATAGAATAGAGAGATAATGTATTAATTCAGGTTATTTATAAAATCGAATGAGGCCCCTGTATTTTGGTAAGATAGGTTGATCTAAACTTTTAAAGCTAGATACGGACGGTACAATTAAAAATTCAGGAACGCTGTTAACCAGCGGACAGTAAACATCCATTAATTGAAGGCGACGCATTAACGTCACGTTTAGGGTTTGCAATCCGGATATCCGGATATCCGAAATATCCGGATATCCGTAAAATTTCAGATCCGGATCCAATGTCTCATGAAATCCGGATATTTCGGATTTCACGGATTCGTGAAAAATTGGTCATGATTACAACAGAAACAGTTTTCGATTGAATTTCTGAATGATTTCGTACATTTTTAGGTTGTGCGTGTCGTGTTTTTTGGGTTCCGAAGTCCACAAGGAACCCTTATAGTTTCGCCATGTCCGTCCGTCCGTTCGTCCGTCTGTCCGCACTATTGCTCGGCGATGCTTAGTTCTAGAAATCTGTAATTTGGCATGAATATACATATTAGTTACACTGACAAAGTGGTATAATAAAATTTTGATTTTTTTTTTATAGGGTACTCGTAAAGTGGGGATGTAATTTTTTTTCTTGCGTACCCCATGGTGCGGCATATCGTTGAATAGGTCTTAAGAAAAATTGTGGGTTTGTTAAAACCATTTTTTGATTAAGTGATGCGTTTGTGAAATATTAAGCTTTAAAGTGATATTTTTTGTTAGAGTCACGTGCCCCCTGCCAGCTAAATGATGGTATTTGGATGGCTGAAAAAAATCACGGTTGTGGTATATATATAACGTAGTTGAAAAGAAAACTATCACAGCTAAGTAGGCTGTACAAACTTACGAGTCATAGTCGACCAACTTATGAAATGATTAAAAAACCAATGATATTTCTCGAGCGGCAGGGGCGTCGGGCGGGCACGGCATACCACAGGCTAGCTAGATGCTAATAAGTCTTAGAAAGGTGTGGGCATCGTCAACTTCGGAACCCTATACTTTGCGCGTGGCCCGACACGCCAAGTGTCGGTTTTTATCATTGAATTTTTTGTGTGAATTGAGGATTGAGGATTTCCATTAGTTTTATTTTTATACATAATTATAGTGTAATATCGTTGTAATGAGTGCTGAAACTGCTGAAAGAACGAGAGGACTAAGTTGTTACTTTTTCTAAGCAAAATTCCTTAGTAAGTAAGTAGTCTAACGACTGTTTAGCTATTTTTTAAAGGTAAAGTAGGTTTTTTAATTATTGTAATTATTACTTAAATGACTTATATGTAACCAATAAACATACATAAATGTAACTTTTTCTCCGTTTTCATATTTTTTTTCTACGCTTATCTAAGGCAAATTAAGAAAAAACGCCGAAGTTAACGCGGTGTTTTTGGAATCCATAGAATTAATTGTTCTAAACAAAGATATATAAATAAAATTTAAAATGCTTTTATTACATGATATGAAATATAATAGGGGAATTAAACAGAAGTTAACAGAACCTACTCACAAAATAATCTCTGTGAGAATCGTGTAAAAAATTGTAAAAAAATCCGTATTATCCGAATTATCCGGATATCCGGATTTGTCAATTTTTAATATCCGAAATATCCGGATCCGAAAAAATGACGGATTTTGCAAACCCTAATCATGTATAAAAGAGTTAATTAATACATGTCAATAAGAACATGATGAGGTCTCTCGCTTAAAATCTTTGACTTAGTAATATATTTAAAGCTAATGATTATTTTTAAAAGTCCCTGCAAGCATGAACAGACCGGACCCCGCAATAATGTTGTAGAGTTATACAGCTAAAAATTTTAGCTGAAATCGTATTTTAGCCTAAAATACGATATTTCGGCGCCCCCGTGCTGTGATGTGTGCG
>CAXARK010000047.1:0-33994 GCA_963971205.1 Aethes cnicana
GGATAACTTTGCACGTGAGCTGATAGTCTGTCTTTGAAACTATGGCAAAAAACCCAACCCTGTGAAAATTTCAATATGCCCACTCTTAAACCGATGCTTCTCAAGCTAAAATTCATCGAGCCATTAGCTAAAGAGTGCCAAAGAAATAGAGACTCCCAAGTCTGTAAGAATACCTTAAACATAGAATACACATCGACTGAAATTTTATTGGCTAAATGAAGAATCTCAAGAGGTGAAACTGGTGTCCAGTGGTAGTGTACTGACCTCATCATCATTTTAGCCAATACTTATAGACGTCCACGGCTTAAAAGGCTCACCATTCCGACTGGTCATTTGCTGCTTGTTTTTACCCGACTACGCTAGAAGGAGGGTTATGTTTTTCGAGTGTAAGTAGTATGTATGTATATGTATGTATGTATATTTCTTTGGCACGCTCTGTAACCTAAACGGCTTGATGGATTTTAACATGCGAAGTGTCGTTAGATTCGTCTTAATTGTGAGAGTGACACTGGGTATATCAAAATTGCAAAAAACAAAATGGCTGACTTTTGGAGGCATTTTAAACGTTTCCTAAAATATATTTTTTGTCAAAACCTATCGAGTTATTATTAAAATGGTACACAGCATGTTCTGTACCATTTCTGATTATCTACAGTAGTAAAACCTCCATGCACATAATGTATTTAGGTATAATTCTGGATGGTTTTCGTTAAATCATACATTCGATGAGTTTTCTAGTTTACGTAACTGATAGTAGTTTCCGATATGTAAAGTTAATTAGTTACCGTCTAATTCCCTCGTTATATTATGCATTTATGTAACGATCGTTGCACGATTTTCAATCTTAGATCTATACCTTTAAGGGTGGTCCTTGGTCGTGTACTAAAAGGGTAAGATCTCTAAAGCCGACTTTGGATCTTAAATTGATAGCATTAGTAATGTTGGAGAAGGTCTCACTGCTACAGACTAGAATATTTTGCATTTTTTTTTTCAAATATCATCTGCGAATTGGGATATGTATTAATACTGGTACGTTTTCTGATAGTAGGACCTGGTGCTAGGTCCGTCCGGGTTGGTGCCACCGTCTTACACGCTATCATGCCACTGCTAAATAGCAGAGCACTGTTGTGTTCCGGTAAGGGGTTAATGCGGCTGGTGAAATAACTGGCATACAGACATTCCAACTTAGGCCTCAAGGTAGGCAATAAGAAACCATAAGATGTCGGTGTCCATGGGCAGAGACCGCTTACCTTCAGGTGACCAGCTGTGTGCTCGTTTGACAACCAAAGACATAAAAAAAACAAGTTGGAGCGACGATCTGGTGAAGTCCGTAGTAACAGAGACAATGTAATTATATAAGACTGTCAATATCCTTACAGTACGGCGTACATCGGAAATAGCCAGGGAGCTTCAAATTTTCATACTTGGCCTCTACAGCGCCATCTAGATATTGCTCATGGAGAATTTGTATGCAGGTTACCTAGGCAGCGACATCTATCATCACATTTAACACTGAGTCGGGCGTAGGTACGCTGATTTAAGAATAAGAATAAAAATATGTTTATTGCCACACAGAAATATACCTACAATGTTACAAATAATTAAAGAAAAAAAAATATACACAACACAACGAGAAGAACTTTGTGGCAACCGGAGCGAGCTCAGCATGTGCTTCGAGTGCGGTTCGACACTCGGTACCACATTTGTTTAAAGGTTGTCATTTTAAGTTTACCTTACTTCTTCCATGGTACTTAGTAACCACAGTTAGGAAGACGGCTATTTGGGATTAGGGTGGCATTTGTCCGTCTTTAGCAGAACATTTTTGGTTTTTTAAGTCTTAATTGTTTATCTAAATATTCGTGTTTAAGGTCTGTCCGGCTATTAGGCTTTTCATCTGGCGAGAGGCTATGTGGTATCTTATAAAAGCTTTGATGTCCGGCTTTTCGCGTGAAATATTTGGTTAAAAACATGGTAGAGTCGGGTTTACTAACAACACTAGCGCCTATAACTTGGATGACAATGCAGTAATATGGTTACCGAGCTGATCTGATGATGGAGCGTCGAGGTGTGCAAAAGCCGTGGTGGCCTAGTGGTTCGACCTACCGCCTCTCATGCCGAGGGTCGGGGGTTCGACTCCGACTCGCACCTCAAGTTTACTTACGTGCGAAATTCAAAATTTGAATTTATCATGAGCTTTTCAGTGAAGGAAAACATCGTGAAGAAACCTGCACGCATCTGCGAAGTAATTCAAAGATGTGTGTGAAGTCCCCAATCCGCACTGGGCCCGCGTGGGGACTATAGCCCAAACCCTCTCGCGATGAGGGGAGGCCTGTGCCCAACAGTGCCTCCTCCCATCACGAGAGGGTTTCGGCAGGACGTTCGAATGCATGTTCAGATATTTATTATCACCAGGCTGATGGCTTGCTCTCATATCATCAGGCTGATGGCGATTGGCGACTACTCTATATTAATAATAAGTCTGTAGAAGTCGCGTCTAAAACTTGAAAATTAAAAGAAACTATCAAGTCGAGGGGACTATAATAAACGATCATCATCATCATCATCATTTTAGCCGAAAGACGTCTACTGATGGACATAGGCCTCCCCCAAGGCTAATAAACGATACTGAACACAAAATAACGATTTTTAAAAAAAAAACTGTATGTCCGGATTTAACTCGAAAACTCCTGGGACGGATTGCAACAAAATTTGTAACACTGATTATAGGCTACTTTTTATCCCGGAAAAAACGCATGGTTCCCGCGGGAAAGCTATTTCCGAACATATTTCCCAAACCAAGCAAATTATATAAAAACAGAAGCTTCCACCCATACCTGTTCGTAATCATAAAGCACAATAATAATAATGCTCCATCTATCTTAAAAGCAATTTTCAGATCACAATCTTATGTCAAACTCTATCACAAGTACGAGAAATTTCCGTTAAAACCCTCACACATACAAACCACACCCACACAGCTGTCACACGTGTGTGCGGTAAAAAACAACTCGCGCGCATGTAACATATGTGTTGCTGTCTCGCTCTAACGCACTGAAGTCTGCGTCTGCGCATCTCTTTCACACTCCCGGACTGAGCTACGTAATTTATTGTTCGTACTTTACCCGCCTTGTTCCGTTTATGAGTAATACCTACCTACCTACTTGATTTTTGTAATTGGCTAGTTTTCGCTTCTTTCCTTAAAGATTTATTAAGATTGCTCACAAATAAAATCATACCTAAATTACATATCGTGAAAGAGCCAAAGTTTCAAGTCTTTTAAGTGACCATTTTTCCATTTCTAGATGCCATAAATTCTTTAACTAGTAATCATACCTACTAATATTATAAATGCGAAAGTATCCCTGTCTGTCTGTTACCTCTCCACACTTCCATCACTGGACCGATTTGGATGAAAGTTGGTATGGAGATAGTTGGAGTCCCGGGAAGGGATATACTTAGGCTACTTTTTATCCCGGAATAATGCATGTTCTCGCGGGAACGTAACCGAATTCCACGCGGGCGAAGTCGCAGGCAGAAGCCGTAGGATCACTAGACTAGAACCTTAAATCATGATAACGTCATATTAAACATATTTTGCATCAAGCTCGATAATTATGTCTAGTCAAGAATTTCGTAGGACCGGATAGCCGCCAACCCCCGCGTAGCATAAGCGAATTTTGCAGTTGACTGACTAACTGACTGACTTCCTCTACTGACTGAGATAGGTAAAGAAATCGTCGGAAAAACTATCAATTTAACAGGGATTTAACAGACAACATTTTTAGGTACTCGTAGTAGATATTTTTGGAGATTATGGTCTTAAGAAGAGTCCAACTGTCTTTTTGAACAGTTACCATTAAGTTCGTTCCGCACCAACTTAACCAATGTGTTACAAAAAAAAAAAACAATACTACGACGTGAAAGAGTTTATTGTCGACAAATTGTAATGTTTGCATGCTAGTATTTATTCACACAATAATACCTATATAAATGTATTACCAACTTTCGTACCATTTTATGCAAATAAATATGTTTGAAGTTGAGGTTTTTTTGAAATCCTCTTTTTATTGTATACATTGCTGAATGTAAATATTTACCTACTTTCTTATTTTACTACAAACCCGACAAATAATCTCCGCTCCGGCATTGAGTAACTATTGACTGGTAATTTTCTGATTTAGTGCAGGTCATAAAATCTTAGGCACAGATATTCGACTGCACAAAGACCAGCATGGGAAATTGAAGTAAGAAGAATAGGTAGGAATGATGTTTAGTTATGGAAAACATGCACAATCATAAAGATACGTAAGTACGTAGAAACTAGACTCTTCTCCTTGATTCTCACCTACTCTCAACAAAGAAACAAAGTAGGTACCTACATAAGTGTAAAAAAGGCTATGTACCGACTTATAACAGCATCTAGTCTGAACTTAAACCAGCGTAACTCACGCCGTCCAAGCTCCCGACGCTACGAAAGCATACAAGTTGTTGACCCGGCCGCACGTGCCGTATTTATTTATCAATTACAGCGAGATTTGAACTTCGCGCACGGCCAGCCAGCTGAATCCAGTCGGAACGAGCCCGCTACGTACACTCACGGGCGGTGGCGTATGGGAGCCGTGTGTGGGATTGTTGAATCCTACATGACAGACGAACTGAAGGAAAAAACCTTATTTTACTACCCTCGCCATGGGACGAAGGCTTTAAGAGATTACGTAACTATCTCCTACCGACGCCCGCGAATTCGTCAGCGTGGAATTCGATTACAGCGTTCCCGTAATAAATATGCGTTTTCTGGGATAAAAAGTAGCCTATGTCCATCTCCAGGTCTATAACTATCTCCACACCAAATTTGATCTTAATCGATCTGATGGTTGAAGCTTGAAGAGGTAACAGATGGAAAGTTATACCTACCATACAGAGTATTCGCATTTATGACATTACCATTACGTCACCTATGGATGGAAAGTATCGGTAAGATGTGCCAACACTGAACCACCGTCTAAAAACTTTTTAAACAATACCGAATCTGAATTTGAAAAAGCGACGCAGGATCGCATTCGCAATTGACACACCTGTCTCCAAAGTCTAATCAATCTCACCATGTCATGCTCAGGGGTTATATTCGAAGTCTTAAATAGGGATCTGCCTGTTCCCTATAGGATCGCCCTATAGGAGGCTCACGCGTCAAGTTGAACTTTAAATCTAGCTAGAGGTCCCTATTTTAAGACTTCGAATATAGCCCCAGCCTTAAGGTTTCATATATGCCTATTCACAAGCAACTAGATCTCCACGACCTTTACCTGCCAAGTTTTGTAACTCCATTTTGTTTGAGGTCTAACGACAGCTGGTCCCTCGATATAGGGTCGCCATTCGAGGACTTTCTAACTCCGTGGGCCATTGGTTCATTAGCTTTAAGAGCGAAGTGCTTTCACCCTTAATTTTCGCAATTATTTGGACTAAATCAGTAGTAAGTAGTAACTAATTTCTGATGTTTCTTTCTGCTAAAATGCACCTACCTACTCATTCCCATTTCTGCTTGGCCCCATGATTGACTGGTAGAGGATGTCTTTAGGCATTAAGTCCGCCAATTGTATGCAGTTCGTGTGTAAAATGAAGTTTAATAAATAAAGGGTTACACCGTCGTGTAACATTGTTGTTTGGAGACCATGGTATCTTGGAATACGTTATAGAAGGATGGATAGCATCCTTCTAAAGTTCTGTAAGCAAGGCATGTCTGCAGCGATCAGTAAGGCCAGATACTTAAGAGGGTTTACTCCGAAAGTTGACAACGTCGAAAATAGCTGTCAATATGTGGTTGTTTTCATTAATTTCTGAATATTACTGAATGAAAATATGCATCATCGCTCTATGATTGAATAAAACATTAAGTATAGATTGCAACAAATATCATAGGAACATGAAATTTTTAGGATTATGGAAGCACTATCTTTTGAAAAGTTCCATCGCATTTTCCATGCATGTAATGTAATCTAACAAATATAAAACGAGACGCGTCATTTACCCATAGAATGATAACTTCTTTTTTAATTCAGTAATATTGAGAAATTAGCAAAAACAGCGAAACATTTGACAGCTATATGCCACGTTGCCAACTTTCGGCCTCTTGAAGATAGAGGATTGGTCTCGATTTTTTTTGTTTTTTTGTCAGTATTTACAAGCAAGACCAATGCACATGACTTACGGAATTGAGACGTGGGCGCTAACGTTGCCAACTTTTGGGATAAACCCTCTTAATGTGTTTAAAACTTCTTTGTAATCACAGATTCGGTTTCCTTCTCCGCTGTTATTCGCAATATCAAAAACAGTGTCCGTGCCATAGCCGTGTTCAACTGTACATTGTGCGCAAGTAAGCCACACTTAGCGCTTTTTTTTTATTCTCTACACAATTACACGGCGTGTGTGTTCGTCTGTCTTTTCGTACACCCGTGTGCGTAAGTAACTGTTTTTTTTTTTTTAACGAGTTACATTTTATTTATATGTTGCTTTGAAACGGCTATGATTACTGCTATTTGGAGCTAGAATTATTTCAGCAGCTGTAGACATTGATCCTAGGTAAAATAATAATATGTAGTTAGATTTGCGACTATAGTGGATTGTTCTCAAAACTAATGGGCGATGTGGCCAGACGACCGGATTGGTCCAGTTGGTAGTGACCCTGCCTTCTGTTCCGATGGTCGCGGGTTCGAGTCCCGCTCGGGGCAAACTTTGTGTTGAGCACGAATGTTTGTACTCGAGTCATGGATGTTTAGTATTTATATATATATATATATATTTATCTGTATAAGTATTTATATCGTTGTCAAGCACCCATAGTACAAGCTTTGCTTAGTTTGCGGCTAGTATCAGTCAATATGTGTGAAATGTCTCAAGATATTTATTAATTTTACCTAAATTCTCGAATCGTGCAAGTCATGGACTAGGGTCCAGTGATAGACACCCGGACTCTTATGACATAAGCAATAATAATAAAATGTAACGAGTAAAAAAAGCGCATGTAAAAAAAATCCTGGGAGAAGGGAAGTGGTGGCGTAGTGATTCGACCTACCGCCTCTCATGCAGAGGGTCGGCGGTTCGATTCCGGCTCGCACTTCTAAGTTTACTAATGTGTGAAATTCAATTTGAATTTACCACTGAGCTTTTCTTTACTACAGCCTATTTGCGTCCCACTGCTGGGCACAGGCCTCCTCTCATCACGAGAGGGCTTGGGCTATAGTCCCCACGCGCGCCCAGCGCGGATTGAGAACTTCACACACATCTTTGAATTACTTACAGTAACTGTGAAGTAATTTCTGTGAAGGAAAACATCGTGAGGAAACCTGCACGCAACTGTTGCGTGCAGGTTTCCTCACGATGTTTTCCTTCACCGAAAATATCAGTGGTAAATTCAAATTTAATTTCGCACGATAAGTAAACTTCGAGGTGCGAGCCGGAATCGAAACCCCGACCCTCTGCATGAGAGGCGGTAGGTCGAATCACTAGGCCTCCACGGCTAAATACTTGCACAGAGGTATTCCATCTTGGCCCTCAACCTCATCCTACTTAGTTGACAACACATTCATTCGAAATCTTATGATTTATTGTACCCATGTTTTTTTTTTATTACGAATGGGCTTGCGTTTGACCCTAATCCTAAATAAACACCTGATGGAAAGTACTTAATGATAGGGTCTAAGGTGGAACACGCTTACCCAGAAGATGCCTATTCACTCTAGACTTGAATACACCTAGATTATAGGAACTGGGAAACACAAACGCAGGGAGGGAATTCCAATTTCTTATGATTTCTTATGCCCACTTACTATTTAGTGGCCTATGAGCTCGTTTGCTTACCAATATCATAAAAAAATGCATTTTATTCAGTTTCCTACTATAGTAACAAGTGCAGAAATCGATGAAGTGTTAAAACAGGCAGTTAATATTCATACAGACCATTTCTTTCCATGTTCTAGAGCGATTGGTTTTAAATAAAGCCATGTTTATTGCTTTGTTTATATCCGGGAGGCTTACAGTCACAAATTTCACCGATGCTTATCTAAAATTTTTAGGTGTTATTGGATGTCTAACTATTGGCTGACATTTCTTCTTCTTCTTCTTCATCAGCGTGTATTTGCCCACCGTTGGGCATACGCCTCTCCAATCTCTCTCCATTTAGAGCGGTTGTCCGCTTCCCTCATCCAGACTAGTCCTGCTGTCGCTTTCAAGTCATCGGACCATCGGGCAGGTGGTCTGCCGACACTTCTCCTATATAACCTAACTGGCTGACATTATGATGATGAATTTCATCTTCTTAGTGTTAGTCTGGCTAAGGCGCGAGAACTGCTGGACCGGTTTGGCTGATTCTATTTTGTTTTATTGATTCAGGGAAGGTTTAGAAAAAAAAACCGAGAAAGTCTAGTCTATATTCCCTTGCCCTTAGAGGTTAGTTACAGTCACAGCCTGAATTCCCAAAATTACAAACTTGATGAATTTACTAAGTACAGTCAGGCATAGTACAGTCTACAAAGCCTATGCTGTAACTCAAACAGTCTCCATGAATCGAAGAACTTTCGTTATTCATTACTTCTTGAATCTCTTGAAAGATTAAGCAGACAAAATCAGTCAAAATCAAAAGCGCGATTCGATTATCAGCATAACCTTTACCATGATGGAATTCTCTGATGCCATCTCTTGTACCTAATAAGTAATTAATTTACTTTTTAACGCTGGAGTGCATAGACACTGGAGTTTGTAGTGCCATCTATCAGCGATATTACACAACTAGGAACGTGGCAATGAACGCTAGCTGGTAAGCATACGGCGAAGCGAGTGGTTGCTGAGTTATGTTGTTAGTTACCACATTGGTGTACAGATGGCGCTTAGTAACTGTATCTGATATCTGATTGAAAGGTCATGAATTACAATTCATGACCTTTCTAAGTAGAAAATCTCTCATTTCAAGTAAAATTTATGAAAATGAATAACTCATTTCTAAGGTTTCTAAACATAATTTACGTTTTGTCACGTAATTGTGCCGTTCTAAGCATTGTTCCATGCCATCTATTGTGGAATTAATATACTAACAGCATATTGAGGTAGCTCCGTTGTGACATATAGTAACTAACTACACTTAACAGCAATGAATTCGGGTGACTTTTTATGGAAAATGCTACACAAAGTGACCCGACTTCATCGTAGTAGTGTAATGCAGTAGAGTGTAGTTTATAACTAGGTGGCAACAGTAAAAAAATCTTTATGTTTAATCGTTACTTCCATATTATTGTGAAAGAATATTTTATGACTTCTATAACATTTATTTTAATGATAAATACAATAATAAATATTACGTAGATAAATTACTCTTTCGAACTAGAACTTTTCATGGTAGGTATGAAATTTTAACTGCTATTTGAAATTAAAGCCAAAAAAATTAGTTCGATTTGATTCGAAGCCGCTCTCCTGATGAGAGGAGGCCTGTGCCCAGCAGATGGACGTTTAATAGGATGTTGTGGTAATTAGTTTGAAGGAACTCGCCTTAAGGAAAAACGAAATAAAATACATTATTCCTTATATACAGTCAAGTTTATTTTTTTCTCAAAATAACAAAGAAGTTAAGCTAAAGGTTCATAACCGAGGACTGTACTAACTCCGAACATTGTCTATCTCTCCCCTTTCCATTGCAATGAAAGAGAAAGAGTCAAACATATTTCTCTTGCTCTCTGTTCTTGCAAATTAACGTCAATCAGGATTAAGGCCTTGATATAAAGTCAGGAACAGAACAAATTTTAACCCTCTGGCCGTCACAAGTCACAATTGCAAATATGGAGCGCCAATTTGAACCATTCGCGTACTATTCGCGAGTTAATAGTCATTTGTTAAACAAAGCCACAAAGAAGTTATTTGTTGTGATCATTGTATACCTAGTTGTACAATTATGAGTGTAGCAAAGTTTAAAACCAATGCACGAGACGATTTTTCGCGATTTTACTGCTGAGTGCAAAAAAAAACACGTCATCACTACTAGCGAAAAAACTGCCATTGCCATCAGACCTTTCTTTTTTTTATTCAGAGAAAAAGTTCTATTCAGCCTATGACTACACCGCCTTTCGAAATTTAAAAACACTTTTCATCTAGAGGATAATTTCATCTTTGGTCATACATCGAGCGCCAAAGTGAATGTTTTTAAGCTAGTGAGGCGACAAGTACTTACCTACATTCTCTTTGAAGGCTGTGGCCGACTTGATAGTTAAGGGTTAAAAAAGATATAAGTCAAAGCCTAACTTGCCGTTACCGGCCTTAACTCTGATTGCTGCAAGAGAAGGGAGATGTTCGACATTCAAAAGTAGAGCCACATAGTTGCTCACACACATGCATTCG
Organism: Aethes cnicana; assembly: GCA_963971205.1. Classification (NCBI taxonomy): domain Eukaryota; kingdom Metazoa; phylum Arthropoda; class Insecta; order Lepidoptera; family Tortricidae; genus Aethes; species Aethes cnicana. The sequence continues at coordinate 10,378 of CAXARK010000047.1, forward strand.
ACGTTTTATATGTGCACGCGCAGGTACTGTTATTTTTTCCCTGAACTGAACTATTGATCTTACATTGAATCACTGATAGCAAATCAAGGAAAACAAATTTGATTAAAAACATTGAATTTACTAAAAGCTTTCGTTTGTGACTTCGTCTGTGTGGATACTAAAATTCCACCTCCCTATAAGGATAAAAACTATCCTATACGAGGACCTTATCGATTTCAAATTATCTCCACACCAAACTTCAACCTATTTCGGTTCAGCTGTTTAAGCGTGAAAAAGAACGATTTACGGGATAAAAACTAACCTATATCCTTAACAGGATTTAAAAATATCTCCATACCAAATTTCACCTATTTCGGTTCAGATCTTTAGGTAGCGGACCAGTTAGGATTAAAAGCTCAGTTTCAAGATTTCTATTTGACTTGCGCGTGCTCATACAAAACGTCGTAAGTACCACGAACGCTACAGGATTGGTCCGACATCCCGAAAGTCACAACACTATCTATCTACTCGTTCTGTCCATACTCCATACTACTCCCATAGACAAAACTGGAATACAGGCATCGGCTGAGCTTGAGCGGTGGCTTTCGATGCGCAGAAGTCGAAAATAAGGTCTCATCGGCAGAGGGGCGCGGGACGCAGCGAGCGCTTTATCGTGCGCGCACGCTTATTGGCCCTTAAGGTGCCTTAAGGTGAATCGTCACGGCTGAACCCCATACAAAAAACTGGTCGCGTAATCTTCGACTACGACTGCTTTTAGTTTCTTTTATCGTTCTAATAAAATATTACATTATTCCCCGAGCACGCATAGATCAAAAACACCGCAAAAAATCAAAGAATAAAATAATTATAAGCATTTCAAAACCAATAAAATTTCGGCCGAACCAAGCTTGTGTGAGAGAACGTTTACACTGTAAGCATCAGGCCAATATGGCGTCGTGGTCTATGAACAGCTGATCTGCTAGTGCTAGTGTCCGTCCGATTCCTATTAATTTCCAGAATGCTCACAAGATGGCGTTAACCCGCCGTTACATAGTTGATCGCGTAAATCGCGTTTTATGAGTTGGAAAATCATTGAACGAAATAGGTAAGTAAGTACCTATACAAGTATTTTGTTGTTTATAATGATCAGATATAAAAAATGTAATGAGCGGTGACATGTCAGAAGACTGCTAGAAGAAATAAATCATACCTATCTCTTATAAGTATTTTATTCATTTATGTAAGAAATAAAAATAGCTATATTTACTTATAATAAGAAGTAGGTAGAGATCTTCTACTATCTAAAGTCCCACGCCTTCACATCTCAAAACGCTTCAATTTTTTTATTATTATTTAAAAAGCACCACCAACACTCTCAACGCATAGTTGATGGCTGTCTCAGCACATGTGTTGAGAGTGTTGGTGGTGCTTTTTAAATATATTGAAGCGTCTTGAAACGTGATGGCGCGGGACTTTAGATAGTGAAGATCTCTACCTGGCCTGGGCGATCGAGCTCTGCTTAGGACATTTTATCTCTTATATAGTACCTATAGATAGTAGGTATATATAAAATTCTCGTGCCACAGTGTTTGTAACCAAACTCCTCCGAAAGGGCTCGACCGATTCTTATGAAATTTGGTGTGTATGTTCAGTAGGGCTGAGAATAGGACGTAAGCTATTTTTCAACCCACCCAAAAAGAAAACTATGCCGGTACGAAGTCCGCTGGGTCAGCTAGTTAGTCTATAAAAATTGATTTTTGCTGTAGGTAAAAAACAAAAAACAAAAATAAATTGACCAGATCGTAGACCACTCGAGCGTAGAAAACCCGCACTGTCTACACGCTCGCTGTAACAGTTATGCTGACGAGTACATATAATCTAGTACTACAGTCTATTTGCGTCCCACTGCTGGGCACAGGCCTCCCCTCATTATGAGAGGGTTTGGTCTATAATAGTCCCCACGCGGGCCCAGTGCGGATTGGGGACTTCACACACATCTTTGCATTACTTCGCAGATGCGTGCAGGTTTCCTCATGATGTTTTCCGTCGCCGAAAAGCTCATAGTAAATTCAAATTGAATTTCGCACGTAAGTAAACTTAGAGGTGCGAGCCGGAATCGAACCCCCGACCCTCGGCATGAGAGGCGGTGGCTCGAACCACTAGGCCACACCACGGCTTTTAGAACATATAAGCTGTGAAATTACCATGAAATTACCGATCATATGCGTATGCGTAATAATAATAGTAGGTATCCAGATTATACAATTTGTGATTTGAAAAGTGGCATTTTACAAAATTAAATTGTTTTGGGTCCTGATAATGTTTAGAATCTACGGTACGTAGCTAGTATCTAAACTTTAGATACTAGCTACGTACCTATTTTATCAATGTCAGTTATACATATAAATCGTAGGTAGGTACAAGCGAAATAAACTAATGATTTATTATTATTTACCTACTACGAGTACATTTAGATTTACACATTGATGTTTCGACCGGCGTGCAAAACGGAACTCAATTAGGAATAAAAAAAAAAAAAAAGAGACATTGACATATTGTTGTGGTTATGTGTACCTACGTAATGTAATGTAATGTCCCGCATTTGCCCGCAAATGCTACGTGCTATTTTCATCAATGCCTCAGTTATTAGGTATATTCTTTGGTGTTCTTTGGCCTGAATCCGCGCGCCTTCTAAGTTGTGTTTTGCTATACCGTGATGATGGTGATGGTATTGATGGTGGTGGTGATGATGATGATGGAGATGGTGATGTGATGATGATGGAGGTGGTGGTGATGATGATGATGATGATGATGGTGGTGGTGGTGGTGGTGATGATGATGGAGATGGTGATGTGATGATGATGGAGGTGGTGGTGATGATGATGATGATGATGGTGGTGGTGGTGGTGGTGATGATGATGGAGATGGTGATGTGATGATGATGGAGGTGGTGGTGATGATGATGATGATGATGATGATGATGATGGTGGTGGTGGTGGTGGTGATGATGATGGAGATGGTGATGTGATGATGATGGAGGTGGTGGTGATGATGATGATGATGATGATGGTGGTGATGGTGGTGGTGATGATGATGGAGATGGTGATGTGATGATGATGGAGGTGGTGGTGATGATGATGATGATGATGGTGGTGGTGGTGGTGGTGATGATGATGATGGTGGTGGTGGTGGTGGTGATGATGATGGTGACGACGACGAGTAGTATTTCCTCACAGTTTGAGAAAAGCATTGTACCTATAGACCTCGGCCGCAACGCCCGCAACTGCATTGCCAGACTCGTACCTACTAAGAAGGCGTCCGGCAATGCGCTCCTTAGCGGCGTCTGCAATAATGTACTATTTGTACTTTTTACCGGGAAAAGTCTACAGCTAAAAAAAAGAAATATAACTTTTCTCAAACATGCTCGGAAATGTTCATGTTACTTTCAAAAAAAGAAGACGCGAGGCTGTCCATTGCCGGCCTTGGCCAGCAAAAACATTATTGTCGTGTGTGTGTTTTTTTTAATTCGCTTGCTATTTGAGACACCTCTGTAGAGAAACTGACAAATCCATGGAGGTAATAAGTACAACTTCCATGGCCAAATCATCCACGATCATGGAAGTAGTAAATACTGATGTGGGGTAAGTGCGCCTAAATTTATTTCGCACCTATGCCTTGTAAACAGCCAACTACTAGTTGAGTAATATTTATAGGTTTCGACATATTTTTGTTAGGCGTACTTACCCCATCCTGGCGCACTTGCCCCGAAACTGACAAATCCATGGAGGTAATAAGTACAACTTCCATGGCCAAATCATCCACGATCATGAAAGTAGTAAACACTGATGTGCGGTAAGTGCGTCTAAATTTATTTCGCCCCTATGCCTTGTAAACAGCCAACTACTAGTTGAGTAATATTTATAGGTTTCGATATATTTATGTTAGGCGCACTTACCCCATCCTGGCGCACTTGCCCCGACTGACCTTACGTATTTCCTCGCTGTTTGAGAAAAGCATTATATATACCTCAGCCGCAATTGCGATTGCCGGACTCGTAATAATAGAAGGCTTCGCTTCGCTCAGCCTTCTAACTAACTCGTCCGGCAATACGCTACTTGGCGGCCTCTGCAATAATGTACTATTGCATGGGAATTGCCTTCGGGTGAATGAGGGAACTCCTCGAAATTTGCTAGCACGACGTTTTGGTGTCAATTTCGAAGACTTCAGAGTTACATAAGTACTTCTATGGTATAGTTAGGAAACTAGCCGAAAAAAAAAAAAAAAAAAAAAAACCGCCTTCAAACTCCGACAGACTGCGAAGTCGGTGTCAAGTGAACCGACCCAAAGAAATGATTATCATATAGTGAACTTGACATTGACATCGCAGTCTGTCGGAGTTCGAAGGCGGTTTTTTTTTTATTTTTTATTTTTTATAAATCTGATAATCCTAAATACCGTTGCAGAAATCTAAGCTAGGTTTTGTTGTGAAACCAATACCTACTGCTAATTAGAACCAACCTTGTCATTGTGTACAATTGTGATATATGTAGGTAGGGTCATTTCGCCCTTTCGCGTCCACCCCCCAGTTCGCGTCCATTTGACCGATCTCCTTGTAAAAAAACTTCATAATAAGTATACTAACAGACTAATTATCTCAAAATATTTTCTATTAATACCTCGATGTACAAGAGGCATACAAAAATAGACAAAAGGTACGTGCGCACAACCCTTCCTATTTAGAAAAAAACAATTAGTCTCAGTTTTACGAGAAATGAGTGCCAGCGTTCCAAATGTTAGCAAAAAAATAGTAAGCAGTAGCGTGTGTCACGGTAAGTTTTTCATTGTTTTATTTAAAATTGTTGATTTATAGTTGTTGCTAGACCTAAATAATGAGCCCTAAAATAGATTACTGATAAATTTGTTTGTTTTTTTTTTTTGGTGGACGCGAATTACTACTCCAAATTTATAATCTCTCCTATTTGCGTCCACAATGGACGCGAACTACTCTATCTGTCTTTTAGTTTAATGTTGTTTTTTCAACCGACGAAAAAAAAAGGAGGAAGTTCTCAATTCGACGCGTATATATATATTTTTTTTATGTATGACCACGCATATCTCCGTCAATTGTGAACCGATTTCGATGATTCTTTTTTAATTTTTAATAATTTGGTTCAGTTCTGATGATGGGATCCATGACAAAACGAGGGAACTCCTCGAAATTTGTTAGCACGTGTATGATTTTGGCATCAATTTCAAAGACTTACGTCCCATCGTACACATCTTTGGAAACTATAGCCGAAAAAAAAATAAAAAAATAGAACCGACTTCAAACTCCGACAGCCTGTGAAGTCGGTGTCAAGTAAACCGCCCCAAAGCTATGACTATCTTATAGTGAACTTGACACCAACTTCACAGGCTGTCGGAGTTTGAAGTCGGTTCTATTTTTTTATTTAAAATTTTTATGAGATGAAATGAAAAAGAGACATTAAGTTTATGTTTATTTTGACATTATTATTAAAGATATTGTAATGACCAATTTGCGTCCACATTATTATGACTGTAGAAAAAGATACAGATACCGATAACCATACTTGGACTCTTAGGACGCAAACTATATCCACATGTAGCAGATTGCGTCCATCGGTTAAAAAATAAATACAAGTAATAGAGTAAAAAGTAATAATATACTTTTTAGGGTTCCGTAACCAAATAGCAAAAAACGGAACCGTTATGATTTGGTCATGTCCGTCTGTCTGTCCGTCCGTCCGTATGTCACAGTAATCTTTCTCGGAGACTATGGGTGCTGTATGGTTGAAATTTAGGAGGTAGGCGTGTTTTATAAACCGCTACAATATTATGTAGCTAGATTTAAAAAAAAGCCGTGTCGTGTGGTGCCGGCCTAGAATTGCACCACCCCCTCCCTTCCAGTGGGTGTCGTAAGAGGCGACTAAGGGATAAACCGGAGGATGGGAAGCAGCGTCCTCCGAGCACTACCACCTTAAAACTGCGGTCGCCACCCGTCTGCCAAGCGTGGCGACTATTGGCAAATCCCCCCCAATGGATAGACTTGGGAACTATGATGCCACAAACACAGCCCAGACCCCTACTCCCCGGCGGCCCTGCTATTCCTGGCCATGGTAGCGGCCATGGTAACGGCGGGGCAGGGGGTGCTATATTGAATCCCCGGGTTCGGCCAGGCTACCAAAAACGACGACCCTTGGCCCTGGCAACATATAACTGCCGTACCTACACTGCGGACTAGGGCTTCCAAATCCCGGGACTATCGTAATCCCGGGATTCATATCGGGATTGCAGCAGTCAATCCCGGGATCCCGGGATCCCGGGATTGAGTACTGCTTGTATGTGATGGTAGTTTCATTACGCAAAAAAATACCAAATTTAAGTCATACACAATATATCTTAATACAAATCAAATCGCAAATTGTTTTAAACAGTTCAGGCTGAAGTTTTACAAGATGGCTTACATAAAACCTTAACCTTACTAAAGGATTATAGATCCATCCTACCACCGTCTCATTATTACAAGCTGTTTTTGAGAGTTGTCGTATCACCCACCGTCTTTCGCGAAGGTTTGACTACTTCCTGAATACCAAAAAGTCGATTTCAGAAAGGGCTACAGTACTTAAACTTACCGGTCGGATGGTCATACAGAACACCGAAGCAAATAACATCTCCCACATTACATGGCATTCGTGGATTACGCCTATAACGAGAAATCATTTGACTCTATTGATACCATAATCCACAACAGCCCAAGGGCTGTACTGCAATCTCCCCGCGCCAGCCTCTGGCTCTTTGACTGTACCACTCACTATTTCGAAGTGTTGAAGTTTCTGTATGAAAACGCCACTGCCCGTTCGACACAGGACAACACAAATCCTATTCCTCTGATGCGGAGAATTACACAAAGCTGTTTACAGCTGCAGTCAAGGATGCTTTCATGGTTCTGAACTGAAAACGAGGCATCAATAATCTACATGAGGAGTTGGTAGTTACTACTCATATTCGACTTACCGATGACTACCTATACGTAGTAAATCCTGAACCCCTGGAATCTGAAAGATCTCAGTGCTATATTTATTGATCTCAGAAGAGTCTTCAACTGAGTATTTAACTAAAGGATAAGACGTGGGCGCCAATGATGTGTCTCATAAAAAAACTCAAGTTCATTCAAACGGCAACGTAGAGGGCTAATTTGTATTTGATACAATCAAAAATGATGATATGTGGATGATATCCTCAATAGAACTAGGATCACCGACATAGTCCGAAGAATCGGAAGGGTTGCGAAACTTCAGTAGTAACTCTAATATTTGAGAAAGTTCTCAAATGACAACCGCAAACCAGGAGAAGAGATATGAAAAGCCTCCAAAAAGATGTTGTGACGACCAGGTGAAGGGTCCCGCGGATTTCTATGGCACAAGATCGGTCTTGCGGCTGATATAACGAATGAATACCTCGGTAAATTATCTTTAAATCATAGATGAAGACCGATTATTTTGATAGGAAACTCAATCCCGGGATTGAAATAGAAATCCCGGGATTGAAAAAGCCCTAAAAAATAGGCGGGATCCCGGGATCCCGGGATCCCGGGATTGGAAGCCCTACTGCGGACTGACGAAAAGGTACTGGAACTGGAGGAAGAATTGAGCAGGTTACGTTGGGGAATCATAGGGTTATCAGAAGTCCGGAGAGAGGGGGAGGACATGATAACCCTGAAGTCCGGTAACCTGTTCTATTTCCGGGAGGGCGACCAACAGTCCCAGGGAGGTGTCGGGTTTATCGTCCACAAGTCCCTCGCAAACAATGTGGTGAAGATCGAGAGTGTGTCGACCAGGGTAGCGTGCCTTGTACTCAGAATAACCCAACGATATTCGTTGAAGGTTATACAGGTTTACGCTCCGACCTCGACGCACTCCGACGATGAGGTGGAGGCTATGTATGAGGACATTTCTAGAGCCATCCAGAGCCATCCAGAAGTCACTTCACAGTTGTTTGGGCAAACGAGACGGTGAAGAGCTGAGAGTGGGGCAATTTGGAGGAGGGCGTAGGAATCACCGGGCCATCTACTGGCTGGTTTCATGGAGAAGGAGGGACTCTATATGATGAACTCTTTCTTCAGGAAATGTGAGCACAGAAAATGGACCTGGATGAGCCCTGATGGTGTAACGAGGAATGAGATAGACTTTATCATGTCGACGAGGAAGCAGATTTTCGATGATGTCTCAGTGATTAATTCGGTTAAGTCCGGGAGCGATCACCGTATGGTACGAGGCACATTGAATATCCAAGTGAAGCTTGAGAGATCTCGACTGATAAAGTCTACGCTCCGTATAAATAAAATAATAAATAAATAAATATCTTGGGACATTTCACACAATTTGACCTAGCCCCAAACTAAGCAAAGCTTGTACTATGGGTGCTAGACAACGATATGAATACTTATATAGAGAAATACATACATATATAAATACTAAACATCCATGACTCGAGTACAAACATTAATTGTGCTCATGACACAAAGTTTGCCCCGAGCGGGATTCGAACCCGCGACCGTCGGAACAGAGGGCGGGGTTACTACCAACTGAGCCAAACCTGTCGTCAATGATTAGAATGCCAATTACATTTAGGTTATAATGTAAAAGTACTGTATTACTATTGATAAATCAATAAAAGAAAAGATAAAGATAAAGAAAAGTTTATTCAGAAAGCAGACATGCACATACAAACGACATTCTTAGAAAACATACAAACAAATATTACAGGCTATGTGGCTAATAAATAATATGAATTTCAACAAAGATGATACACCTGAGTCAGGTACTTACTTGCATCGCGATTCTTATAAGAAATTACGACTCCCGCCCGACTATAAATGACACCGCGCAACTAAGAATCGTGATAACCACAAAAAAATGTCTGTCGGCTATCAAAAACCGTTGGTATGACAGCTGAACTACTGGCACGACTGATCGGTGTAGTCATTTGAAAAAAAAACTTTGTTTTTGCTTAATTTTGAAGGTAAATTCAAAAAATGACCATGGCTGGTCCTCGTCCAACATAGGTGCATTTACCTTACCTACCTACTTGAAAAAAAATATGTCAGAAATGTGTAGCAATTTTAATTTGGTTGGTTCGCAAAGCAGTAACAATAATTTACCACCACCAACAATGAAATGCAATGATCTAACAAATCTAAAGAATAAGTTGGTATAGGTACTAAAATGTGTACATATTTTTGTTGGATATAACAATAGCAAACTGTGCGCGGAACACTGCCCGCTTTGGCCTTACGACGCTTACGCGGTTGCCAGACCGTTTCGCGGAATAGACGCGTGTCTCGGGAAATAGCCCTGTCCCGCTCTCTCCTACCGGCCGACCCCATCACTCGCGCGGCGCGCGCCAGCCAGGCAGCCACTTCAGTCAGCCAGTCAGTCAGTCGCCTAACTTTGAGCCATCGCAACGCATACGCTACATTTCATAGTGTTCGCGCTATAATAGAATCGCTTCTAGCTAAGTAGGCTGTACAAATTTACGAGTCATTAGTCGACTTATGAAATGATTAAAAAACCAATGATTTTTCTCGAGCGGCAGGGGCGTCGGGCGGGCACGTCATACCACAGGCTAGCTAGATGCTAATAAGTCTTAGAAAGGTACTGTGGGCATCGTCAACTTCGGAACCCTATAATTTGCGCGTGGCCCGACACGCACTTGGCCGGTTTTTTTTCTTGGATGGGTACGAAAAATAGCTTCCTATTCCTTTTCTCAGACCTACAGAACTTACACACCAAATTTCATAAGAATCGGTTTAGCGATTTCGGAGGAGTTTGGATACAAACACTGACACGAGAATTTTATGTATTAGACAGTTAGATATGTAAATACATATGCAAATAAAGATCCATGACATGAGAACAAATATTCGTTCTCATCATACTTTGTCAACCGTGTAGGTGTTTAGATACTTTGATAAAATATTACGATATTAGGAATTTGTAAAGTAAATTAAACTATTAGTAATTAAACTATGTTATTGAACTATTTAGTTGATCCTTACTAATAATAATATTATAATGTATTCTTTTCTTTACATTTACCTTACCTACCTACTTGAAAAAATTGATGTCAAATGTGTAGAAATTTTACTTTGGTTGATTCGCAAAGCAGTAACAATTTACCACCACCAACAATGAAAAGCAATGATCTAAAGAATCAAGTTGGTATAGGTACTAAAATGTGTACATATTTTTGTTGGGATGGGTACATAATAGTACAATTTATAGCAAACCGTGCGCGGAACACTAACCCGCTTGGGCCTTAGGTACTCGGTTGCCATACCGTTTCGCGGAATAGACGCGCGTCTCGGAAAATAGCCCTGTCCCGCTCTCTCCTACCGGCCGACCCTATGCCCACGCGCCGCGCGCGCCAGCCAGCCAGTCAGTCAGTTGTGCAATCGCTACGCACACGCTACATTTGCCACGAATTCACGGTCACTTGTGATTAGGGCTTCGCCCCACACCGTCTTCTCATTTCTACATCTGCCAAGACTCCACCGTGCCTATAGGTATATTATATTTTCGACGCCGCAAGACAAAACTGACATGTTTATAGTGAGGCTGCGGTCGCTCTTTGTGAGACTAACGGAGAATGATATCTCAGAAAGAGCGCAATTGGACATAACTTACGCCCTCCTTTCTAATAAGATAAGGAAAAGAGTACGGAGGGAGGACTTCACAAACTTCAAGGAGCTGCCCTTTCGTGCGAGAAGTGTGGAGAATTCTGTCGACGAGAGGGAGAGGAAAGCTAGCAAGGCGCCCTGCGCGCCCACGGCGGCTGCGGCGCCGCAGCTTCGGCCGCGCCGACTGCCTAGACGCCCGCGTCAACCCAGGCGAGACCAAATCCCATAATTGCTTTGCGAACGCACAACGTGTTATCAGTGAAAAAATAAAAGTGATCAAAGCTTTTATAGTAGAGATCTTCTACTATCTAAAGTCCCGCGCCGTCACATTTCAAAACGCTGCAATTTATTTAAAAAGCACCACCAACACTCAACACATGTGTGCGTGCTGAGACAGCCATCAACTGTGCGTTGAGAGTGTTGGTGGTACTTTTTAAATAATAATAAAAAAATGCAGTGTTTTGAAATGTGAAGGCGCGGGACTTTAGATAGTAGAACATCTCTATCTAGTCTCGGTTGTGTTTCGGTAGTGAAGTGCGTCCGTTCGACTCGGTAGTAGCCATGTCCCTGCCCTCCATGCCAAATACCTTCTGATATTATAAGTGCGAAAGTAACTCCGTCTGTCTGTTACCACTTCATGTTTCAGCCGCTGAACCGATATTGATGAAATTTGGTTTGGAAATGGTTGAGCCCCGGGGAAGATTACTGGTCACTTTTAATCCCGGAAAAGTGGACAATTCCTGGGGAATCACGATAAACGAATTCTACGCAGATGAAGTCGCGGGCAAAGCTTGTATTTTATAAATAACTAGCCTTTCCCCGCAACTTCTATGTGCAAAAATATTAAAATGTAAAATCCCGTTCTTTTCCCTTCCCGTGGGAATTTCGGGAAATCCTCTCTTAGTGCTCCCCTACGTTCCCTAAGGAACCTGCACGCCAAATTTCAGCTCTCTACAACCAGTAGTTTCGGCTCTGCGTTGATCGATCTTTCAGTCAGTCAGTCGGTTTCTTGTTTTATATATATAGATATAACCGCTATTTTTTTGATCACCAGGATTGAATGCGGCAATACATCCCGCTGTCATATCATCTCAGAGAGATCCTCTAAAAAAACTGAATAGCCAGATTTATTATTATTATCCGTAGAGTGTGATCGAGTAATCTTTTGTCTCTATTTCAGATCAAACATCTTCTGGAATGCCTTGGATCTGTCTTCCTAGGAGGGACGAAGTAAGCTTTCTGGAAGAGAAACTTTCTGGAAGAGATTACATTTACCTGTGCCTGCCTGTCTGCGGCCTGTGAGTAACAATGAAGAGACATTGTGAAACCAATCACTGCTAATCAGAACCAACCTTATCATGTGTAAAATTGTGATATATTTTGTTATACCTATTTTAATAAACTTGTCAGACATGTGTAGCAATTTTATTTTCGTGTGGCTGTGCGTGGCAATAAAATGAAAACCAAGAAAGAGAATATTTACTTACTGAGATAAGATAAAAAGATGAAGATAAAATGAATAATATTTGGAATGCAACACAACATTGTCTACTCTCAAACTAGGATTACCTGCGATACGGGTACTAGACAACGATATAAATACTTATAAAGAGAAATATGTAAATACATATGCAAATAAAGATCCATGACATGAGTACAAATATTCATTCTCATCATAGGTAGGTAGGTAGGTACCCTGTCAGTCGTGTAGGTGTTTAGATATTTTGATAAAATAATACAATATTAGGAATTTGTAAAGTAAATTATGATATATTGAATTGAACTATTTAGTTGATAATATTATATACTATACCTTGGACAGCTCATCGCACCAACATCTCGGTGCTCAAAGAACTCAAACTCGACATACAATATCCGTCCATGGTTCGTCTAAGCCGAATCGTCAAATACTTCGGTCACATCTACTACTACTACACAGCCTTTTCACGGCCCACTGCTGGGCACAGGCCTCTCATTACGAGAGGGTTTGGGCTGAAGTCCCCATGCGGGCCCAGTGCAGATTGGGGACTTCACACACATCTTTGAATTACTTCGCAGATGTGTGCAGGTTTCCTCACGATGTTTTCCTTGACCGAATAGCTCAGTGGTAAATTCAAATTGAATTTCGCACATAAGTAAACTTACAGGTGCGAGCCGAAATCGAACCCCCGACCCTCTGCATGAAAGGCGGTGGGTCGAACCACTAGGCCTCCACGGCTTACCTTCAGTCACATAACTCGTGGAAATCCGGCAAGTTGGAGAGACTAATGCTGAAGGGAAAAGACCCAGAGAGAGGAGGCCAAACAGGTGCCGCCGGTAAATGCGGCGATGCACCAGGGCGAAGATCGCTGCACATGGAAGACCGTCACAAGAAGTATGTGCCGGAGGAGGAGGATAATGTAACGAAATACACACGGATTTTTATCCTTTGATTAAAAATAGTAGTAGAAATAAATAATCATATCTAGATCAAAAATATTTCTATAATGTCAAGTAAAATATATCAAAAGTTTCACTAGTTTTATTTTTCCCCTTTACAAATATTTATTATAGAAAAAAGAAAAAAAAAATACAAAAAGTTGAAAAAGTGAGGATCGAACCCACGACTTCCACGATTTATACTTCATAAAAAGAAATCACAAAAACCACGGCGCCACAGAAGCTCTATAATTCTCGGCGAAATTAAGCCTTGGTTTCCACTACGTTTCACTACCTCTGTATGTGTGCGTGAGTTCATTCTCGGCAGACTGCTCGCCTTTTTTCCTAAATGAAAGGTGATGTACGGATACTTATGTGAAATTGAGATGTATAATATATCCCTTCAATCGCATAGTCCATCAAAGTGTACCTTTGGGCTTGGAATTTGGCGTAAATCCTGAAAATTACAATATCTACCACCCGCGCCATCTATTATCGTAGAGGCTACATAAAACCGTGAGTTATCACCTTAAGTCGTAAACATGCGCAGTAATCCCCTCTACTTTCGCTCACCGCTCAAGATCCTTGCCGCGACCTGAAGTACCCTTGGTTCGAAGATATAATATAGAATTGTCAATTTGTTACCTGCCTTCCTAAGATATAAAACAAAATATTTGAACAATTTATATTTCTAGCTTCTGAATGTTTTATTAAATATGCTACAATTCTCAGTAAACGTAGTAAGTAAAAGCATACTTTTTTAGAACATGCCAAATGATCATTTAGCAAAAGTAAATAAATAAATAGTAAATATTCATTTTTGTTATTTCATTTATTTTGTTTTAATAAAACCCACTTTTGACACCTAATGAGATTTATGAAAAAATACAACCTTATATAATTAAAAAATGACAGTCTTATATAATTAAATTGTCTCTGATAATATTTAGTGAACACCCCAAGGTTTTCAAATGTTAAATTTGTAAGTAATGTTATACATTGGGTCAATTTTCGACTGCTAGGTAGTAGGTATCACTTCTTAACTTGGCGAAAAAAATGACAAGAGAATTATATATTTTTAATAAAATTTAAAATCATGATATGAAACCACATACCTACCTATATTTTGATCTACGAACCAAGGATATTCCCGGGAATATTATTACATTATTTTACGATTGAATTATCTATATTAAAAGTTTCAGGTAGAGCTGATGTTTTTACAATACTTATTACAATTTTAATATTAGATGTCAAATAAAATAGTAAGAACAGGATAATTTAAGAATAAAGCTCTGACATCATTACCTATTCTGCGAAAATACAATAATGAGTTTTTGTTTATGAAATCAAATTAAAATAATAATAATATAAATATGTATTAGGAATAAAACAAGGAAGTACCTTGGCTTCTCGTAAATGAACTGTAAATAATTTTATCCGTTGTTGTTTTATAATTATTTTTGCAGAACTGGTAAAAGTTTACTTCGGTACCTTTAAAAATTGGCCCTGTTCAAGTACCGACGCTCTTTTAGGCCTTCATTCTTGTATTGTGTCAAAAAATTAATAGATTACTTGTAAAGATAAAAAAGAAAAGTTAACAGCCATTGGATCACAGGGAATAGTGATTGTCCACTGAAGATAGTACTTTAATCCTGCTTCTGATATGTTACAGTTATCTCGAAATGTGACTGAGGAATTAGTATTGTCATAGAATAGTCATTACTGGTTGGCCACAACACAAGGCCTCCTCTCAACTCGAGAGGGTTTGGAGTATTCTTTCCCGCGGAGACTCAGTGCTATTTACCTACCTACATGACCATTTATTAGTGAACAATTAAATAGTGAACAGAAGTTTGAATTTAAATAATGTACATTTTCAATATCACAAAAACTGTAAAAAAAAACAAAATGGTAAGGTAAGACTAAAACAGTCGTTCGCAGTATTAATAGAAACGATACACTAATTATCTCAAGGTTTAAAAAACACTGGGAAACTTGATATTTTAATTATGATTTTAATTCGACTCTTAAACACTTAACTATACCACTTTAAATAGAGTAGGTAGTTTTATTAGAAATAGTGGCAATTTTATGGAAGAAATTTTCAACATCGAATTCGGTATTATACTACAAAATAAAACCTACGTCTAACCTTAAAATGCTATTGCATCCGATGCAATGTAAGTATCCACATTAACTATACATCTTGTTTCTTAACACTATAATATAACAAATAATTTAAATAATCTCTAGGATAACCACATAAATTCATCTATCTATTTAACATGTTCACGCTATTGCATTCATAAGAACTAGTACGAACATACACCATTTCAAGTCAGTTAGGTATGAAATGGCGTATATTTGTAACGGCTAGCTCCTGGTTAATAACTAGAATCACTATGTCGTACAAGACCACTAATAAGGTAACCACCCGAAAGTCATATATTCATTGTTCAAAGTTCATTGCGCGTTCCCAAATACCGCCATTGTGGCGACCCCCAACCGGAGCAGCAGTGTACCGTCACATTGTCTAAATCTCTATACTCACTAACACAGAGTAACAGTATAATAATGATTATTTTTGTAATAATCGTCGAAGGCACTAGAGTGCTAGTGAACTTGAAACAGGAAAGAGTTTCATAAAGATAAGTTTTTCGTCGATTTCTAAATGGAATTTAAATTTATCTTTTCTGATAGCCACTTTATCTAACTGAGACCAAATCTTGTTTTCCAAGTTTTGTTTAAGTAGATGTAATCTTTTGCGAAACAAAAATACTTTTGATTAGTGACAGTATTTTATTTTCAATTCTTGTGCTTTTGCTAAGGATCGTACTCGACTGATTAAATAAATTAACGCAGCTTAATAAATTCGTATTTACCGTGCTACTTATTATAAAATTCGGTTCCCATTTTTTTAATTGGCTCGATTTAACGTTCATTAGAGTATAAACTGTCAAAAATGTAATCAGTAACCTAAATTGCTAATATTGATATTACGCGATTAACTATTGACTATGGAAAAATTTGAGACTAGTTTTCTTTCAATGGGCGATTTAAATTTTATACGAAATAACAGGCAAAATTATTTACATGATGTAAAAGACAAAGGATAACGTTCTGCGGAGCACCTTATAGCGTTTTTAAACGACGTATAACTTTTGCCGCTTTCCATTTAACGAGTGAATAAAAAAAGAAAATAACTAGACCTGTAGAGCCACATGACAGGCAGAATATAGTGACTTTATAAGAGGCATAAGGTATTGAACCAAAACGAACGAAGCCAGTAGTAGCACACCATAGAAATATTAAGCTCTTACAACCCTCTACAGTGACAGCAAAAGTATGTTAATGTGAACTTAGATGAGGTGCCAGAATGGATGTGTGATTTTCATACGTCGATGATGTAAAGTGTGCTTCGAGTACGCCATCAGTTGCAGTTTTTTTGCCTTTAACAACATTTGAAATTTTACGCCGTTTTAAAATTACTCCGCAAATTCCTCGATTCAAGTATGAAGTATTCATTTTGCCGTAACACTAAACCCTTATAATACTGCTTCACGTATCACTGACGTCACTAGGTTGACGCATTAATCAACAGAGGCTGGAACCCTGTCCACATGAATGGGTCAAAAATCTAATCTATAGTTAAATGGCAACACATAACCAACTTGATTTAACTTGGAGATGATTTGAGATTTAAACTTCTAATCATGGTGCAAGTGGGATTTAGATCTGTATGATACACCGATAATAAAAATGAGTTTCAATGTACACTTCTATAGTCGACACTTTACATGGCAAACCAAGGAAATTCGTAACGTGAGCTTGCGATTAACCTTTTCCTAAATAAATCCCTTCATATTCTTAATCTCTTACAATTTAGTCTACCTAATCATTTACACCCTCGGTGATTTCTGACGATGGTGATATTACTGATATAAAGGCGTAATCACCGTCACGGTCACCCAAAATCTATTGTCTGTCCATTCCATTTCTACATCAAAATTCTGAACGCCTTCATTGCATAGTCTATCAGTATCTTAAGGAAATATATCATATACTTAAGTAACATCAGCACGTTTATAATAGTCCGTGGAACCATTTTAAGTCCAAAATTTATTGCACACTGACATAAGTAACGACTCTGGAAATATTTCAATATGTAACTCACGTTTATCTACAGTTCTGTACATTGCCGTTAAGGCTGTTTTAATTACAGATATATACATATTACTATAATTAGAATACCAATGAACTCCCAGGCGAGTCGATTTAGCATGGTAACTGGGAACGCTGGGCACTGAAAACGATCTATATTATCCTCTTGCCGCATTCATGGGATTCTAAAATAGTTATTAGACTTATTTTAGACAATTGGTTTGACAAATTTAGTTTCTATTTTTACTGTAACCTATTGCTTTTAGTGTGGCAACAACTATAGTTAAGTGCCGCAAGTGAGTAACTGAAATGAGCATGTTTCAAATCCTATGTTAGTTACTCTTCTATGGTAGTCGCTATTTGTCACAAGAGTCTATACAACAGTTACATTATTTAGAATGAATCTTTCATGAACAATACGTCACCTGTCAGTGTGCCACAAAACATGCATTCAATATAACTGATATAACAATAATATCTATCAAGATTTGATTCAATTCAAGCAGCACGGTGTAACGTCACCGTGCCAGAAACTAATTACCTTAATACATCGATAAAAATCTGATAATTCACAGGCAGTATCGTGTAGAGTCAAGACGTATTTTACAGGTTTACAACTAATAATTGTTGTTCTGGCTTGAGCCAACGTCTGTCGTGAACTACACATAGCTCTCCGTGTGGACTTGACTGGTGGACGGGCCCTAAAATGACGCTTCGACTAGATACGTCCCATCCATGGCCACTCCAGTCTGGTTGCCTTGCACAGTGCTCCCTGCTGGAATGTATTTGCCGCAAGCTTGCTGCAAAAAAAAAACAAAATATTCATGTTATGAACGCATTTTGATATTTTAATTGGTTATGGTCCCGCTTGCAGCAAAGTCGTTAACCTCGGGTTACCTTCTAACTCGAGTTGATGTAACTAAACCTAAGTCCCCAATCCGCACTGAGACTATAGCCCAAATCCTCTCGTGGTGAGAGGAGGCCTGGACCCAGCAGTGGAACGCAAATAGGCTGTAGTAGTAGTAGTAACTAAACCTTAGTTAAAATGCTATATTGAAGTTAGCGGCTTGGTACAAGCGGGCCTTAATTATTTTAACACTTCATCGTAAAGTTTTAAAGAGTTAACGTGAGATGATTAGAAATTAAAGTAAAGATTAAATATGATAATTTATGATTGTTTGACAGTTTGAATACAGTATATTAGATTGTAAAATAGTTTGAGCTTATAATTAAATACATTAGATAGCAACTCTTACATTTTAAATACATTTCAACATAGCTCTACACTTTATCTACCTCAAATACTTCTTAATGGATACGACATATGCTCAAGCTTAAATAAAAATTGTAAAAAGTATACAAAAATAAAAGGAAAGTGGCTGTAGCTGTGATTTTGTTGTGATTGTGTATGAGTGAGAATTTTGGTGTTTTTTTTTTCATGCCAATTAAGAAGGAAAGTTCCTTTTTTATGTAGACCCATTAGTGTGTAACGTAACGTGTGTCAAAGAAAAATAATTATGTTCAACTACGTGTATCCTTACAACCCTTTTAAGTTAGAGCACCTCTGACCATTTGCTGTCTCACTCTCTCGCGTTAGGCGTAACAAAAGCGTGATGAGACGCAGCACAATAAGGTCGGTGATTGTCAAACTTTTCATTAAAAAACTGATTCATAATTAATTTTTAATGCAATGGTTTTTCATCTACACTATTCATTTTACACTGCTAACAACAATGGCTATGTACCGTATTTTTTTTGAAATGTGTGCAGTGTGTTGGCATTCACGTTGAAACTTCTGTCAAAATTGGGACTATGTTTCAACACATTCAGCAAATAATTACTAACATACGACATCGGTTTATATTAGATACATTTACAACACTCCTGGATCTACTTGGAAATATCGTTTCATTCTCTCCAGTAACATACTTACTTAATAATTCAAGAATAAAACGATTAAAATTATAATACACATCATCAATACTGATATACGCAATAATAAAAACACTTTACACTTCACAATACTTAATAAACAAAAACTTGCTTTATACAACATCTTAGCACAGCATCAAGCTTACGAATATAAAAATAAAAATGACATTAAATACAATACAACACTTATTACAGGACAACTTTTACGGGAAATAATATATTTTATAGATATGAAGCAACAGTTTATATAGCAGCCAACACCCTGCAGACATTTAGAAGCCTTTTATACATTTTACCGGTCATTACCACACAGCGAACAATGTTTTAATCAAAACAACCAATATAACTTCTTCGCTTCGAAGATAAATTTCATTTAAGAGCCACATCGGAAAACTTTCCACAATAATTGTCGGTGTTATAAAATTTAGCTCTTTTGTAGACTGTGTCGTGCTATAACAACAAATAACAATTTATGACAGGATATCGTTAAGTATTGTACAAACTTTTCCGGAACAGCTCTGAACCTCATTCAACCTTCCCTGCCTATAGTCTCAAACAAATATAACCTAAGGATTAATTAATAATTGATGCTTATTCACCAAGTCTTAGAGTGAACATATTAAGTCTTAAGCATATCAAGTTTCGCTGCATGGTAACGTGGCACAAACATACTGGTAGGGGGTCTTCGCTGGGCGCGGCCGACACAGAAGTGTCACTGGGCCGGGAGGCCGCCGTGTACCTCCGGACTCCTCTCATACGCGACTTTCTGCTCGAGTCTAAGAGCAGGACCTGTCAGCCAATTGGAGACTTGAGTTCTCGTTCGAAGTGACATTACCAAGCTTTCATTCACCACTTTGTTCATTCACAATTTTAAAAGCTAAGTCTGCCTTACCGTATACTGGAATATAATTGGCACGTGTATATTTAACCAAATACGTAGCGAATGAAAGCTTGTGTAGACGAATTTTTTAATGTTATTGGTATAGGCAAACGAGTGCACAGCCCACCTGATGGTAAGTGGTCACTGCGGTCCATGTTATCAGTTGTCAGTTTTAACTGCAACGTAATATATGTGTTTGCATGAACAAATCTCTTTTTGTATTTATTTACAATTTTTATTTTGATAGTTCGTTAAAACTTAAACCTAAACTTTGTTTTGATTTTGTACACTTAATCATATTTTTATATCATGCATTCACATATATGTAGTCATAAAAAAAATAACATTGTATCGATATATTTAAGCACAGCGCAGTAATACATGAAACGCTTCACGATAACCTGTATGATAGTATAGTAGTGTGTGTGATAAATTATAAAATGATTATCTGTGTAAAGAAAACATATTAATACTCAAGTAATTTTAAACTAGCCAAACTAATATGAAAAGAACAAACGGGTAACACACAAAGACAAAAAAACAGCAGACAACAAAATGGCTTTGAAAAATAAAAATATTAATTTAAGACAATAAAATTTAATTTAAAGATAACATGGTAAGTATGTTAAGTTGATAATAAACTTATACTTACACTTCATACGAAACTTAAGTTAGTTTTACGGATTATATCATATACTAATAAGAAAAAATAATACAATATTGGAACCTTCTCAATATTATACGAATAAATACTTACCATTCTTAAATACTTTCCTTAGTTCAAAAAGAAAAAACCTCGGTGGTGTTATGTATCTATAATTCTATATCTTAAATGGTCTTTTAATAAAATTTAAGTAACTTAAAATTTATTAGTGGAACTAGTGCCCGACAGGATCCATAATGATCTCACATTAACTTACCTTTTAAGTTAATTTTAAGACCATCTTATTGTACATTATGGAAGCAATAAACAATTGAGTATTGAGTATACAATATTAATAAAGGCAACATGGATTTTCTTGGAGATGCAATTTCTTCTTGAATCTTAAATTCTTCTTGAATAATAAAGATTTTCTGATTCTGATTCTGAAATGTTCACATTAAGTGAGATATTTTGTCTACCACGTCTTTGTATGAATAATAATATAATCTTGTACAAATCTATTCGATCTCAATGGCTAAAATTAGACTGACATCACATTAGCTAAAGAGTGTAGCTATGTTTGATTTCAGCCAATAGGATTGCATTTTCTAGGCTTGAGAAATATGAAGCTATTGTTTTCAATCAAACCCCGCTACAGAATTTACTTCAACGTCCGTCGTCCTTACGATTACACAGATTAGCGGGCTCATTGTTATTGGCACTTGTATGGAGGGTTGAAGTAAAGGAGCGCAATCTTTATAGTTCCACAAGTGGACACCAAATCGGGTAGATTGGAGGCGCTGCGGTCGCCAGAAATGTCAAGGCACCTAGGCGGATAGTCTGCAGTAGCGCCTTCAGATGGCGCTGCGGAGGCGAAAACGGTTGTAAGGAACGGCGGATCAAATCCGCTGGACACGTTTTCAACTGTTTCGCCATATAAGATTGCGCTCCTTACCAAGACACATTCCACACTCCATAGGCACTTGGTTTGCGACCCCAAGACAATCGGTACTTTTTCTGTATGAAAACGAAACTTTTTTGAGCGCCTTGTCGTCAAAAAAGTTTGGACTATGTTTGGACTGTCACTAAGCACTTTGATGACACGTAGCAGGTTAATTTTCGGACAAAAAAAAATGTATCAGTTTTCTAGGGCATCGCAAATAAAGTTCCATTCACAATCAGGCCGCGTTTTGCATCAGCACAAGTGACAACTAGCATGGCCACACACGAAGAGCCGGGGCAAGCTCACGCACCCAACTCCGGGTTTTTTGTGATTTTGGAGCATTTGTCATATTTCTATGGCCGGAAAATAATAACAAAACCTTTTCTATCAACTTTTCCTCATCTATGCTTTTATTAAAAAAACAATATAAATGAAAAGAGAAACTTATTAAGGATAGGTACTGTTCATTCTATTTTAATTCACGATTTCATTGGAAAGCATCATTAATGATGACGAAACAAAATTATAGCAAGTTTTATTACATAAGGGTACGGTCTTACAAAGCGAACATGATTTTAGTATGCATGAATAGTGAATGAGGGCCACCGTATTTTTCATCACCAGCTTCATCATGACGCTTCTTACCCAGCCGTTTCACTCAGGTGCTTCAAGATTTAAAAGACTAATCACAAAACGAAAGGCACGGCCATAGAAACATAACCCAGGAGCAAAACAAAGGGATCCACAACAAGTGCTGAATAACTGGCAACATATTTATTGTACCTCCCGCCGAGGACAGGACCCCAGCCCTATAGGGCTGACGCACCGGACTGAGCGACGGCGCCTCTGTTCCCAAAATACAACTAAGGTGAGTGGGGGCAAATGCGCCTGTGGGGTAAGTGCGCCTATATTGATTTTTCGCCCCAAACGCCTTGTGAACAGAGCCAGCTGCTTATTGCAGTGGGATTGTGTTGTGTTTGTTTGCATGTATGGAAGATTTTATTAGTTGAGTAATGTAATACTTATAGCTAGCGATATATTTATGGTAGGTGCTCTTACCCCACTCTGGCGCACTTGCCTCGACTGACCTTATAAGTAACACTATTAGGTATTGAAAAAACCCAGGCTGCAGGTAAGCCTTCGATATACCCAGTTTCACTGTCTGAATTAAGGCAAATCGTAATAAGTAACATGTTTACTTAAATAAAGATAAGTAGTATGCGGTGCGACTTAGTTACTTTTTATACGAACTGTATTATCATTATATGAATTTGTACTAATTGTTAGTCTAAGGCCCATAATTATCATAGAACAGTGATAACTCTAAGGATAAATCGTTTTTTAATAAAAATAATAAGTGTACCTATATAGATGGTTCTTATATCTACTTGTTTTACTTTAACAGTGTGAGTTTCCCAAAACCCTCCAAATATTGGTGCGCAGGTATGAGCACAAACGTTCCATTGTTTTCGTTTTTCTTTTGCATTATCTGTTCGTTTGTTTTGCCTTTTATGTTACTTATTATGTCCGTTCTGTTGTCTCTTTCTTTGATGGTGTTTATATAGTTTTTTATTGAGCAACAAAGTTTGAGAAATAGAGTTCGCATCGAGTGGGTAGCGAGCAATGATGTTCTTAGACTTTGCAAATTCTTCCCACTCTTTCTGTATTTTATCGTATCGTACCTATCTGTTTATGTATTTTCTGTGTTTTGCACATGGTGTTTGATAAATAGTATTATTGTTGTTATATTCACCTGGTACTTCTGCGGGCAGCAGCCGCAGCGCGCGCAGCAGGCGAGCAGCGCCGGCGCACGCGCCGAGTGCGCCGGCGACGCCATGGGCGACGGCGAGCCCGGCCGTTTCACCGCCCCGTTGAATGGGTTCTCCATCTCGATGAACTCTCGATCCTGCCAATGTTTTTTTTGTTGGTTAGATGGATGAAACGTGTCCACAGATCGAT
>CAXARK010000048.1:0-18572 GCA_963971205.1 Aethes cnicana
CATCATCATGATGTTTCTCCTTACGACTCATTGACAACGTACGAAGTATCTAAATCTAGTACTTACGTAGGAATAACATTGTCATGTCAGCCGAAAGACTTCCACTGCTAGACGCCTATACTACGCCTAGCCTAGCCCAAGGTACAACACCCATACCTGTCCACCACATAAACATTGAATCTCAATGATAGGTAACTTTTGGAAATAATTATCAAGTCGAATGAATGGAAATTCTATAAAATACTGAAAATAGTATAACTTTTTGATCATTAAAATAAAATACTGCTACTTAATATAAATTTTAAAAGGCGATTACCCAACAAAAGACCTATGGACGCTCGTATTTCACTTGCTTCTTCGATTTAAGACAAGGCTGCAGGGAACAATAAATTACAAAGACGCTTACAAGGGCCGACGGATTAATCCGCAGCTCCTGTTTCTTGGTCGCCGACAAAGCTAACCGTGTACAGGCTGCGAACACAAAACCATTTTACTTACATCAATTACCTATAAGACTTTCATGGAGTAAGAGCTGATCGATACATATTGTACCTGATCTATTCTATGCGCATTTTATAGTAGACAAAATAGTCTAATTCACTGACGCATATTAGATTTCAAAATATCTACCTACTTCGAAGTATCATATACATACACTATTCTATGCTATGGGGCTTCCAGTTTCATGCAAAGTTCTACATTGGTCGAAAATCTTACGATAACTCAATATTCCACTGTAGAACATTGCGACATGCCTCGCTATTGGGTATACTGAGACTTTTAATTCTATGTATAATATAATGAATATTTTATTAGTAGGTACTGTATAAAGCTATGGTGTGCACCGGTAGTACTTTGACACGGTACCTCTGAATCGACAAACTTTTCATGGAACTTTGATTTTTCCGAACGGTTTTTCTAGAAAGTTATCCAACTCTTTGCCAAATGGTGAACCCTGCTATGGGATCTTTAAAATATATTTATTAAATTTACAATAACTTTTGGTGAAATGGAATTCGGAGAAAATGAAATTCTGCGAAACGTCTGTCGAAGTGAGGTCCGCGTTGACGCTCTTGTTATGGGATGCAGAGACATGCTAGCAACAACAACATACTGGCGGACGGCGGGTCGCTGGCGCGGCGGCGCGACCGCAACGCGAACGTCGCGCGCGTGCACCGCCACGACACCACCCTCGACATTATCCTTAAGCCTCTCATAGAAAGCACGCAGTAAGTAAGCCCCCGACAGCACCCGAGTAGCGGAATGACCTAGCTGCACGCAACCCTGGTTTGTCCGAACGCCTGTTTGTTGTTTTGTTTCTTTGTGCACGGTAGACTTGTGTGGTGGTGGAGTAGACTAACACTATTGGACTAACTTATACTCGTACCACTGTTTTTTTTTTGTCATTTTTTTGTGTCGTCCTTTGTCGCACCAATTGTGATTAAACATGTATATAACCGAACACTTTATTTGTTTCTTTTTTGTATGTTTTCAGTAATAAATTGAAATTAAATATTCTCATTTAAATTACATGTAGTTATATCGTTGTTCATAAACGCAGGCTGCAGAGCAACTGAATGAAGGTGAAGCGTCCGTAAGTGCGTCAGAAGACGCCAAATCTCCGGCCCCCGCGGAAATGAGCACGGAGCTGTGAATCGACTGAAATCTGAAACTGAGCCTCGTCAAACCATATTATTAGTCTGTATAACTAACTAGGTACTATCACACCCGCGATACTCAATACAAATCGAACGTAAACAACACACTAAAATACCTATTTTGGTCTACGAATACGTGCGCGTGTGGGCGTGATTGCCCGTTCTGACCGCGGACGGTTCGATGTAACATGTGTTGGCGCAGGGCGGTACGTTAGTACGGTAGTACCACAGTACATCTAATAATGTACTGTGGTACTATGATCAAGGGCGACATCACAGCTGAAATTGTTTTTAAAAATTATGTAAATATCATAATGATAATTTTATGAATGTTTTCGTTTATCTATATGTTTATTAATGTTGTATTGTAAATTTAGTACCTATTTTAATATTAGGTTGATTATAATTTAATGTATATGTACTCGTAATACTATGTACTCAGACTTAATATTATTATAATATAAAGCTAAACATTCTTAGAATACCTACTTATATCGTTGTGTTATGTAAATATGTTTTTTTAAGAAATGATATACATGTGTAACACAAAACAACCCACTGAAAACCTCAGATACCTCAAATGATTTTCATTATTCTTAATTAGCCTAGCGATTTGATTAGTAACTGTGCTTTCGTCACAGAATATTTAATACTACATACAGAATGGCCACGGAATCACCCGCCTGAATCTAGTCGGCGCGCAACTCGCGCCCAACTCGCCCTTACCGTCATTTGTTTCATCTGGAGATGGAGAGTGAATCGTTGGCCCGCGTGGTACACACACATTTACAAGTATATGGACGTCCTCGCACGCACACATTGACAGTTTATCCGAATTGAGTTCGAAATCGTGCTTTTATAGGCCGTGCCCGCCCTGTGCTTTCGTTTAACATCTGTCAACTACCTACTCGTCTTTTTTAATCTACCATAACTTTTAGACAGGGTAACGTTGAATTTCTTTTAGACAAGGTGCAATAAATATGGGCGATGAAAAAGAACACGACCGACCTTAAAAGATACTGCAATCGATTCTACTCTAGATTCTGAACAACCTGTTTTTAGGTTTTCAGTGGGTTATGTTACATATTTTATAGGTATTATTTTCATGTTTCGTATTCTTAGTTGAGTAAAATATTGAAACTATCATTATACCAACCTGCTACAGACAGGTCCACACAGTGTTACAAAAAAGATACCAGTTACTGTGCCAAAGACTTGTTCTTACTGTTCCTTAATATTAAAAAAAAATATTTTAAAGTAATTTTATAATGCCGATCCTGTACATGATAACTTTTTTACTCCTGTAGATTCCCTAAAGGAGCTCACAAACATTACCGGGATCAGATATTTTATTATTTATTCTTGAGGGCATCTCATTTTCAGACGGTATTGAAAACAAAGGTAAAACGACAATATTTTTTACTTTTTTCATGGTTTATCAATGTAATACATTCCAACAACTTAACTGAAATATTAAATATTAAAACACATTTTTTTTTGTAATACAATCATAGATGTTTAGATAAAAACTATATATTTCAATAACGACGGGTATTATAATGTATTAACTCAGTTTTCTTAATTTATCTGAAAAATGTACAGTTGTTATGTAGATTAGTTTTGTAGAGTTACGAAAAAGTAATTTCAAGGACCTAATATAATAATCAGTAATCTTTTATCAGTAATTTGATGTAAATAAAGGAATTAACAAACATTGTAAGAAACTTTGTGAGTAAAACGTGACGTCAAAAAAACCCAAGTCTATTGATACTGAATGTAAGTATAATTTATATGGTAATTTCAAAATGAAAGTCGCAGCTAGTGAAAATAAAAGGGTCAATTTGGTAGGAACAGGTGGTAAGACTGACTACACAGACCCGAACTTTGTAACCTATTACAATTTTATATGTATTTTTTCAAAAATGTTCCGATTGTTCGCATTAAACATTACCATTGAAAATTACGCGTTTAAATTATATACCCTTTTTAGGGTTCCGAAATCCACAAGGAACCCTTATAGTTTCGCCATGTCCGTCCGTCCGTCCGTCCGTCCGTCCGTCCGTCCGTCTGTCCGCACTATTGCTCGGAGATGCTTAGTTCTAGAAAGCTGTAATTTGGTATGAATATGCATATTAGTTACGCTGACAAAGTGGTACAACAAAATGTTGAAATATATTTTTTTATAGGGTACCTCCCCTACTCGTAAAGTGGGGATGTAATTTTTTTTCTTGCATACCCCATGGTGCGGCATATCGTTGAATAGTTCTTAAAAAAATATTGTAGGTTTGTTAAAACCATTTTTTGATTAAGTGATGCGTTTGTGAAATATTAAGCTTTAAAGTGCTATTTTTTGTTAGGGTCACGTCCCCCCCCCCCCCCACCCCCGCCAGCTAAATGGTGGTATTTGGATGGCTGAAAAAAAACACGGTTGTGGCATTTATAACATAGTTGAAAGGAAAACTATCACAGCTAAGTAAGCTGTACAAACTTACGAATAATAGTCGACCAACTTATGATGATGATTTTTCTCGAGCGGCAGGGGCGTCGGGCGGGCACGTCATTCATACCACAGGCTAGCTAGATGCTAATAAGTCTTAGAAAGGTACTGTGAGCATCGTCAACTTCGGAACCCTATACTTTGCGCGTAGCCCGACACGCACTTGGCCGGTTTTTATTGGAACGTACACTGTGCCCGCTCTGTTCAGTTGTGTTCGAGTACTAAAGGGGAATTAGGCATTCAATTAATAGGTACTCCTCGGGTTGGCAACGCATCCGAAATCATATGATTATTTAAATGGTCCACTTACCATCAGGTGGCCTATTTGCTTGTTTTCCAACCCTATTTCCAGGTGCCATGAGATAATTAACAAATTCTCAAATTTTGAAAACTTATTATCGTGATTTCAGTCAGACGTAGCCCTTTTTAGTTGGAGGCCTACCGACAGTCTCCCGGAGCGCAGATGCCATACGCAAAATTGTACTCTCATCAACCATCAGTCCACTTGGTTTCTTAAATCTTCGGGCTTTGTCGGTGGCCCTAGTTCTACTTCCAATATTATTACTTCAAAGGAATGCCCAGCGTTGCCTTTTAACTTCTCTTATATAAGAACTTTAGTAGCCGCGAAATTTGTAAAGGCAAATTATAATTCAACACTGTAATCCGAGCAAAACGACTAAATCGTTGTTAACAGAACTAGTATAATAATCTGGTATAACAAAGCGCCTGTGGCTACGGCATTAATTAAACCGTTCTGCCTCTAATATCGGCTCCGGCCGACCGCCATCGCCATTACCTCTAATGAGCACGACTCGTCATCCCCCGGCTTCCATTTCGCTGAAAGATCCGAAATCAATGCACTTTCAACTATGTAAGTCCTACTATACTACGATTCTGTCAAAGCAGCACTTTATTTTTTCCAGTTTTAGATTTTAAGGAGACATACAGCGTTACAGACACATTTGATTGAAAATTGAATCTGTAGAGGCATTCTGACTATAATTAAAAGATACTTTTACATTTTCCATGCATTTTAATGTAATCTTATCATTTGAACGCCTAACCAACAAATATAAAACGAGACGCGTCATTCATCATTCGCGTCATAATTTCTTTTCTAATTCAGTAATATTGAAAAAATATTAAAACAGCGAAACATTTGACAGCTGTATGCGACGTTGCCCACTTTCGGGATAAACCCTCTTCTTAACCTTTTCAGCTGAGAAATATTCAATGTTGGACGTAGATTTTTTTAAAACTTCCTTAACATCAGGTACGATTTAGTAATTACCAAGCGTTGGATTGCAGGCTCCAATTCGTTTCGGATGGGTCGGCCCTGAAATTGGATCGTCTACCATCTGCCCTCTCCGAATCACAAGGTGGTACCAATCATGTGGATTGTGTGGTTAGATAACAGAGATAGATAGATATAGACGTAAGTAGCTTATAATGAGCCAACAGTAGGTTCCTGGCTTAAACAAAAAATCATCTGTTGCTGCCCAACAAATTGTACAATTGTTAGCATTAAAAATATCCATACTAATTCTTAAATTGCGAAAGTAACCCGGTCTGACTTCCTCTCTGTCTGTCTGTTCCCTCTTCATGCTTAAACCGCTGTACTGATTTAGATGAAATTTGGCATGAAGATGATTGGAGTCCCGGGAAAGGACATAGGCTACTTTTTATCCCTGAAAAACACATAAGCAGATCCCGCGGGAACGCAAAATCCGAATTTCACACGGATGAAGTCGCAGGCACGAGCTAGTTCAAAATAAGTTGAATGTTTTTTTTATTTTTTATCCAATTAAATATAATCAAAGTGAGGTGAGTAGAGTATACCTATGAACTAGAATACATCCTCATAAAATAGTGTTGGTTGGTACATTAACATTTTCAAAACCCTCCAATTCCTGATTTCTGCGGACTTACAATGCAATGTGAATTTGTATGCAGTTTTTTTTTCAAAAGGTCTTCTGCTGAGTTTATTGCGGCACTTCTTCTCAAGCATTGGGTCTAGGAAGCGCTGATCAATTCATGTCTGACGTGTAAAAGTGCCCCTATGTTTCCAATTTGCTGAATAAATGATTGATTTGATTTAATTTACCGTTGTCCGACTTTTAACTGCAAATCTGTGTTCATCAAACTGAGTCCATCCTCTGGTCTACCCAGCTGACACACTGACTGTCCAATGCGTGCAAAAAAAAACAAGAGGCGAAACACGTGAGAGCCTTTCGCAGCTCCAATGTACAATGTTGGGTAAGGGTGAAAAGTCATTAACGTAATTTTAATGAAAGGGTTTCCCGGGCGTGTATTACTAGTTAATTGAATGGCGGGAAATCAGAGAGCGACAAGACAAAGTTCGGCGTAAATTGGGGATTTAACAGGTGAACATCGAGAAGGGGCTGAGATTGTAGGTTGTGTGGATTCATGGGCAGAGCAGATGCATGAATTCAAAGTGTCTCCGATCGATTAACTTGCATTTAATCCATCAAAAGTGAATTTCGAATAGGTACCTAGATATAAATATCTTATAGGTAAGTATTTCATAAAGAATGTTACATTCCTTATTTTTATAAATTTTACGTAAGCTCCTTAGTACCTACTATTAGATATAAGGCATACCTAAGTCATGTATGAGATTAGATCTCGAAGAAAAAAATGTATGACTTAGGAGCAAAACACTATGATAATGTTCTAAAACAGTAATTTATATTAAAACTAGCTTACTGCCCGCGACTTCGCCCGCCTGGAATTCGGTTATCGCGTTCCCGCGGGAACTATACGTTTTTTCCGGAATAAAAAGTAGCCTATGTCCTTTCCCGGGACCCCAACTATCTCCACGCCAAATTTCATCTCAATCAGTCCAGCGGTTGAAGCGTGAAGAGGTAACAGACAGAGTTACTTTCGCATTTATACCTAATATTATAGTATGGATAGTATTAATATTATAAATTAAGAAGGCTGAGCAAATTAATGTTTAGTTTCTTACAATTAGGTAAGTAATATTGATAACTCTAGTACACTCGTAAAAGGTATAAGGTGTAGCCCATAGAACATTAGAATGTAATTACTATAACTTCCCTTAACTCACCTGTAATTAAGTCCAATTGGTTTCAATTAATTCAAATTAACAGTACATTTACCGCGTTATTTTCTAACAAAATTAATCAAGCCGGCTATATGTTTCAAACATACTGCGCCCAATTTGAATTAACCACTGTGCTTTTCGGTTAAGGAAAACAGCACCGTGAGGAAACCTGCACGCATCTGCGAAGTAATTCAAACATGTGTGTGAAGTCCCATCCGCACAGTCCATCCGCGTGGGGACTATTATAGCCGAAACTCTTTCGTGATGAGAGGTGGCCTGTGCCCAGCAGTGGGACGTAATTGGCTGTAGTAGTAGTAGTAGTGCCCAATTGCAATATTTCACATTGTCATTCACGATTGATTTCAATAATTTCAAGTACCTACAATTGATTATGGGTTGTAGCTTTAAATATTTTAGCTCCGATTTTAAGCGCTTGGGAGCATAAATATCTGGTCCAGGTAGGTAACTGCGTATACTCTGTGGAATCATCTTTCAAACTTTTGCCTCCTACTACACTCGGTTTATATACTACCTACTTAGCATGGAATAAAGAAACTGCTTCAGAAATATTTTTTTACAACTACTTACGGTAATTGGTACTAAACATCATAATATTTCTTGGAACATGATTAAATTTCATATTCAAAACTAATTTCAGTCATCTTGAGACTAAAAGAACATTTATAAGCTTGACTTACAATGTAATCTCAAAATTAATTACTCGTGAAATAGGGCTCCGGTTTAATCTCGATCAAAAGCCATTAATATTGGAGTAATCTATGTAACACATTAAGCGGGATGGACCGAGAAATAATTGATATACATGTAAATTGTACTTACAAAAGACTAACTGATGCCCTGGGTAATAATAAGAAATTTAGAGGCAAGTTTTGAATTAGGCTTTTTGAATGTTCATGGCTTGAACTTGGTTTTAGGATTTGAACCGCAAAACTAAAAACACTTTCTGTATCTAAACTGAGATAAAGTTTTATGACTAAGATATGCTAAGATTATTATACTATAGTGCCCGCACCGTGATCTATGTATAGTGGCCAGTGCGGATTGGGGACTTCACAGACATCCTTGGATTACTTCACAGATGGCTGGAGGTTTCCTCACAATGTATTTACTTCACCGAAAAGCTCAGTAGTAAATTCAAAATTTTCAAATTCATATTCAGATTTTTAATTAAACGCAGGGGCAACGAGTATTAAATATGTACTTAAATTAAAAAAAAAACAGGACTAAGAAGTAATGCCTGGACGATTCTCTGGCCCAAAATTATATTCAGTGTAATCACGCTGAGTGCCTGTCGCAATATATTAAGGTGTGGGATTCACTAGTACATCCCATACAGAACTTAATATATTGCATTACGATTACGAGTCCTTGGCACACCTATATTTTTTGTAACTAGCTGACCCCGCGGACCTCTTACTGCCTTAGAATTTATTTTCGGGTACGAAAAATAGCTTACATCCAATCCTCAGACCTACTGAACATACACAAATTTATATGTAAGATAACTCATCCTACGCAGCATGTTAGAACACAAGTGACTGTACGTTACAATATTTACACTAATAGCATAACTAAGTTAATTTGAATAATAATTTTTGTGGGGTATCTTTGATTTTATACCGTAAAAAAACATTTTCCCTCTGATTACGTCTAGGTACATTATTACGGTACAACATTGACAATATAATATAATACAATATTTATTCATTTGTTTTATTTGTTCAACATAATTAGACAATGTTATTGAGATCCATAATTACGTATTAGATTACCGTTAATAAGATTGGTCGTATTAATACTAATAGGACATAAGTACTGTACACCGAACCAAATATGGATCCAGCAGCTACAGCGTGCCGCGTCGTAGTTAAAGCTCTACGAAATGTGCTACGAAGGGCAGCTACGACGCTACGAGGTTATCGTAATTTTATTTTTATATTTCATAAATACGAAATTATTTTGGAATGTTTAAATTATTTATCTAAATAAACAAAGTAAATATATGTAATTATCTCATGAATATTAAAAGTGACTAAATAATCTTACCTTGTACATAGTTTCTCTCATTATTTAACTACTTTTAATAGTCAGTGGTACAAAATACCTCAATAAAAATGATTTTTGAGAAAACGATAAATAGATGATATATAGAATAGAATATATATATATATATTTATATAATCATGATAAGAATTATATTCGTCAAATGTCACTATATATACCTATTCACTCGATATGCCGTATTTTGAAATATCCTTTGCCCGCGGCTTTACTCATTATTACCTGTACCAGACGACCATCTAATACATATTCTTTCGGTAGAAGTATTTTTTTCATTTCA
This sequence comes from Aethes cnicana, assembly GCA_963971205.1. Lineage (NCBI taxonomy): Eukaryota > Metazoa > Arthropoda > Insecta > Lepidoptera > Tortricidae > Aethes > Aethes cnicana. The sequence goes on from CAXARK010000048.1 coordinate 9,606, forward strand.
TACTGACTCTGATGTTGACTGATTTGAATAGGAACCCACGAACATACAGCCACATCGAGAAACAGGCAATTAACCTTTGATCGAGCTCGTCGTGAATCATGTTTGCTTATATACCATTTCCTCTGTTAGCGTATTTGCTTTGACGATATCGAATCGAAAACGTTGTTAACTTTTTGCGAGTTACCGTATCTAAAAAAAATTGAAATTCTGTCATTCGAACTCCAGTTAGACGGGGGAGGGATCGTATATTAAAAAAAAACGGCCAAGTGCGAGTCAGACTCGCCCATAAAGGGTTCCGTAGCAGCAATTAACATTATATAAAAGTTCTTGTAGTTCGTTGTTACTTTGATCGATGTTTTAATAATAGTGTAAGGTAAATTGCGGTTTACAATTTATGACGTATATAAAATTTGCCAATTTTCGGTGGAAGTTTGCATGGTAATGTACAGCATATATTTTTTTTAGTTTTATCATTATCTTATCTTAGAAGTTACAGAAATTGGTTCAGCGACTGAAGCGTTCAAGAGAAAACAGACGTACAGAGTTACTTTTATATGTATAGATTCGTTGTAGACAGTCAAGTCCCTACATCGTTACATGACGAGACTTAGGAGTTCGGAGGTTCGTGAACATACTCAAGTCCCAACTAGACGGAGTCCGGCCAACTAATATTTACCTAAGTCGCAACTCAATTTATTACTCCATCAATTACAAACTTAACACTACTGTCTGTCTACTACAGAAGCTTTACCGCTGGTTTAATACTTATCGATGTACTTCTTAGTACATCGATAAGTATGTATTACTCTTACCTAACTGCTACTGCTGTATATTTTGTCCTCAAAAAAGATGTTTGACCTAAAAGTAAACACAATGACAAAAATGATCCTAAACAAACACTTTTCTTCTTTTTTTAATCCGCTTTCTGCGTTTGAGGAAAACAAATAAGTAATTTGAGAATTAATTTGTATTCGATATTTTTTTGACAGCAGGACGAATTAAAATTCTCTTTTAAATCTAAGAAATATCTTTGAGCTTTCTAAAATGTAAAATAGTTTTACCAATACTTAGACGCGAGGAAAAAGACTTCTTCGAGTTTGCCACTGGGCTGTTGAACCTGCAATTTAATATCTCTGCATTTCGCTACGTGCACTTTAGTTTCAAGAGTCGGCTTGCGACAGTCGTAAACAAATCCTTACTAAATATTATAAGAGTTAAGAGTAACGTAAGCACGTGAAGTTTGCTTTTGAGTTAGGCGACTCGGGCAGGAAGCGCATTCGAAGTCAACTGCCTGGAAAAAATAATTCGAAGTTGCGGTGAGGGCCCGCTCCCCCAGCGGGCGCGTGCGCCTTCCAAGAGCTTTCCACGATCATTATCACTCTAACTGAAGTAAATATAAAATATATATTTACTAGTTACTTTTAAAATACGTACGTAAGTCTCTCGCTGTAAATTTTGCCGTGTACTTGGAAGCTTCGAAATATCTAGACTTTCTCGTTAGAAATAATAGGCTTTATCTAAAACCTTAGCCAAGATCAGTGTGAAATGTCATAATATTTTTTGCCTGTTATACCAATGCATTATTGATTTGAAAGCCGGAACTGCAATATTTGGCGTGGCGTGACATAAGAGAGGTGTTGTAAATATATAGGCAGGAGCGGCAGACGGGGCAATTAGCACCGTGACAATGACATTCAAAACGTGTGCAAATAGAGCAGCGTCCCTTCACACATGTACAGTCAGCAGCAGAAGTAGATAAGCTGTCCAGGTGTTCAAAATGACCTACAGACGCCCTTAACGTCTTAAGAATAAGGTCGTGTGTAGGTCATTTTGAACACCTGGACAGCTTATCTACTTCTGCTGCTGACTGTACCTTTATACAGCTACAGCAATAGCATAACGGAAATGTGACTCATGGAGACTCAATACTGAATGGAAACAAAATAAGATACGCAAGGTAGACTTATATGTACTTTTCTTTTAAAATATAATATTTATAATGAACTATTCCTGCAAAATCAAACGAAGTATAGGAAAATACATAATATTATGGAACGTGTTGTACCTAAAATATCAAAAGTGGAACGGACAATTTACTTAATGTTAGCAAAACTTTAGTTACATATGTTACGAATATGTACCTATGTAAAACTTAAGACTGTCCGTACAATAATATTCAAAAAAAAAAAGAAAAAAAAAAGATTCGATCAAGTGTAACCTCTGTTTGAGCTAGAATACGTTACGACCCCGGTTACATTCAAGCGTGTTTCACATGGAGCAGAAAAGTCCGTGGTTGTGTGAATTATGGGAGGATAGAGCTATGCTGGAAATCCATTTCATCAATGATGTAGGTAATTTAATTCTGCGTCAAATGAATTTATTTCTAGGTAGGTATTCTATTTTTCCACAAAAGTCAACATTGAAAAAAGTTACGTCTGTATTTCAAGATAACCTGCAAAGGTCGGTATTTGAAGTTTTATTAAATTACATGCAAATGTATTTTATACTGTAACTTAATAAAACTTCGCTTCTTTTCAAAGTAAATAAAAATATAAAAGGGCTTCTTCAACTCACCGCAAGAAAGGTTTCTTGGCTGAATAATACAAATTAATCAAGTCTGCGTTTTGACATGAAAGTTGAGCGCAAAACGGGCAGCGTTACATGCAACTGTGTACCTATGTAGTTGCAAAGTTATCCAATTTGCGATCGTTAACAATGGCCATTGAAAATGTCCAGTGAGTCGCGACAATAGCCGCAGTCCGGCGGCGCGGCCAGCTATATATGTATTCAAAAATAAACGTCGACTCCTATTAGTAAATCCTACATTTTAACAAGATTTCAGAGAAAATTATTTAATGAACGAAAGAGCTGAAACATAGTTTAATTAACAATTTACATTGAGACTATTATATATTTTAGGAAAATTAGTAGATTTATGATCGATTAGTGGCAATTCTCATAGAAATCAAACTAACTGAATGTTTTACAGTACCTAATAGGGAGTCATAGGCTCATTACAATTTTCTTTCGAAGTGACTTTTAGAGCAAACTGAGTTAATCAAAATATTTAATTAACTCAAAGCAAGCATGTGGTGGATGTTAACTTTGATCATTTATGACGAAACTTGTGATGGATGTTAACTCAAAGCAAAATGTCAAACTGAAAGAATTCATTGAGACTGAAGAAGTAAATCAAAAATCAATACACGGCCGCCTCAAGGAGTGGTACAATTTTAATCCAATTAGCGGGGGCTCCCCTTTATATTTTAACGTCGAAATTAATTTAACAATAAATTAATCTTCGAGAGTGTACATTGTTTTGAAAGGAACATGTTTACTGTCAAATTGTACCGGGATAGCATTAATTTTAGAAACGACTGTTTTCGGAATTTCTGAAGTTGATGAAATTTGCACAAATTCAGACCTGTTCAAAGCTATGATTAGCAACAAACCTTCGTCACCCGACTAGATAGGCAGACAAAGAGAAACGCACGACAAGCGGCTGTGGAATTAAATTACACAAAGGAAGACATGTTAAATTGTAACATGGTTCAGACTAACTTGTCAGACAGCCACTTGTTTCTGTCAACGCGTCGCGCGTCTACTCTATAAATTGATATATTAGGTATATATAATCTCATTCACATTATATAAGATCAAATACAATGTCGAAAACAGACAGCTGCTTCAGCAGACACACGGAAATCGCTCTCTGAACGTAATAAGCTCAAAGATACACCTGTGCTGTTTCTATCTCAGAATATCCTGGCTGTTATAAGTAGTAAGAGCGTTGTAAAGTTTTTGATTCCATAAGATATCCTGGAAATATTTAAACATGGAAAGCTTTTTTCGTTCTTCAAGATTCAAATCTTGCCTACGAGTAACACCGTCAAATTTACCATTTTTCTTTCGTTTGTAATTTAGATTAAATCCTTTATTATGATTTTGTAGTAAAATCAAATGTCCTCTGAACTCAAAACATAAGTATTAGGTAAGTAAATTTCTGGAGAACATCACATTAACCTGTACATTTAAATTTGCACACAACAACGTAACGCATAACAATGTACCTACGCATTAAACTAGTTTAATCAAATTAATCACCTAATCAATACAGGGCGTTAGACTTCGACATCCATTACATATTAAATGTGTTCACCATGGTAACAGGCTCAGTTTATCAAAGCCCGTGGGGTGATTAAAGGCTTCAGTGCAAATGACGTTTGATTTAGCTTTGAGGCAATACATAAACCAAGAGGGTGCCGGTATGCCATGCGCCGTAGATTGAAGCGACGAACTTTACCTGGAACCGCGCAAATTGGTTTCTATTCGAAGTCCTTCAAATTCGTGTGGCTACTACCTGTGGGCCCTATTTTCCTTAACAATATTATAGGGTTTCCTGTAACTTTATTACAATTTCCTTGTTTGGGAATAACAATAAGCGGAGGCAGGGGTCCGGGCGTCTAATATCTGTTTTGTTATTAATGTCCTTATCCGGATCTCCAATTATCCCGTACAGCGAACCTCACGCCTCAATAAGCGACACGACCTTTATGTTTGCATTGACACAAATACCCAAGTACCCGGTACACCTGGAGTGTTCGTACAATTTAGCCGTGATATAATGGTTTCTATGAAATTCAATTTCCTTTTCATCTACATATAAATATTACACATGCGTATACCTTATAATAATAGTGGTATAAACCTCTAATACGCTTTATATAAAATATCCACAGCACATTCTACACATATGATATGATTGAAATGTTTTCCGTCAAAACGTAAATGTTGTAAATGTAAGCAACAAGGATTTCTATTCAATAAATGTCCTACAATTATATGACACATGAACAAGACCAATTTATATTATTGGCAAGAACATCGAGCGAGCGGAGTCGTGGCACGATACGGCTATGTTACGTCGTCGGCAATTCGTCTAGCAGCCCCGGGCGGCTGTGATTGAAATTCTTTCGGCTTCTGCAACACTTCACAAACACAACTCATATACTGGAAACGGTAAACTCGCGAGACTGTTTCTTCTCAACGCCTCTAAAATACAACGTAAAGGTGACAATATTAAACCCCTTTGAATGTCGCAAACGGGAAAGATCTATTAACTCCACTCCAACCTGCCAGACTTTCAAAGTAGAGGAGATTGGGGCCAGTAGGTAGCGTTTTTTCCGAAGCGCTGATGAAGTGAATTATTTTTATTTTTCTCAAACTAATGTTAAATTTTTAGTTACAACTATGTTGCAGTTTAGGAATTATACATATAAAAATAGGAATTTATTTTTAATTTCACACCTGCAGACAAACTGCATATAAGCAGGTTTGCAGCAAGCAAGAAATGTATAATTTTCAAGTTTTTTTATTCTGTGCGAATTAATACTTCTTCAATAAATCCATACTAATATTTAAAATGTCAACGTGTGTATGTGTGTCCATCCTTCACGTCAAAACGCAGGGACCGATTTTGATGAAATTTGGTATGGAGATATTTAGATACCTTAGAAATAACATACAATACTTTTTATCCTGATATTTCCACGGGAACGGGTTTTCCACGGGTCAAACCAGTGTTTCAATACTTCTAGTATCATCAGGTACGTGGGACGAAATCGAGAGCAACGGCTAGCAAATAAATTAAATTTCGACCTAATAATTGAAATGGTCAGTACACAAATGAAATCCATGCATCTACTTACTTAAATTAAATTTTGGTAAGTGTATGTAAGGAATGGACTGCTTTTGTAATAATTATGTCAAAATCTCATCGGTGAAAGCTATCCATTAGATTTATTGAAACCATTTGTTAAATCATGCATAAGAATGATATTTAAATACAAATAAAAAAATCCATATTTTACAATACGTCTGGCCCCCACACTAGGCGTTGTCTGTCCCGTGGGGGCGAAAAAGTGAGTATAGGTACATTCTAAGTTTGACGCACTTGGTTTATTGTTACTAACCACAAATGGACTTTTATTAGTTCTTTCACACCTGCCATATTATGCACGAATGAAGTACGTGAAATACAGTAAAACCTGCGCCCTAAGTCTCTTATCACCCCAGCTTTCCTTAGTAGTCTCTACATAGTTGCCAGCTACACTGCTAGATTAATTTTGGCGTCGTCGATCGTAGTCGATGGCCGAAAACTACTACTGTCCAAGCGAGTAATAGTTGCTTACACAGTGTGTATATTAATTACTAAATGGGCCCCGCGACTTCGTCTGCGTGAAATATTAAATTGACGATTAACTCTCTTTCCGATATCCGATTTTAATCAAACATATCTTATACTAGCTTTTCCCCGCAACTTCGTATGCGCAGAAATATTAAAAAGTAAAATCCCGATTTTTCACGTTCCCGTGGGAATTTTGCAAAATCCTTTCTTAGCGGATGCGTGCGTCATAACATCTACCTGCATGCCAAATTTCAGCCCGATCCGTCCAGTGGTTTGGGCTGTGCGTTGATAGATCACTGTATTGGCGTGGAGGTTCGAAGAATAAAACCGTAGACTTTTCGAAAATGCTTATAATGCGTTAAAATACAAAAAAAAATAGGAAAAAAGGTGAAAGTTCGAAATCCGTCTAGTCATGTACGCTTCTTCAAAATATCTCGTGTAACGGACGAATTCGTCCCCCCTCCGTGCCCCGCGGTCCCCGCTGAGGCCCTGCGTTTCGATTCTGCACATGCCCGCCCACGTTGAAAGGCTAGACTTTCAACAGAAAAGTCAGGTCTTCACTAGCAGGGGCCATATCTTGCATGAAAGTCCATCTTATGAGGCTGGATGCAGTACGGATTTCAGCCGCCGGATTTATGCCGTCCAAGATGCTGGCGCGCTGTCGTCGTGATGACTGCTATCGACACGGTGAAGAGGGCTTCTTGCTGCGCTTCTTGTGTCTACGTGATCCAGGAATGTTGCTTTGGTTCACCGTCTTTGGTGAGAATAGTTCCCGGGATCTCAATAAGTGTTCGTCCGGTTATGGGATGATTTCGAGTAAGAGGTGAAAAAAGGATCATAGGGTAGAGAAATTAACGTACGGTAGGTTAGAATTACTTAGAATTACATTAACAATATTAACATTAAAGGAACGTTGGAATTACATCAGTTAACACAATGTGAAACGCATAACATTTATTTTTAAACATTAAAGAAAGAGTATTTTGACCCACAGTGGGCAACTCCTTTGAGTACCTACGAAGTTAAAGAACCATATGTGGAAGATGAACATAATAATATTTAAGTAGAAAACCGGTATAAGTAAGAGTTTGAAAATTAACAAGGTCGAGCAATAAAATAATGGGAATAGATAACTGAACATGTCACACATACGGTTGAATATGTTTTCAAAGATTTTGCGTTATAATTACTTACAAACTAATAAAAAACCATGACGTCACATAAGACATATCATGAAATATGCGTTTTGACGTTCAATAAAATAAATTAAGTATCGAGGTGGAATTGTCTACAGGCCGCGGTTCGACGAGATCGTCAGAATTACTTGCACGATTGCGTTTTAATAAGTGGTACTGTACGCTCCTACGACAAGTGTGGCGTCGGAGTACATCTCTGGCGGTAGACCTCGGCGGCTAATGAATCGGTGTAACTCAACCCTGTCGACATATTCAGGAGGCAAGTTGCTGCACGACTCCATAGTTCCAGCACTCGCTCAGCGCTTGGTTTCCCTCAGGATAGGTGCCTTCTCGGAAGGAAACTCCGAAGTCGCTCGCGCTCACGGTAACTTGCCTACTATCGATGCTACGACAGCATCGCGCGATATTACGTAATAACCGCGAATGCGTGTACACAAAGCAAAGCTTCGTCAAAGTAGGTTCTCGTAATGGAATAACGATAAGGGTCTTTACAAAATTATAAGACGAGTTTCTGAGTCAATTACCAACTACCCGGGTAACTCCTTGTGAATCGACCAAGGCATTCGATATGTTAACGGGTCCTTGGCTGTAAGAGGTAGTTTGATTTTAATTATGTTATATGACTCGAAACTTTCATTAACGTCCGCAATGCAAGCGTTCTGGTACTCCTTAAGGCTTGGTGAGTTAGTGATGAGATCGTCCTGCACAGTGGGTCCTACTAGCTGAACATCGATAGGAGTACTTCCGGTTGAGATTGCTGAGTTAACTGTTTGACTTGATAACTGAAGTACGTCGCGATGTGGCGAATAATTACGTAACGTATCGCTACTAGTGACCTTGGACATGTCTCCCAAAGTATCGAGCTCATCCATGGACTCCTCGTACATGGGTTTTATTGACGAGTGACCCTCTAGTCCACGCTCGAGAGGTAAAATGTTCAGTTTCATCCGCTCGTACGAATTGTCTTGTAAGGATGGTGGTTGTGTTGAAGAGAACCGCACCATGACCCTACCGTCGGACAACCGAGTGGCATTTATGCCTAAATGTCCTCGCATGCTTCTTCGTCGTGAGAATATTTAGCCGATGCGAGTCTAATTGTTGTATCCTCCAACCCCCGTAAGTGTGGCAACTCGTCGTCCTGACAGTGTACCCCGGCGAAGTTACAGCGCACACTTCTTGAGTTGGGTTGACCTACTATAGTACCAGACACAACCCAGCCTAATTTGGTTTCGTAGATCGTGGGCATGTTTCGTCCCAACGTCAGTCTACCATTTCCTAATAGTTCCCAATAGACATCGGCACCGATGAGAAGATCGACGGCTGCCGGCAAGTGGAACTTAGGATCGGCCAAGACAATATGTTGTGGTATGTCTAGCATAGAAATATCAACATCACGTAAAGGTAAGTTGCTAGTAATCTGCGGAAGTATAAAATAAGACGTTTCCGCACTAAAGTTTTTATCTAACCGCGATGTAAGTCTAGCCCTACACGTTTTATTTATTTTCGTATTAACGTTTGTTATACCTGACACAGTTGCGGCGACGTCCCTAGTAGGTAAGTTAAGTTTTCTCCACAGGTTCTCCG